>JAJLRJ010000005.1:25281028-25298821 GCA_024195265.1 Dendrophyllia cribrosa | reverse complement strand
TTATAAAGGTTTGAGGTTGGGTATGTTCTTATACAATTTTCAATTAAATATCCTTTTCCTTAAAAAGTATACAGGTATAGAAGGGTTTGTGAAAGAAACGAAACAAATTAAGGCCAAAACATAATTATAATGAAATAGACATGGCTAGGTGGTGGGAAACTTTAGTAAACGGTGGGCGGTGGCTTTGGAACAAGGGAGGAGGGGGCTCGATGGATGGTGAAGGTTGGGAGTTTTGGTAATGTGTAATATGAGTGACACATTTATTTTTCTCAATTATTTTGTAGTATGAAAAGGGGCATAAGAAAGCAAATAAAGTAAATGGGTTAGAGCATGCAGGAAAGACAAAATCTCAGGGGGTTAAAGTCAATAAGACTAGGGTTTGTTTGGTATACTTATCACGAGTTTTAATTATATGTAGTAATAGCTTTAGGAGACAGGGTTATATGAAATGAAAAAAGTGGACTTATAGTAGGACAATAAATTTTCTAGAGTTGGGGTTGAAGGTGGTGCGGTTTAGGTGTTCAGAAAAAGTAATACCAATAAGGTTATGAGTGAAGGTTTCAGTTTTATTATGCTCGATAATTTGCAGGTAGAGACTAAACATGGCGAAATAATCTTAAAAAGTGGCATTTTATAGGAGGGGTTCGGGGGGGGGGGGGGGGGGTGGGGGAGGGGGTGGGTGTTGTTGGGGCTTGGAATTGAAAGCAAATACGGGTTTGGAGTTATGCTATTTACTAATGTGAATATTATTTATGTCAAATTTTTCAGAAAAGGGCATTAGAAAGGAGCCTAATGGAAACGAGAGGCATAAGTGGAACAGCATAGAGGTTGAAGTATTGATGTAATTTATAAACAGACTCTCAATCTAATAAAATTGTTTCATTTAACGACTTGAATGTGTCTTTACATAAAATGGCGCAAGACAATAATGAAATCTTGATTAAAAACCTTATTCTGTTTCTAACTTCTTAATTATTTCATTGACATGTCTGTCCATGGCACCTGCCATTAATTGTAACTGGGCTGCCACCCGTTTCACCTCTATAGTTGTTTTCTTCAACTGATCTGCTTTTTTTCTTAATGAATTCAATTCTTCATGATAAGACATGCATTCTTCCTCACTAAAATCATTTATTTTCTTTGTTTCCTTTATCTTCTGCAATGTCCATAACGCTTGCCTCACATCCAAAACCTGCTCAGGCATAAGCTATAGCAAAGATACTCTGAAAGCTTCAGGTCGAGTGGTAATAATGTTCCCGTGCAACACGATCAAAACTATAACTTCCAATGGTTCCTTCTTGATGTTATTGAGACCGTGGGCTATAGTTTTCGATGATTTCACTCGATCAGAAACGACAAGATCCAAAAGTCCGAGCGCCACATGTCTTTGAAGTGTGGAGTGTTCGCCATGATAAGACAGCAGTTCAAAGATACTCTGAAAGCTTCAGGTCGAGTGGTAATAATATTCCCGTGCAACACGATGAAAACTATGACCTCCAATGGTTCCTTCTTGATGTTATTGAGACCGTGGGCTATAGTTTTCGATGATTTCACTCGATCAGAACCGACAAGAGCCAAAAATCCGAGCGTCACATGTCTTGATAGAGTGGAGTGTTCGCCATGATCAGAAAGCAGTTCAAAGATACTCTGAAAGCTTCAGGTCGAGTGGTAATAATGTTCTCGTGCAACACGATCAAAACTATGACTTCCAATGGTTCTTTCTTGATGTTATTGAGACCGTGGGCTATAGTTTTCGATGATTTCACTCGATCAGAAACGACAAGATCCAAAAGTCCGAGCGCCACATGTCTTGGAAGTGTGGAGTGTTCGCCATTACACGCCACATTGCTTGCTGTTATTTACCGTCAAAATGATACTAAACAATTCTCTTTTGCCGAAATATTAGCTGAAAAAATATGATGCAACATATCTGCAACTACCTTTTGCCCATAGTATGAAATGCCATGCAACTGTAGGTTCATAAATACGCAGAAAGAAAACAGCCTGTCCTTCAATTCGCCGATCAGTGACCGAGGCGGCGAGTCTGGCTTTCTTGAAATTTTCTAACCTGATGTGACGTAATATTTTGTTGGAGGATTCAAACACGAAAAAAGTGTCTGGCCCTGTGGAGTGTTCTGCCCCCCCCCTGGATCGTGTCCACTGTAGTTTTGCCGCAGCGAGGCGAACCGACTGTGCCGCTTGAGCGAAGGAAGTGAACATGAACGTGAAAGGTATACATTTCAGTAGCACAGCGTCTCGCCAGTTGAGTTGTAAGCTTATTGAACGCAGAGGCGTTTTTGTTATTTCTTTTTAGTGGCTCGTTGACTAGCGTTTATCGAACGCGAACGATATATTTGTAGTACAAACAATGTATATTGCATCATTGATATTAGCGCATTAGCGACTCGGCCGATCTTCTCTGAAGTTCATTGATCGCGCGTGGAGGTTATGAGCTTATTTTATCGGCTTGGCAGTTCGCCCGTCTACTTAAAGTTCTTTTTTCAATGCGAAGAATATATGTCTTAGCTTCTTGGCGGTTTGCTAGTTGAAAGTTTCTAAATTATACTAATATGTTATGCATATCCGAGGTGGTGTTTTCAGGCGGCTTGCTGAATTGATTGTGAATGGTGTATTTTTAGCGGCAAGGCGCCTTGTAGCGTATTTATTTATTCAAACTTAAGTATATACGTAATAATTAAGTTTCTTTGTTCAGTGTCTTGCCAGCGATTGAACGTTTCTGGAAATTTTAACCACTTGGCGGCTTGTAAGTGAGTTCAAAGTATCGTGTGTACATTTATATGTCTGATTTATATTTCATTGTATAAAAATTGATCTGATCGAACACGCAATGGTTCAGCGATGTATTTTGTTACGAATAGTCTTACGCATTTGTACATGTAGATGTTTGATAGATTTTCCGTAGAAAAGAAGCCTGCTAGTGAACACTTGCGTCGCTGCACTTTGAATTTTATAATTCGGAATACCGTACGTATAAACATTTATATTACTCGCCAGTCAGTGCCGATCGAGTCAGTATATTTTTGTAGGCCTCACTGACTTCGACGGCTCTCCAGTCGAGCTGAGGCTTGAAGGAACTTCTAAACAGGATATGGATTGGAAAATTATGCTTGATTAAACGGCCTCACCGGCCGGAATGTTATTTTGTTTTTGTAAAATAATATTAATCTTAACAATAAGCGCTTTCATTGAAAACAACATCCCTTGACGTACCCTTTCCGATGTCGGCGAACAAATTTCGTGTATTTCGCCGGCCTATTTTCCTCTGGAGCAAAATAAAGCTTTGTTACACCCTCTGTTATCGAAGAATTCTAATACCTCGTATGCTTGAGGCCGCTCGCCACATAATATTGTCCACCTCTAGCGACGTCTCTTGTCAGCTCTCTTGTTCTCTATATTCCCGCAGCAGTTTGTACAACTATTTACGTCACAGTCTAGTTTTGGCCGTGCACAAATTGGAGCCACTTTTTAGCGCCAACAACCTAACTTTGAGACCATAAAAAAAGCGTTTCGCATCGTCCCTAACACTTTAAACCTTTTATTCCAAGGTCTAAAAAGGTGAAATTTTCGATACATCAAAAAATAAATTTCATTTCATGGGCACTTTAATGAAGAAATGTATGTAGCGGCCATCTTCGTACCTCACTAAGGGGCACCAACATGGCGGCCAAAAATTCAAAGTCTTTATTACACCAAAGATCTCATAAAAAAAATATTGTATTCACTATAAGTTCCATAAAAATCGGCTTATAAGCATCTATAATGCAAAAATAACTTTCAACTGGTTCAATTTTATTTATTTTCACGGCTTATCTGAAGTAGCGTGACGAATTGTGTGACCCATTTAAAACCTTTATAAATCGGAAGCAAAACATCGTTAAAACCTGAAACTTTTTGTGAAAGATTATAACACTGGTACCCACATACCATGTTAGAAACAACTTTGTAGGATGTATACTTTAGATTTTTGAATTTTTATGACGTAATGTGCAAACCAAGAATAGAGCGAAAGGTAGTTAATTACTTACCTAACAGTTGTTTCTGAATGAAATATTCATAAGGGGAAAGCAAGGGTTCCCTTTTACCATAACACAAAAGGTATAGATGGTTGACGTCATTATCAAGCATAGTTTATGAGTGAAAGGTAGGGGAAGGTTAAGTTGTAGGGCTTATCTTTGCTGAACCATTACTACTGAGATGTGTTTCAATTCGTGTGACACGTGAGATTAGAATAAATTTTTACGACAACACTTTTTTTTTTTTTTTTTTTTTTTTTTAATAAACTACTTACAAATTAAAGTTAAATTACGTCACATTATTTACTTACATGTTACTACATTACCCTTAGCCTTACGTACCTTTAGCTTACAAAACACATACACACATACACAAAAACAAAAACAAAACAAAAACAAACAAAAACAAAAAATATATTAATAAAAAAAACTACCAGTTATAAGAAAGAGGTTACAAGTGCGATTATAGAGCAGTTTAGGAGCCTCAAAGGAAGATAGGTCGGTGAAAAACAAAAGATACGTCTTTGCTGAAAAAAGAAAACAAAACGTACGATGGAAAAAACAACACGGTGAAAGATGTCAGGGGAAAGTTTGGAGAGAAACAATCATAGTTACTCTAGGGATAGTGGTTCAAAATCGTTTTTGTATAGTTTGAGATAAGCTTTAAAGCTTTCTATAAATGGGAGATTCTCCTTACATCTGCAGATCCAAATGAAGAATCTAGCCAATAAGAAAAGGAAGTTAATACTATTTTTGTGTTTCGATTTATCTAATTTTAGACCCAGAGCTATAGTTTTGTCGAGAGCGAGGTTTTGTGGGACAAAGTTACGATACTTTAAAAGAGAATCAAATGTTTTCCAAAAGAGTTGTGTTTTATTGCAAGACCAAAACAGATGAAGAATTTTTTCAGGTTCTTCTTGGCAAAAGGTACATTTATCATCCTCTTTGAAACCCATTTAAAATAGAGATATATTTGTGGCCAGAGATTGATGTAAATATCTGAAGTGAAATTCAATAAGTTTTGTGCGTTTTGTACATTTTTTTGCAATCTGATAAGCGACGTCCCATTTTAAATCGCATTGAAATTCATTGCACCACTTCTGCTGACTGGGTATTGGGAGATTGGTTTTCCCTTCTAATAGTCGACAACAACAACAGATACAGATGTTTAATTCGTCGTTTGCCGTGATTTTGTTTTATCTCTTTTCTAATTTTACTTCACTGGCGTGTTACGTCATCGGTGACAACCGCAAGTTGTATGTTTCGCGGTTTAAAGGGGCTATGTCACCATTTTTAGTGTTATTTTGAAAAGCGAAAATACATTCTTATATCAGTGGAAATGCAAAAATAATGTCCAGTTTTGTTTGAAATTGCTTTATGACTATATTGAAACTATAAACAAGTGTCTCTGACTACAGATGGTCAGGATGGAAGTTGGCCATTTTTTTCAAGTTTGTTCAATGTGTTTGGAAAATGTGCTAAAAAATTGATTATGGTTTCTTTTTTCTTTCTACAATAGTTTTCTTGACATGTTGTTCTTGGTGCTCTAAGAGGCATTTCATGTTTGAAATAAGATTCTCAGTTTTAATTCTAGCACAGTCTGAGACAAAATCATAAAAACCGCCATGACATAGCCCCTTTTAAAAACCTCATCAGAGAAATGAAGGTTATTTTGTTTTGCGTCAGTGGAAGTTTCCATGATGACGTACACATGTTCCTTAAAATAATGACCGGTTGCCGTCGGCGATATTCGGAACGTCAATATTCTCGTTGTATGAAGTCCGTAATAAAGAACAAATATTGCATGGTTTAGAGCATACATTTCTTTTCGTAAAATTTCATTTAACAGATGGTTAATTCCTTTATCACCCTCCTTGTAGCTTTACCCTTTCCCTTTACCGTTACCCGTTCTACAGTCACAGAACGGAACGTGGTGGAGAAAATGTATATTCCGTTCACACCAACGCTTAAATATGTTTAAATGTTGTTTAGTTTAAGCAGGCTTAGAAAATACCTCCAAATCTCCTGTAATATTTGGAGTGAAATATTTACTTAAAGAATGTTTAGTGACTTTAATAACCATTCCAGGTAGTTTGAGTCATACACATTTAAAACGTTCAAGATAGAGTCTAGAAACGTAGTTAAACTAAACAACATTTAAACATGTTGGTGTGAATGGAGCTTTAGTTCCCTTCCTGTCTTTATCGACAATCATCACGAATGAGGGAAACGCTCAAGCATGCATTTTGTTCCGCGTATTTGATTCCAGAGCCCTGTCCACTTTATTGCGTAAACATCTTTCCTAACGGTACACTGCTGCACTTGCTTCCCAATTTCATAACGAGTCGATTAATCCTTATGATATTTACAGTTGTAAGACAAACTTTCCGGACATTCAGTTGCTGAATGTCATATTTAATTTGCCGTTCACTTAATTCAAAGGCTTCCTTGTCCACGTTTGAAGAAACTGAGTTCGAGGTCGATTGTTACCTAACCAGATATAGCTTTTTCCAAGCGTACACGATCGAGTTACCTCTTTTACTGACATTTTAACTGATGGCTGTTTTAACTTAATACTGAAACTCAGTTAATGCGTAAATTACCTTGTAAATATAAATAGGTTTTTGCTGTAGCTTTATTTATATGATTTTAATTTAGATGTTTCATTACCACGCGGAGACAAACATGAGGAAGGAAAAGCTATTGACGTATTGTCCTATATAAAGTACAAACCCGGTAGTGCAGAAGAAAAAGAAGACCCATGTGGCTGTGTGATTGACTTGGGTGAGAACTACCGTTTGTTCCCCACCCAGTTTGCCTTAAGTGAAACCAATGAACCTTCCGTCCTACAAGGCAAAACTGATGATTGCAAATGGATAGATCTTAAGACTGCTAGGACCAAGTCGGCACCAGACGACAGGTACTATGCAAGAAGCAACTCCAGTCACCCTGCAACAGGCACCGAACGCGCGTGGTTGATCGAAGGAAACGTGTTAGCTTTCCGTTACTTTCGGATCAAATCTTCTGATAGAAGCCATTGCTTTTATCCTTTTCCTGGACTTGAGCTTTACGGTGTACTTCTTGAGCTAGATTAGAGTATAAATGGATGAATTGACTCTAAGGATAGACAGGATGTTTATATTTGCGTTCGACGACGGAGATACGCTTTCTCATCTTTGGGTGTCCTATGCCACCCGTAGCTGAAATAAATCTTTTTTTTTTTTGTATTTTTCTGTTTAGACACCGACAAAGCTTAACCCTATGCGGCCTGGGGGGGGGGGGGGGGGGGGGGGGGCACAAAGTGCCCGCGCTAACTTTCAACATTCATAACTTCTTTAATATGTATTCAAACGCCATCAAACTTTGTGACTTTTCCTAAAATTTATCTGGCAACAATTTCGTATGACAATTTGTTGATCACGTGACTTGATGTTTCCATGGCAACAAGATTTTGACAGCCATGTTTTTTTAAATTTGCATATTTATACCTTTGAATGAAGAAAAACAATGTTTATTGCTATAACTTTTGTATTTTTACGTCATTTAGCGTTCATTTATTGGTTTTGATTAGTTTTGCGTCAATTTGGACGGTTTTTAAGAGGTTTTAAAAAATTTCAGAAATCCAAGATGGCGGATCCAAGATGGCGGCCGTATAACTAATTACCTAATAACTACGTCATATGACGTCATCGTTCCATTATGCGGGCCGCAAAGGAGACAGTTTTGGACATACTATGCACCCTCTAGGTTTCATTATCATAGCCTTAATGTTCATGAAGTTACGAAGGCTCAGGAACAGGAACTCAGGAACCAGGCTCAGGAACTCAAAAAAAGCCCAGGCCGAATAGGGTTAACGGAACATTTTTCAGTGGCCTCTTGTCGGCCAAGAACTGGTATAGACTTTGACCTCGCTGTCACGATGTCTCGTGATCCCGCGTTTTGAAATTCGGTTGCCTCGGTCGCGTATGAATCGTACAGGTATTCAATGCATGGTTTAGACTACGTAATTCATTTACTTTAATTGACGTCAAAATGGATTGGGATCGAATGTTGTGCTGGAAGTTTCCCTACCATTTAAAAAGAATCTTGAATGAAACTAAGTGACATCTGAAGTTAACGACAGCGGCATAGCCCTTTTTTTACATTTGTCGGCTAAAACCGCTCGAAATTTGCACGTGTCAACCGTAACGAAAAAAAAATATATAAAAAGTCTCGGTTAAATCCGGTCTATTCAGGAACACCCAACGAATCGTTTTAGAAGGCCTTAATCATCTCAAAAATTGGTAATCAATTAGACTTATCAAAGTGCCCTTTAGTCTATCTCCTTTAATTTTTTCCCATCATGCAATACTGTCCTGTTATGTGCGAATATTGTTTTTGATGCTACAATTGGGCTTTTAAGTCAGGCTGCATGTTTTTTTAGTTGTTAGTAGTTGCAGTGTAGTTTCTTCTATTATCAAGTGGGTGCCCACTTCGTAAAATGCAATGATTTTTTCCTGGGTTACTTGCCCGACACCGTTTTCGCGCGGCCGGCACAAAAGTGTCACACCACCATCACAAAGGATTGGTGGCTTCCTTTTGGAGCCATCGTTGTGTAACAATCAAAACGTGGTTTACACCAATACAGAATAAGTGCAAGGATTCATTGATGGCCAGATCGGGCTTCTTTAACATTGTCATTTTTGTTTTACAGAAGTACTTCTGTTCTTATACGTAGTACAAAAAAAATATAGCATAAATGTTTCTTATGCATGCCCATGACATCCTGTTCCCGATATATTGGTCTAATTGCTGTGTAAGCTTAGAGGCCGAATTCGTTGAGATTGTTTACAAATACACGTAAGAGTATTTTTTGTGGAGTTCTTGTAAGGTTAATGTTTTGCGCTCCGTGACGCTTGGTAGAATTAATTTAACAATTTGGTAAAAAAAGTGATGATTAATTCCCTAGGGAAGATCTAAACTATAATAAAAACGCTAGAAAGCCCTCAATATTGTAAAATCACAGGAGACAGTCAACCAGAATTGTGAGTATAGCATTGTATATGTTATTCGTTTGACTCTTACAAGGATTAAAAGATTCTGAGTGCAAAACCTGGTCTCTACTCTTCCTCCCGGATACGACATATATCCAATTCAGTTAACTTTGGGAGGTACAGGGTGGAAGGGTGGATGCATTGGTCCCATTTTGCATAATTTTATTTTTTTGAATTTCTGTAAAGATATGACATTAATCCAGAAAATATTGAAAGAAGTTTTGCAAAATCATTAAAAGAACTCGAGATATTCTTAAAAAAGAGTTTCAAGAAAATAGTTGATGAGTAGCTATGGGTGTGATAATCCGATAATCTCTTTCCGGAATGCAGCGCCTTCTTGTACTTTTCCCGCTAAACTTTATCCGCGGGATCTCGCATTACATGTTATATGCACATTTTGTTTACATCGCAATGCGGAGCGCATTTCGCATCGTCATAGCGTATTCTATAGTATCACGATTCTCAGATACTTTTGCCTGCTTTTGAGACGTCAATATAAATTCGTATTGCTGCTCAAAAACCAGCCTGTGATTGGTTGAAAATTTCCCGCGGCAAATTAATGAATTCCTTGCGTTGAAAACCAAAATTTAAAATTATCTTCAAAGGTGGGGCAAAAATGTTGATTACTTTGTCAAGTTTGGCAGATAAACAACGCTGTATTCAATGCAACGACCCTTTCTATCGAAAGTTAACGATAAGATGAGTTTAAAAGCTGCTTTTGTTCGTTTTGAACGGTTTGTTTACATTGAGCTATGCTGTGCGCGCGCTATCACGCCATCATAATTTGAAAAACGTTTTGGGCTGAAACCTCGGCAAGTTTGCGTTATTTACTCATTTTTTCGACGTTTGTAACTTTGAAAAACTTCGAAAAGATGTTCTAACAAATTTGTTCTATTTCAATTAGCAATTTATAGCGTGAAAAGTCCGTGTTTTTGAAACTTTTTTGCTGAACAACTGAATGTGATAACGCGTACAAAACGTCGTGTACGTCGGCTCGTCGCTAGTAAGAATTTCAGTTTTGATCAGCACAAGTTATCTTCAGTTTTGCTTTCTTTTTGGGTCTTTTTGCCAGAAATACAGTTGAATCGTGATACAAAACTAATTTCGATTTTGAGACGGCAATACTGCATTATATTGACGGCGTTGGAAGAAAATATATTCTCCGTATTGGGCTCCGTCGCGTCAACTGGCCGTCAATATAATGCAGTATTGCCGTCTCAAAATCGAAATTAGTTTATAGTAGCGTCATAGCGTATTCTCCCCGGCCATCTTCCATGTTTCACACGGTCGTCTACGCTTGTTTCAATTCCTGAAGATTTACAATTTGACCATTAAATCCAAAGTGGAAATTTTTGGTTAGCAGAATTGTAGAGATCACGAGTGAAAAGAATCGCGGCGAAGAGTAAAAAAATAATAAATGAATGAATAGCTTACTCGCTTGCATTTACTACTAATACCAGCGCGTGTTTTCGGTCAATTTTCGCGGTCACGTCTGTTGTGTTTTCATTTCTTTGAAAACTCTCACTGGCCCTTTTAGCTCGTTTGCTTCCACGACAATTTTGCTGCGTTTTCGTTACGTTCTTTCCGCTCATTTGGGTTTGCAGTTGAGCGAAACTTCGCCGTCTTTTCTATGGTTTTATCCCTTGAATAACATGACTAATCGGCGGTTAATCGAATTCACATACACTGCTGTGTGACGATACTCTTCAGGGGGTTCTTTGTTTCATTTCATTGGTTGGCGGCACGACCACGATGAAAGCCGCTTTAATGAGGTATAAAAACAATGAAAATATTTCGAGGCCAAAAACTCGAGGTTTGTTTTTGCGAGAATGGCCTCTGTTCAAATGAATTAATAGGGTATGTGGATTTGTAAGATTTTCACGAAACTTGGGGGTCATGGCTCGTGTACGACGACTGTATTGTGATGTATTGTGTTAAGTAGTGTTAGGTTGTATTGTATTAGGTTGTATTGTATTAGGTTTTATGACGTCAGTCAGGTCGTTTTTTTTTCGTTTATGAGATGTTTTTGCCTGAACAACCTTTTCGTTCCTAGACCGAGTACTGAAGCAGGCAAACGAAGTTTTCAATATCGCGGTTCTGTTCTCTGGAACAGCTTACCTTTGAGCGCTAAGATACAGCCCACTCTTAGCTCTTTTAAATCATGCATTTAATTTTTATCTAATTTAATGATAGTTAATAAAGGATAGTTTTTTTCGTTTTTAATACAATTTTATATAGATAATTCATTTAGTTAGATAATTTCAATTAGTTAAGTACTTAATCTATTGTTGTTAAAAAACACGGCTCGATGGAAGAGCATGTTTTATGAATTGGCACCGTGTATAAATAAAGTTTACCTACCTACCTACAACTGGTGGCCTGAACTACGAAAGAAAGGAGAAAGAAAGACGGTAAAATGTTTAGCTAAATGTAATTGATCGTTAAAGTATCAATCAGAAAACCGTTTTATCTCCTTTTGGAGCAAATGATGACATGTGACGGAGAAATATGCGGTAAATCCAGAGCGGAATTGTGCGTGGACGAACAAAGGTTCCGACGATGGCTTGCTTCAGTGACCTTCCGGGTACTACAAAAGCTGTTGTTATTTGCACTATGATGGGTTAATGGACCTCTACTAAAAATAAACAGCACGATCAGCCACAAAAGATGATTTCGACATCCGAATTTTGTGCAGAAAATGTATGCTGTGCAGAAAGGACGGACACGTTCTTCACAAGTTGAGAACTGCAGAAAACAGTCAAGTAAGCTTAATTTGGATTGAGATTGTTCACAAAATAACCGCTAACAACAGTAGATTTGACTAGACATTGATAGAGTACATGTTATTCTTTAAGCCTGAAGACCGATTGAGTTTTCTTAAAGGATTTCTGTCAAATGAACGTAATGTTAATTTCACAAAAGTTTGCAACAAATGATTTTTGAAGGTTTTTCCTCAGTGAACCTAAGTCCAAAATTAACCCGCCCCGCAGAGATTTTTTATAGATTTAGTAACTAGAGTATCTATTTAAACTAGCCACGTAGTTTGAGTTCTAGAATCGGCGTACTTTTGGAAAAATTCAAGAAAAGGTATTGCTAGTTTTACTCGTCAACTAAAATGGCTGAAACGCCATCAAGTTGTTTGACAGTTAAAGGGAGGGTTTCACGGTTTGGTGCATGTGCAAGCTATGACGTAATCCATTTAATTTCATTGTTTAGACCAATCGGAAGACAGTAGATAACTCCGGCGGGAAATTTGCCCGTGAAAATGTCGCGGTTAGTCAGCTGAATGAATGGATGATTATGCATACCCATGTGGGCCATGAAAGCCACCAGAGCGTAGAATAAATCCTTCGGGTCAAAGGTTTTATTCATTGTTGACTTTGTTGGTGTTTTTCGTTGAAATTCTCTGTAAATTTTGGTCATCCTTCGCTTTGTTTGGACTAATTATAGTGTGTGAAGTAAATGTGAGTGGTTTTTTAATCGATGGGTAAGTGAATGGGTAAGAAAGCGAATAAAGCATTTTAATCTGTGCACATGCGCCGAACCGTGAAACCATCCCTTTAAGTTCATGCACAGTTGATGTAACAAAATGCCACATACATAAATGTAAACAAGAATACAGGTTTTACATCTGGTGAAAGTCTTGATTTGTACAGTGTTAATGGGCTGGAGAAGCGATGTCTTACATTTTGCACTTTTTAAGGAAGTTTCTGAAGTCAAAATTGGGTTTAGTGGCACCAACAAACATCCAGTGTTACCATGGCAACAAAGAAGAAACGACCTTAACAAAGGTCATATTTGAACATTCCCCCTGAAGACCTATCTGCATGCAAAATATGAAGGGGGTCAAAAATTTTCATTTCCCACTTTTCCCGATTCTTACAGAGAACTGCTCTTAACCCTCGAACGTACAAGGGGGGTGGTTGCCACCCACTCTTAAGGTTTTTCTCCGATATTTTCAAGACCACTTAAGATTAGCACATGCCGTTTTTAGTAGCTGCTCATTTGTCTTTAAGACACATTTTGGTAAAGTTTGGCGACAACCGGTTGCTATGGTAACGAGATATGACGTCATAAGTAACATGTGGTCGAACCATTTTTGAATAAAAATGCGTGTTTTTCACCTTTTTTCAGTGAAAATTCATAGAAAATGCTATCAAAAGCACCAAAATGTTATTTTGCAACTCTAGCAAACAATATTTGCAATTTCCACATTTTCCCGATAAATTTGTATTTTCAGTAAAATCAAAGATGGCGGCCGTCTTGGCAGCCATTTTGGATAAGGTAACGGACCCCCAGCAGCGTCACAACCCATAACAAAAATCGCAAAAACCTAAGGGGGGGGGGGGGTGGTTGCAACACCCCCCCCCCTTGTACCACGGTGGGGGTATAAGTTTGCGTGTACGTCCGAGGGTTAACTCGCGAGTGACACGGACCAGTTTGTTTTGATTTTTGCGTTAACACGGAGGCTGGTAATTCAGTGAAGCAAACACCGTCGGTTTTGCGTTTAAGGCTCGTGCGCTTAACTAAAGGAAAAGCAGGAAAAATAATTGCTATTTTCGGAATCTACAATTTATTAGCTTTACAGTGATATATAGTTTTCTGGGGTTTCATTAAAAATAGCGCGCGTACGAAAGATAATTTTCGGGAAGGCACCCTCGAAGGTTTACAGTAACCTTAAGCTTTTTCTCCATTTTTTTCAAAAGCATTTTATCATATTAGCACATGTCGTCTTCAGCAGCTGTCTGTTAACCTTTAGACACAGTTTATATGGTTTGGCGACTATCGGTTGCTATGGTAACGAGATACGATGTCATAAGTAGCACGAGATTAAGCCATTTTTAAATAAAAATGCGTGTTTTTCGCCTTTTTTCGGTGAAATACGTATAAAGCGCGATCAAAAGCAGGACAATGTTTAACTGTATCATTACCCAGCGAGCAGTGGATTTTCGTCTACGCCGAGCTACGCCGAACGAGAAAGTAACCACTGTGAGCAACCGTTAGTTCCTTTGATCGAGCCGCCGTCCAGCGCCATGGACGAATAAATAAACTTTGAACCAGTAAAACATGTTTGCAAACTTGTTTAGCCTCTTGCGCATGCACTCATAGACGTAACTGCTGCGTTTAAGCGAGCCCGCTATGTAACAATCAAAATGGCGTCCATGCTTAGTATTGATTTCAAATCAATGTGCATTACATTCCTCCGTGATAATACATTTCGCTGTAATCTGCTGTGCATTTATTATTATCTGTTTCGAAAACGCCGACTTTTTACTCCATAAAGTGCTCATTGAAACGAAACAAGTTCGATAGAACATCTTTTTAAAGTTTTTCAAAGTTACAAACATCGAAGAATGATTAAATGACGCAAACTTGCCCCTCGAGTTTTTAGCCCAAACGTTTTTTCAAATTATGATGGCGTGATTAGCGCGCGCATAGCACAGCTCGATGTAAACAAACCGTTCAAACAAACAAAAACAGATTTAAAACTCATCTTATCGTTAACTTTCGATAGAAGGGAGCGTTGTATTGAATACAGTGTCATTCAATCTGCCAAATTTGACAAAGTTATCAAAATTTCCGCCCTTCCTCTGAGGTCATCCCCATAAAATGTTTCGTTTCCCATCGCCTTCCCTCTCGTGAAAGTGGGTCGGTCGGTCGGGCAAAAAAAAAATTGACCGAGGGAGCCTGAGAACAGAAAAAACCTGGATGCTAAGTAAGAAGGCCTGGTTACACGTGTGCTTTCGGTTGCCCATTGTTTTCCAAATCCAAAAATTTCTCCTTATGATCATCTACAATGGAGGCTAATAAATTAAATATAAAAGATTTCTATTCAAAATAAAGTCTTGTTCACGTGTTGAAAAAGTAAAATTTTGCTTGTCAGACAGTATATCTGTCGGTCGGGCGACGGGAAACGAAACATTTTATGGGAATGGCCTGAAGATAGTTTTAAGTTTTTGTTTTCTACGCAAGGAACTCATTAAATTGCCGCGGGAAATATTTTCCCCACGAAACAAGGGGAACTGACATCAAAGGCATCACGTGAGGCGTCACGTGGCTGTGCATGCTCGATGAAAAAGCTAAAGGATGCTCGCAGTGGTTACTATCTCGTTCGGCGTAGCTCGGCGTAGAAGAATCCACTGCTTGCAGGGTACTGTATCATTTACATCTCTAGCAAAAATTATTTGCCACTTTAGCATTTTTCTGATAAAGTTGAATTTTTTGTAAAATTCAAGATGGCGATCATTTTGGATGACGTCACGGGCCCCAGCAGTGCCATAACCCATAATATTTAGCTCATCATGTAAAGCACGTCACAGGCTATAAAAGACTTAGCGATCGTGTCAATAAGCATAACGTTGACTTTTCATAATAGCTGTGTTTTTAATAGTCAGGGAGCATCTGTAATCCCGTGGGATTTTCTTGAAGATAACAAGCCACCTATCTAGAAGTGTCAAGGGGACCCTTAGGAACACAGAAAATGTTGTCGGCAATTTTGCGACTTGCACCGGCAGCTGCTACGGTGGTTTTAAAATAGGCCTCGTAGGGCTCAGCATGGAAACGAGGCTGAGACTTAAATTGCTCATAACTATCGATAATTGCAACCAAATGTCACCAAACTTGCTCAGATTTATTATGGGATGATATCTAACATGACAATAGTCATAATGATAGTTAACAAGGTCCCGTGACCGTGTTGACATGGAAGCGAGGCTCTAACATTAGATGGCCTATAATTATCGCTTATTTGAACCAATTGCCACCAAACTTGCTCAGATTGGTTATGGGATGGTATCTGACATGTTGATAAACATTAAAGTAATACATATCTATAGTCACGTGACCTTTTTGACATGGAAGCGAGGCTCGAACAGAAAAACGTTTATATCTGGCATAATAATATGTTCATTCTTTCAAAAATTACTGTGACTGTTTCCCAATGATACCTGCTTTGATACCTGCTTTGAATTCTGATATAATAATCGAAATTAACATAGTTGGTGGTCAGCGGTTTTTTATTCGATAATTTTGGTCAGCGGTCTTTTTCATCATTTTAGCGACCAGCTATTTTGAATTGCCAGTCAGTGTAGTGAAGCTACTCACACTGTCATGATCTTTTATGGCGAACTTATGTTTCTGCTTCTCTGGACCCCGAAAAGATTAATCTAGAATTTGATTTGTGCATTATTTGCCAGAAAGGAGAGAAGGAAAGTCTTGTTTGCAAACCTTCAATCGATTCCTACGGAAACGTTTTAGATTTTGTCAAAGAATGGGCTAGTTATGGTAATAAACAGTACTCGGAGGCTTGGATTAAGCTGCAGGATATTTCAGTGAAAAATCTTGAGGGGAAGGGTTCTTCATGGCATCGATCCTGCTACAAGGGTGTTGCCCACACAGGAATGATCAAGAGAGCGAAGGAGAGATATGAAAGAGAGTTATCTGGCCCAAACGAATCCAGGCGTAAGTCTCGATCAGGAGCTGATAATATTACTCCAGAGCGTTCTCAGCTGACAAGGTCGCAATCTTCACCTTTAACTTTAAACAAAGCTGCTTGCTTTTTTTGTGATGGCCAAGCAGGTTATAGGGAGATGCTATTTAACGTTAGGACACTATCTGGCGGAGAATCGCTGCGTAAAGCCATCACTTTGTCAGGTAGCGAGAAGCTCGCCGTTAAGCTAAATACCGCCATTGCCTCCGATGATGCGCATTCAATCGACATCAAGTACCACAAAAACTGTTGGTTGAACAGCGTGACCAATATTTTGCGTAAGCCCGCTCTCGCTTCTGGGGTCCCTGTTAGAATGGACAGTGAGATAGCATCCAAGATAGAATTCTTAACTTTAACTGATATTAGTTTAAGTGATGGGAAGATTGTACCGATTTCTCAGTTACAAGCTGAATACAAAGAAATTCTTAACGCAAACAACGTCGCCAATGAAACTATGAATCGTAAGGCATTGAAGCAACTACTCCAAAATGAAATTGCCGACATCGAGTTTCACAGGCCGAAGCGAGTTAACGAATCGGAAAGGGTAAGCGCGAAGGAAGGAAGAGATGGAGCTATCCAAAAAACTGAAGATCAGGATGAAATGAAAGATGCGAGATGAAGAAAATCCATGGCACTGCAATGGCGATTTACCAACGCGCCGATGCCCAAGACCAGGTGGTTCATGTTAATGTCGACCCAACTCTGCAAGGCCGTTCAATAAAAGATCTGCCAGATTCCATTACCAGCCTCGTGGAATGCCCTGCCCGCCATTGAAGCCCAAAGGTCCTGTTAATGCCAAGTTCAGTCTTTCCGTGAAAGAACTTCCAATCCAGATAAGGATGCCAGATGCTGCGTGACTTCTCGGGAGAAATGTGACAAGAATCCAAGCAGACAACATCCAAGCAGACGACTCCCAAGCTATCGAGGCAACTGAGCAGCTAGATACTCAACTGAAGAAGATCACCAGCATCCCAGTGGTAAATCGCCATTGCAGTGCCATGGAACGTACGCTTGCCATCGGGAGTATCTTCGGCAAATTCGACGTTATCAATCGCAAAGAACACATGCCGTCCCTTAACGATGTCCGGAGGGAGATAGACACCATCATTCTGCTCCATTAGTTGAAGGACATTTGATTCCATCTGGGATTCTACTCTTAGCACTCGGTTGTAATCTACTGACATACCAAACTCGTGGAGTAAGCTGATTAACTCTTTGCTGCGCACAGCTTGATGGA
>JAJLRJ010000005.1:25271028-25273528 GCA_024195265.1 Dendrophyllia cribrosa | reverse complement strand
TTTCAATTAACGTTGTCGGATGAAAGCGCAAAGCCAAGACCGCAAGGCAGTATGGGTAGTTGTAAATAACCATACAAGATTCCGGTTGTCAGTGCGGGCGCGACGGAAAATGGGCGACAGTATTAAAGACGTTTGCATCATTTTTTTAAAGGAGAAAACAAAAACCGATACGAATCATCTTGCCCTCGAAGCGTTCCTTTATTTGACTATGTGGGAAGATAATTGAGCAGCCACGACGGCGGAGGCAGCGAGAACTGCAAAAACAATAGGTTTAATTAGCTAAAACAATGCCTCTGCACGTGCGTTTTACATTTTGGTACCTTTCTTTGCCGTTCACTGCAAAACAACAACGTCAAATGATCAAATTTCCATTTGAACTTGAAAGCCGTCCTTACAAATTAAGCTCCCGGACAATCCCGTCACGTTAGACAAACTAAACAAATAGGAAGAACTGCAAAGTAGTTTCTATGGAAAGAATCCTTGGTGCTGTTGTCGTAGTTGGTTTAGCTCCCTATTGTTGATTATGGTGAATTTATTCATAAAAATCCTATACTACCTTGCGGTCTTGGCTTGTAGGCTTAAAGCTTTCATCCGACAACGTTAATTGAAATAGCTGTAAACAATTTCATACATAAGTCAAAATGTCTCAGACTTCATAAGCTACGATGCCTTCTGCGATGATACCAATATGTTTATGAAAATGAATATCACTTTTAAAAATCTAACACTTTTTTTTGTACATTAACATCTCAGACGAATGAATCATTCAACTTAATGGAAAGGTTTCTCTTCAACAAAGCTCAAGAAATGAAATCTTTACCTCAACGTTAAATACTTGAACATTAACAAACATGCTCATGTGTTGAACACCCATAGCCAGCCCCCAAAGGAGAGCAAATTAAATATAAATCCAAATGTGCTTCTCTAGATTTGTGACCTGTGATCTGTGACCTGTAATCTCTGACCTGTAATCTGTGACCTGTGACCTGTGACCTGTGACCTGCAAAAGAAACCTATTCTGGACTGCTGTCTTGTCGAATTCTTGTCACTTTATTTATCGATATTTCCGCTTAATTTAAGTAAACTTGAAAACAGATCCAATGTAGGTCTTTACACGATAAATCGCTTTTCTTGTGTTTGCTATAAAAACACAAGTTTTTGCGGTACTTAACCCGAAGGCTAAGTGAAAATATTTGCCACTCACCTTGATCCTGACCAGTGTTCTAAAAATAACTTTTCCCGTCGAATGACTCGGCGGTTTCAAAAACAGTAAGAGATAATATTTGCCCCTTTAACATGAGATACCAGAAGGAATCACTAAGATGAACATAGTTTTGCACATAATTCTGGACCGAGTTCTGGAGGAGAAACGATAAACGATTCGCTCTTGCAATGGCTTGTATAATGTTTTCACAGTTGCGTTAGGGGCCGTCGACATATTCACAAGTTTCCCGCTTAACGTCCACTGGACGTTAAGGTCAGAACCCCCCACCCCCATATTGTGCATTTTTGTATAATCTAAAAGACAATAAAATATTAATCATGTTTTTTGAAAAGCATGGGAGCAAGCCTGGACACAAAATCATGCACACGTTCTGATAAGCACTTCAACCTCGCCACATTTACAGTCCTTGGTTTTTCCTACTCCTTCTATTCTTTAATAAGGAAATGACTATAAAACCATGATATTCTGACAGGTGATCAGGATCTCCGCCTCCCTCCCCGATATCCCCCACTGTATTAGCAGAAGGAACTGACCATAAATATGCAAATCTTTCTGTGATGTTTCATACAAACAGGATATTGCACTGAGTCTAATGTTATTTTCATGCCGGTAATATTTTTTTCCCTTAGGCTTATCAGATAGGCGGTCAGTTTTGTGTAACCTCCGTTCCCCTGAACAATGGTGTGTCTTTTTTGAGGAAACTTTAGTGAATTTGGTTATGACCACTTCTCTAAAACAGAATACCTTGTGGCTTTGTGATCCTGTTCCTAAGGAGCCAGAGAGGACGACGTTGCATGGCCTGCATCTCTTAAATGTTTGCCCTTATTAAGATATTCAGTTAGTAAATACCCTAAAAGCCCCTAAGATACCTGGTTTTAAAGGCTATGCCTCCGACCGGTGGCACGTTGCCTTTAGGCTGGTTTTCACTAGCGCATAAGCATAAGCACAAGCCAACATGCGCAGACTCAGTAACATGTTGATCATTAGTGCCTATTGTTCTGTTTTGTTCAAACAATTGGAACTAATGAATAACACGTTACTGAGTCTGCGTATGTTGGCTTGTGCTTATGCTTATGCGCTAGTGAAAACCAGCCCTTTAAGACCACCTCTTTGTGGCAGACAGACAGATGCAGAGAAAATTGAGCTATCAGCCGGAGACGAGAGAGACTGCAAATTAAAGAAAAAGGCAGAAATTTCGAAGTGACCTGGGAAGCGCAAGGGCGCAAAAAAGGTCTTTTTTCGCTTTTTTTCTCGACCTCTCCTCCTTGGTGCTCA
>JAJLRJ010000005.1:25150608-25270528 GCA_024195265.1 Dendrophyllia cribrosa | reverse complement strand
TAGCCACATAACGATCAGTTGTCATAACGCATAAATTAGCAACTGGTCCCGGTTGTTAAAAAGGTGGATAGCGCCATCCACCGGATAAATCACTATCCAGCAGATAAGTCTTAACAAAATCCTTTTGTATCTACTGGATAGTGATTTATCCGATGGATAGCACTATCCACCTTTTCAACAACCGGGTCCAGATGAATAAATCGCTAGCACAGGTATGTCAGGGGCTATATTTTCGTAAAGTGCAAGTTTTCCACAAATGTAGTCGGTGAGGAAATAAATAAGACTAACAGCAAAGTCAGCCAATGCTAGTGACATTACAAACCAATGAATGGGGTTAGTTTCTAGAGAAACTGTGGTGCTGCGTCGGTGGGGGTGAAGCACAAGAGTTTGGTTTTATCGACTGAGTCGATAAGGTAAATTAGCCACCCTAAAAAGATTCGAGAAAGCTGACGTTTCGAGCGCTAGCCCTTCGTCGGAGCGAATCAAGGGATTGTGGGTAGTGTGGGGTTTAATATAGTAGGTGAAGCTAAGCTATTGGTAGAAATTTGGTGACGTGAAAAACAAATGTAAATTAGTTGAACGAAAAGCGTTCGTTGATTCCGTGGGGTTTGAGAGTGCCGATTTGAAAGATGATTTTTTTGTTCTAAGTTTTTACGGCTTTCTGTGTTACCCTGGTGTAGGGAAAGGCCACAGATTGTCATATGTTGTTTAGAATGGTTAGTAAGATTGAAATGACGCGCGACTGGTTTGGATGCGTCTTTGTCATTTTTTTCAACGTCTCGGAGATGTTCACGAAAACGGTCGCCCAATCTCTTCCCTGTTTCGCCAATGTATATCTTTTTGCAAAAAGTACATGTTATGCAGTAGATAACATTTACGGAGGTGCATGTGAAACGATCGGTGATTTTAATAGATCGTTTGGGTCCCGTTATTTTGTCCGCGCTACAATTCAGGAACTCAACGCTAAATTGTTCAACACCTTAAAACAAATCAAGACCCAAAAACTTGATCATTTAATAGGCCCTCGATTATCCGAAGACTCTCCACTTGATAATCACAACGCCGTAGTTACAATTCCGGAAAATTTGCCGCTTTCTGACTCGGAGAGATCTGTTCTTAGTAAAGGTTTAAATTTTGTTCCCATAGCCAAACAAACCGACGAATTTTCAGTCAAACAAGATGTTGAAACTTTCCTTCGCCGCGTCGTCACGATGTCCAAAAACTTAAATTCAACCGCCACACCAAAATTTCCAACCTTTCAACAGGAGAGTGAACAGCACTCAAAAGTCTTAGCAAACGAAGGGACATTGTTATCAAAGCGGCCGACAAAAGCGGCGCGGTAGTTGTTTGGCGGACCGACCTTTACCGACAAGAGGCTTTTCGGCAACTTTCTGACACCGCTTTCTATGCCAAAGTTGATAAAGATCTCACTCCTACCAACCAAAAAATTGTCAGCAAAGAAACTATCCAAGACCTTATTACTAAACAGCATTTACCAGTTACCGCCAACAATCTCATCATCACTACTCCTAGAACCTCGCGCGTTTATTTCAAACCGAAAATCCATAAACCAAACAATCCGGGCCGACCAATTGTTTCCGCTTGTAGCTGTCCCACCGAGCTAATTTCTAGCTATTTAGACAAAATCATGGCCCCCATTGTCAAATCACTACCCTCGTACATTAAGAACACCAATCACGCACTCGACATTTTCCGTGATTTCAGTTTATCCAGCGGAAACAAATTAATTTTCACTATGGACATTACCTCTTTATATACCGTCATCCCCAATGACGAAGGACTTCAAGCACTAAAATATTTTTTCGACCAGCGCCCTACACCAGGGTAACACAGAAAGCCGTAAAAACTTAGAACAAAAAATCATCTTTCAAATCGGCACTCTCAAACCCCACGGAATCAACGAACGCTTTTCATTCAACTAATTTACATTTGTTTTTCACGTCACCAAATTTCTACCAATAGCTTAGCTTCACCTACTATATTAAACCCCACACTACCCACAATCCCTTGATTCGCTCCGACGAAGGGCTAGCACTCGAAACGTCAGCTTTCTCGAATCTTTTTACGGTGGCTAATTTACCTTATCGACTCAGTCGATAAAACCAAACTCTTGTACATTACAAACCAGTTAGGTTGCTTGTGTAGTCGTGGCCTTGAAGCAACCATAGCATTTCCAAAGACTGCAACAGTACTGGGAAGCTAACCAAGGATTCACAACCGAGACATTGTTTATATATTTGAGGCGTTTATAGCTGATTTTTTTAAAACATCGAGACGGTCTATGATTATTACCACGCATCACCTCGAACGTGATCGAGATCATCTGCCACTCTTTTAATTTATCTTCAGGTAAGGTGACTTCTCACTTTCAATTAAAACATCTGTCCTGATGCAATTATTGCGCCAAAAATTGAATGGCACAGTTTGCATTTCGTGAGTTTAATTAGACACCTTTATGGAGAGTTCTCAAAAACATACCTTATCGAAAACAAATAAAACGTTTACATGTAAAGAAAGTTTTTTTTTATTTTTGAGAGTTTTCGTTTTGTTGAGAAAATGATAAGAATGGATTGCAGTTTGGTGTATTCGGATTGCTTATTTTTTTAAAGCAATGTGTATTGAAATATCGCTGGCTTCCAAAACCTTAAAAAAGGTCGCGAAAATTTCTTGTAAAAGGGTTAGTCTTTAGTTATTGTTTTACTTTATGAAGTGTCAATAATAATTTCATTTTCACAAAAGGTTGTTTTTCATTGAACAATATCTGTTAAATTTCGCATAGGTTGCCGGAGTTGTCTAATTACAGTAAGCTTTTAGCTACAAATGCCGCCTTGTAAAAAGCAACGAAAAACGCCCAACAAACTAAAAAATCAACAAATCATAAAATCCAAACTTGTACTCGCCTTTTCAAGGAATAACATCGGCCTTTAATTTTATGGCTGAATTTTTCTTCCACTTAGTTTAATCTCTCTTTCTTCGTTGAGTCTTTTTGTTACCTTGTTCAAGCGTTGGGATCTTTAGCGTTGTTTTGGATCCTTGTATGCCAGCCGATGTCAAGACTAGCCATGGTAAAACTTTGCTGGTTTTCTTTATTGTTTTCATTGTTTGTGTCGATAAATATTTTATCTGGCCAATAAAAATTCTCTTTCGCATTGGTAGCTTTCGTCTGGGCCCATAAATTACTAGAAAATTCAGTGATTTTAAGCTTTAAGCAACAAAACTTTTCTGTACAATTAGGATCGGCCCGTACGCGCGATCCAGATAGGAAAATCCACATCGCTTGAGCGCGCGCTTCTGGGATTGAATAAATATCCCTCTGTAAAGTTTATATCTAAATGAACACTCAACTCAAACATAACTAACCAGTTACTTGTGTAGCTTTCAGTCCTCTAATAAAAGCATAAATTTCGTGATGTTCCACCGGGAAAGTATCGTGTTTTCACGTCAAAATCCTCAGCACTAGCAACAGAATTGAAACCGAAAGTGTATCCCGACTTTGATCCGGGATATTGAAAACGGCAGTCTCATGGCGCGCGTGCGTACGCAAACATAATCAAAGGCTTTTAAGAGGCAACCCGTAAATAAGAAATGCTAACACGCAACGCAATATTTCGGTAAGCTTATGTTTTCACACTGACACGGTTCAATATTTTTGTAAAAAAAAAAAATTTACCGTAAGGATTTTTGACGAACGCAAAAAAAAAAAGGAAATCACTTTCATAATGTCCAGTTCAAACAACAAAAAAAGAAAAGTCACGGGCGTGGATTGAACCCGGGCTCCCGATTGCAACTCCGGCGCCTTAGCCCACAAGAGTATCGAGAAACACATGCTCTACTAAATGATTAGTGCAGCTTCAGACTATAAACAAAAATTGAAATCGCCAATGCCAACCCAGTCTCGGAATGTCTAGTGTAGTGTATTGTTGTAACATCTTGTCATGTATTCCTTTGTATTGTAACCTTTTAAATCTGCTTGTTACGTAAATGTTTTGTATAAATAAATAAATAAATAAATAAATAAATAAAATAAAAAAATAAAAAATGACTAAATTTTGTTATTTAAAGGTAGATATGCATCAAAACGCGTGTCTCGATTAGAAAATCCTTTTAGATCGATTTTATGTCGCATTAAAGACTCCAAATGCGAAACATCTTTAAGCTTATTATTGTTTATATTCGTTTACAACAAATTAGTTATTGTTATCGCTGGTTTCACGCTGTTCTTGTTACGAAACGCATTCGTAACGAAGCATTACGTCACTAAGTTTACAGCTGATGGAAGGAATGAGTGAGTGAGTGAGTGAGTGAATTAGCCACCGTTACCGATAACCCGTTCATTACGCTTGCGCGTATTCACGGGTTAAAGGTTTCATACTTAGATTTCTTGTCTCTTTGACTGGCTACACAAGGCAATAGCAGTGGCGAAGGAGAGCCCCGTAGATCAAAATTAAACCGAGCTTAAAGCGAGAAAGTAAAATATTTTTCTTATTTCGTATTAAGACTGACCTGTCTTGTGGTTTTAAACCTTTTTTGGAAAATCTACAGCGAGCTATATTGTGATCACCTCAATCAAGCTACAGCGTTTTGACATCGCGAAATGGATTTAGTGAGATCGCGTCACTGTCATTACGACACTGATAATAACGTGCACAGTTATGCTTAGCAAAAAGTATTTCAAGGATTGACACCTATCAATCACTGTCGAAATGTAATGAAAATTGCTTTCAAATAAAATTTCTTGTTGCTTTTAGAATGGAATTTGTGCGAGTTTTTCACGTTTTTCCATTTAAGGGGTTTTGCAGAGCGATTCAGTGACTGTTAAAACTAAAATTCACAAACTACAAAAATGTGACTTTGTTTAAAACTAAGGGCGCTTACCAATTGTCAGAACTGGCCGGCCGGACCGCTCTGGTCGGCCAGACTGGTAAATTTGGAAATAGTATGCACCCTTTTGATGGACTTGTAGGAACAAGTCTTCAAAAAGATGCATTCTAGTTACAAACGGACCGCTCTGGCCAGCCAGTTCTGAGAAATGGTAAGCACCCTAAGTCAACAGCATTTACAAATGACTTTGACAAATATCAGGACTTACATCCTGCCTTGTAAAAAGACTAATAGATACTTACCGAGAAGGAGAAATTCTGATACCATCTCTCTGTTTTTTTTTTTTGTTTGTTTGTTTTTAACTAAACGAATGTTATCAGCACCTGACATATTAGGGTCCTTTCGATTTGATCAGGAGTACGAGATCGAAAACGAGCACAGCTTTTCAAACTGAATCTATTGCAGTTCGCATGTTTTCGATAATCATTTGTCACGCTTATGTCATTCTTATCGGCTGATCCGGCTAGAATTCTGCGGCGCGATCCATTCAACCTAAAATTACAATTAAAATTTCTGAAAATTTCGGCGACAAATGGAACAGTAATTTTCGGTTTTACCGGAATATTCGGGAAAAGAGGACAACCGAAAAATTTCCGTTCCTTTCGATTTTTAACCGGAATTTATGGAAATTTTAGTCGAATGGATCGCGCCCCTGGATCGGACTCTCTGATCCTTGTTATTAATTAAGTATGACGCTGATGAAAGTTACCGCAGGCATTGAAATTCCGCGCGCGCATCTGTTTGGAATTGGAATCCTCCCAAAATATTACAACTAGAAATACGTGTCTCGCAGAACCTCGCGAAGCTCGAAGGAGCATGCACTGCAAAATTTTAGCGATGTGGGAGAGATGGAATTTCTGATTTGACTGGAGGAGAGGTGGGTTGCATGCCGGCAATGGTCCTGAAATTTAAAGTTGAGACATTCTTATCGCCAGTTGCCTCGATTTAACTTGTACTTAGTGCCCTGTATTCTTAAATTATAATAAATGGGAACTGGTACTGGTCAGTTTTGGGTTGTGAGCTGTGGGTCACTGTAACTGCTATGGGACTGGGTATCAAAAGATCCTAGGGCCCTTATTTCCACAACCCCCCCCCCCCCCCCCAACCTTTGTTCATTAATTTTTGCCCAAAAGAAAATTGGTCCGAAAGTGGATGTATAGTATTGTTGTGGACATGGGTCCAGGACAATATGCAGTGGTGTTCTGTTTATTTTGATTGGGTGAAAGTTTGTTTATCAGGATTACAGGTAACTCCTGCTGTCTTGATTAAATTTCCTTTTTGAAGCTTGTGAGTGCTATCTCCCAAAATTAACCAGTTCCCTTTACATACTGCTGTAGCTGTTGTTCTATATACTGTGTATCAAATAGTTGCTAATCCAATTCACTATTCGCTTCAATGGTTGAGATTGCAGGAGTTAAAACTATATTTTGGATACAGGTCATGAGAATTACGAAATTGATTACAAAAGTTAAACATGAATATTCAAGATGAAGCAACAGATTCTCTGCAAATATCATAAGCAATGTATAGAGACCAGGATGGAGAATTCGTAGGTTAAGACCAGGACTTAGGCCTTCATGACAAGTTAACCGTTTTAAAAATCTCAAAATCAAAATTAATTTGTAGATGTACATTCTCCTTACTGGTGTCAATACAGTTCACATAGTCACATAACTACAGTGAATTTGTATTCAATTTCCACAGACAACTCATGTTAAAGGTGATCAGGTTCTCAATTTGCATAATCTATGTAATTGTTCGTACACTGATATTGTGAGGAGATTTGAGATACTGATCACCATTCCAATAATAAATGTGAAGCAGTAATGTTGATGTTCCATGTCATTTAATCTTATATCAAAGTTCCTTAGTGACCTTAGCGAATCACCATTCCAATAATAAATGTGAAGCAGTAATGTTGATGTGTCATGTGTTTATCTATACAGTTGCTACACATTAGCTGGTCATGATTGCTAACAGAAAATTGTTTTTTCCTTACAAAATGAAAATTGTAGACAGAAATTCTCCTTACTAAACCATTTGAATATTATTTCTTATTGACGTATTTTGCAAGGAATGCCGTAAACTCAAGATAGCGTATACAAAGTATATTTCGCTGACTGCTCATTCACAAATAATGCTAAATTATGCAAATGTTGTATATTTGTGAAATAATTTCCACCTGTGTTATCTGTAGTTTTCATCATATTTGAAAGAGAAATTACATGTTGACACCATGGATACATTTTGTAGAACTATATATCTGTGCTGGAAAGAGTTTTGGCTTCCATCAGATCAGACCAGTTTTCTTGCACCTTTCCATGTCATTTAATCTTATATCAAAGTTCCGTAGTGACCTTAGCGAGAATTTACAGCATGTACTAAGATAATAGTTTCCAGTGTTTGAGTACTAATTTTTTATATTGAAAAAATATCCTCTTATGATCTGCCTGTCAGTTGTTTAGCTACTTAATTTTTTTTTTTTTTTTTTGCAAAAGGTAGATTAAAGAATAATTTATGGAGGGTTGTATACTTAAGCTGGCTTATACTTGCCTTTAAATGTAAGTTGTTTCAATTGAAGAGCATTAAAGAGCGGATTAAAGTGCGGTGGTTTGAGCTAGATTTCTTAATCGTTCTTCTTCTTTGAGCCTTTCCTGTAATAAGTGTTTGCTTTACTCTGCCGTATAAAAGATATTCGTCACGAGTATTTAGCTGATCGTGTAATTCTTGCCGCCTCTCGTTGCGTCTATAAACAGAATCATTTTGTCGAACACTTCCAGTGGGTGTCGCCTCTTCTGATCGGTTTCGTTCAGAATTCAAATGGAGGCATTTGGTCAAGGCGTTTGAACCAACTCAAACGATGTGCCTAGGCTGTTCGAAGTCTTTGTAATCGATGCTGTCGTTGTTTCTTCGTTACTCGATCGCGCTGAATTTACGTGAATTTCAAGTCGCCGTTCTCGCTCCAGCGGGGTTTCGGTGGTTAATCTTCTCGGGAAAGGATTTCTAGCCACTTGTTGAATCCAGCGTTGTTGTGTTTGCTGTTCTTTCTCATTTGCATCAGAAATTAGTCGTGTTTAACCGAGAGTAAACACTTTTTCACAGACAACCCGGCCGCCATTCGCGGCCATTCGGCCATGAATAAACATAAGAGCGCGCCATTGTCAGCGGTCGCGATTTTTGTTGCCAGGCAACTGCACGACATCTTCAGTATATATATATAAATATATAAATATATTTTTCGCTCGATTTGGCACGGCTCAGCTCCCGAGAACCGAGCACCCGAGCGGCCTTCAGCCGTCAAATTTATTAACCTCGCTACGCTCGGGCCTTCGGCCCTCGCTTCGCGAGGAATTACAAGTGAATTATAAAATATACCAATCAAGCAAATGTCCTTATTGTTTAAATGGATTTTTTTCAATGAATCAGGCTTTTATTTTTACTCGAACCGCCCGAAATAAGAATCAGTCATCAATGAACGATCTCGTAAACCATTCCATAATTAAGCGTAGCTAATTGAATAAGTACACGATTGTGACGTCAAACGTCGCTGCAAACCTTTCTATTGTTGCCGCGCCCAAGCAAGTTTACTAACACATTTTTTAAAAGAATCAAATTAAGATCGTAGATCAAGGAGTATTTTTTATAGGATGGCAAGCATGAAGGTAGGTTACAAGAAGTTTTCTGATCGTTGCTTGCGCAGTAACGGGTTAAATGTAGGTTTACACCTGCGTTCGCACCTGGGCAAAAAGTTTAATTTCATCAGCTGTCCTTGGATTAATTATAAATGAACTCAAACACTGAAGGAAGGAAAAGCAATATCGTTTGTTGTAGAAAAATAGATGGAAATGAATCAATTTCTAATTTTACATTATCTATAGAGTAAAAATAACAAATAACACACAAAAAATAACATTAATGTGAATATAAGGAATTCATATATTTGAACTGCGGATAAGCATGAGGGAAATTTGTGATCCTCGCAGTGTGCTCTCAACTTAAGCAGTTGAAAAAGCAACCTGAAAAAAAATAAAATAAAATGAAATGAAACCGTTCCAGCGTGAATTTTTTTTCAGGTTGTTTTTTCAACTGCTTAAGTTGAGAGCACACTGCGAGCCTCGCACTAAAAAGATAACATAAAGAATAACAACCTCAACAACGACAACAGGACGTTGCGTTTGTTTCAACACAGCAAAATAAAGTTTGTAAACACAAGCTAACGTTTATGAACCATGGAAACACATTTTACAAACATTTGTAAGCTGTCTTACCACTTTCACCTGCCGACCAGCTTGTATTTGCAAGAAAAGTTTGCAAACAAGTTTGCCGTGAAAAACTCCCTGACTTTACCCTTTGACTCCCAAAAGTGCCAAAGATAAAACTTCATATAAAATCCCCAAGTTTCATTTTGTAAGATATTAAAAGAAACAAGTTGTACCATGCAAAAGTACTGGCCCCGGTTTTTCAAAAGGTGGATAGAGCTATCCACCGAATAAATAGCTATCCAGCGGATAAACACGTACAAAAGCAATTGTGTTATCCACTGGATGGAGATTAATTCGGTGAATAGCGCTAACCACCTTTTGAACAACCGGGGCCTGGTGCAGAGGTTTCATTTGAATGGTCACACCGCAGGATTTTGTCGAGAAACTCAAAAGTTATATTACTACACTATTTGTCTTCATAGTAGACTCTGGGTGTGAATGCGTTAATTTATATAATTACCATGGTGATGTGGATCTTGGGATAAAATAAGGCCGAAAGAAAAGAAACATTTTCACTCTCCAATATTTGAGGTTGCTTACAGGTTAATCAAAACGTTTTGCCAAGAATTTACACGGTGATTCACGTGGCTAGTCGTTAAGGGGAGCTAGTTGGTCGTCTACGAGAGCGAATGGTCTTAAGGATAGCTTCAACTTTACATAAATTTTGATTTTATACCTCTGACCACAGGAAAACATTCGTGACAAAGCGAAACAGATCGTCGAGGAAGCCATTTATGGCGCTAAACAACATTGCAGGCGAGTCTTTGCCGAGCAGATAGTTCAGCAAGTTCTGAAAGGCGTCGCTGAACAGCTGAAGGTACGAGACAAGGTTTTTACATTTTATTTCCTACCTTTTTTCAACATAAAAGGCGAGGGGTGGGAAAGGAGTTGATCAATTTCAGTGTATAAAAATTGGTTTACTAAGAAGACTCATATAGCTATTTTATTTCATGTTCTTTTGCTCGTAATAAAAGCGGAGGATCACGTGAAATGTCGTGTCTGAACAATTAATGATAACTCGTTTGGCTCGTATTGTAACAATCCATGGTAACAACTGAAATTCTGAAACAATAATTGACCACGCTCTGAGATTGTGATAACGATTATTATATTGTTTTCAGGCTTTCACACTATAATTTATTTTTCGTTTTGGTACTGTTTAACCCGTGTTTATACTCTAACTTTCAAGTTTATTGTACAGCAAAATTCTAGCTTATATATACATATGTTTAACAGAACTTTCAATGTAACACCTTTCATCATAAAAAAATTGTTTTTGTAGAGTACGATCCAGGCTCCTTTCCCCGAGGAGACAAGTGATACTGTCACAGAAGTTCTAGAGAAAGAGGCTTCAGTTGGTAAGAAAACCAAATAAAATTTTTATTCAAGCTGATAATGAAAAGCGAAGCGAAACGAAACGAAACGATTGACAAAAAACTCTGGAAAACTCTGGACAAAATGGTGTTTGGTTCAGTTCCTATGAACTCGAGACCTGTTTAAATGCGGGTTTATTCTTGTTCCAGTCTGATTGAATAAATCAGAATTTCCTGGTTCAGAAAGCCGACTGTCCAGATGTTCGCGGTACACAAACCAGGCTAACTTTTTTGATTCATAAAGCAGGCCAATTCACGAATTAAACCACAGGCTAACTAGACTTTCCTGTTTCACAAACCAGACTAAAAAGACTTAAATCCAATAAAGCCAACATACAAACTTGATTTCTATTATTTTCTATAAAACAATTTTGATATTCAAAATGAAGTTTATTGCCTCTTCTAAAAATACTCACTACCGCAATATAAACCATTGTTTTTTCTTCAAGATACTTATAAGAAAGATGGTCCTGTCACAGAGGGTTTGGCGACGGAGGGTCCTGAAATGAAAGTTTCAGTTGGTAAGAAAACCGAAATATAAATTTATTTAAGCTGGCAATGAAAAGCGATACCAAACCAAACGATCGACAAAATACTCTGGGCAAAAGTAGTTTGGTTTAGTTCCTGTGCACTTAAGACCTGCTTAAATTCGGGTGTATCCTTGTTATAGCCCGATAGAATGAATCGGAGTTTCCTGGTTCAGAAACCAGTCTAACCAGACTTTTATGGTTCACAAAACAGGTTGACCAGACCTTGCTTGTTCACAAATTTAACCAGGCTATCCAGACTGGTTCACAAGCCAGGCTAAAACGACTTAAATCCTATGAAACTCAGTGTTATATATGATAAGTGTTATGTTTAAGATCTACATATTCTGTTCAGTAGAAAAACGCAAGGATATATTTTCACTTGAAGAACAGATCAAATCCACAGACGACATATGAAAGTTGCCCTTTATATATTAATTAGCACATAACAGTGTCCAGTTCTCTCCTATTTCAATCAAGCAATGCGTATTTGTACCGTCACGCTAAGACACGAAAGACATAAATTTGGTTTTTTCATCAAAGGACTCCAAATGTGAAATATCTTTAAGCTTATTGCTGTTCATATTCGTTTACAATAAATCAGTTATTGTTATCGCTGGATTCACGTTGTTCTTCTTACGCAACGCATTCGTAACAAAACTACATGTAATTTAAAACATTACGTGACAAAAGTTTACAGTTAATGGAAGGAACGAGAGAGCGAGTGAGTGAGTGCTCATTTGCATATCTGTCTCCGTTATAAATAACCCGTTCATTACGCATGCGCTTATTCACGGGTTAAAAAAACGTTAACGAAAAAAGTAATTCACAAACTAAAAGCTGACAATGAAAAGCTTCGATGGGACTTTATAATAAAAAAGAAACGACGAATCGTAGTTTGGTTCAGTTGATGTGCACTAAAGACGTTAACCGTGCATCCGCCCGGTTCAATTCAATAAGGGTTTCCAGGTACATAAGCTAGCAGACGTGGCTCAATTAAACCAATACACAAACATAGTTGCTCTTGACTGGTGTTATGCTTTCCATAGAACAATCTTGATATTCAATATGTAGTTCAACCTCGTCTGAAAACGCTCACTGACCTCACTACTGACATAAACCAATGTTGTTCTTCAAGATACTTTCCACAAGAAGACAGATACCTTTCTCCTTGGGGAAAGTACCATGAAGAACACGTGGTCCTGAAGACCACGTGATCCTGTCACAGAATTTTTGGCGACTGAAGATTCTGAAATAAAGGTAATTTCACTGGTAAGAAAATCCAAACAAGAAAAATTATTCACGCCATCAAAGCTAACAATCTAAAGTTTCCTTCTTCGTTTTTAAGTGTCTGAGTCTAATCCTACACCAGACGTTGACTGGGATAAGATCGCTCGATACAAAGATTTCATCAAAATTGCTGGTAAGAGACAAGAAACTGACATTTTACCTTTTTCACCTAACTTCTTGAAATTGCATCCGGGAAGTGTATGGAAAGATTAAAAGAAAGTGTTAAGGACGTTCGCGCGAAAATCTTCTAACATTGATTTTTTTATAAAACTTTTGCTACAGCTAGGTTATGAGTTACTCGTGTCAGAAATGCAAAAAAAATGAGGGGGTCACCGACTTCTTTTCTGAGATAAGCTATCTGAAAGGCGACCCTAATTTTGAAAAATTGGCCTTCCTTACGGGATGTGATCCCAATGTCTGTTAGTCTAAAAATATTGCAAATGAATCTCTAAAATGCAACTTTCTTTCCCAAACTTTATGCTAGTAGGTCTGTTCATTAAATTCATTCAACTGGTGACGTTTCTTGAAGTAAATTTCATCTTTAAACGACAGCATTTGCAAACTCTGACAGCCGCAAGTTCGCAGGATTCGATGGCGCGCGGGTAGAAAAATGGAAAAAATTTAAACTTCCTTCATTGATTTTTTGTTCATTTTTTCACAATCTGTCGAGAATTGGCAAAGAAAATTATCTATGAAAAAAAAATTGGGGGTCACCGACCATCCAAGCGAGTTAAATCTAAGCAAAGTTAACGCAACCGCTATCAACCCTTTATGTACTTAGATTTTCTTCTCTTGCGCGCGCGCTCGTGCATGACGAAGCATGGCGTTGCGACATGAATTGCGTGCGCAGAAAGGATGCGCATAAACAATTACCGCGAACGTCCTTAAACGGAAAATTCCTAGAAAAACGGGGCGTCTTGAAGCTTGAAGAAAGACCAATATTGGAACTTCTAACAGGAAACGTGCGTACCATTCCACCGCGGTCAAATACCTGCACATAATGTCAAACTGTAGCCCAGAGAAACCGATGAAACTGTAAACAAGTGTACACGGTGCTTACCAGTCTCAACATAATTTGCGTTCAAGATGCTTAAAACGTTTTTAGTTAAGCCTGTTTTCCATATAGTTGTAATTAGTGTTGTAATATTCAGTCAGCGAGTCTTACAACAATTACGACAAAATGGCAACGCGAGTTGTAATTGTTGTAATTCAGTCGGCGACGATCAGCGACTGTTGGCCTGAAAAGTCGAACAATATTAACTTCTACAACATTTACAATAGTTGCCTATGTCTTAACAGCAGCGGGAAGGTGCAAGGCGATGTTAAGAACCAATCGGCATTAATAGTTGCGTCCCCAGGCATCTAATGCAAGCTTCAATAGCTTAACGTGCTGCCACAAAAACTTAAAGGAACACTATCCCGGCTGAAATATCGTGTTTTCATACTTATGGCCAGGAGCTTGCATTGCGTTAAGCTTACTTTATCATCTTGAAATTGGAAGAAACCATGGCCAAAAGTGATAGAAGTAAAGAAATATGAACTAAACAGACAAACTAACAGCTACAATGCAGAAAAGCCAAAATTTCATAAGAATGGCAAGTTTGATTTCTTGACCGCATGTCAATAAATGAAATTTCATGAACTGTAATCCACTTCAATCCTTGCAATCCTGCACTTCATCTCAAAACTATTGCTTTTGTTTTGCTCTATAGAATCCTTTTATCCAACAGAGTTGTATATTAGGTGGCAATTGACGATACAACGTGTGGAAATAAACTAAGCAAAATTTTGCTATTTCGGCGGGACAGTGTCCCTAATAACTGAACCATCAAACGTTTAACGTTTTCACGAAAGCCTGCTCGATCAGAGAACAACACATTGGCCTGAATTAGTTACGCGTCACCAAACCGCCTAAAATGCACAGTTTCAACATAAATCAGCGATTGCTAAACCGAGAAGTCCTGAGTACTAGGGGGAAATCGGCGTCTGAATTACAACAACAACAACTATATAGAAACCAGACTTAAATCGTAAAATGAATTCGAAATTCCAGTGTAAATTGTTAAACAACCAGCTACATTAAGCAACTGCTATTCGCCTCCAAGCAATTTGCGCGAGAAAATTGCAATCGTTGACAGGAATAAAGAAGACAAAACTAATCATTTTCGTGCCGTGTTATCTCACTGGTTTAGTATATACTAACACAACTATTCACTCAGTGTCGGTGGTAAATATCCACCACTAGCCATCTCCACTTCGGTGAATAGTTGTTAAATATCGTTTATTTGATCCATATGTAATAATTAATTTATTGTCATTTCTTGTTTTTCAGGTTTTTCAGGTGTGAAAATCAAAGATGGAAATGATTTGGTAGTCATAAATACCTCGCTTCTCCCGTTAAAAAGCGAATTCGAGAAAAATGTGCTCTATAAAGAAACTATGGATGCACTGTGCTTGTAAGTATCACTGCAAGTCAAACATCTTCTTAAAATGTGTAAATAGTCTATGGGAGAATGGTGAAATAAACTCTGCGAAAGCTACTAGCCAAAAGAAAGGAAATTGGGTCGCCAGGAATACAGCGAAAGTGACTTTAAAGAGCTGATGGTTTCAAGGTTGTATTCATATTATTCTTGGTTTTCACACGACGTCATAAAAATTCAAAGTATACTAATCTAAATCTAAAGTATACATCCTACAAAGCTGTTTCTAACATGGTATGTGGATACCAGTATTATAATCTTTTACAAAAAGTTTCAGGTTTTAACGATGTTTTGCTTCCGATTAACAAAGGTTTAAATGTGTCACGCAATTCGTCACGCCACACTGTATTTCAGATGAGCCGTGAAAATAAACAAAATTGAATCAGCTGAAAGTTATTGTTTGCATTATAAGTGCTTATAAGCCGAGTCAATGGAGCTTATAGCAAATACAATATGACGTAAGTAAAAACCAAGAATTAGCGACCACTTACGTTGTCACGCGACCGAAGCAAAGCAACTTGAGCCCCCGAAAAATATAAAGTCTTGTCCCTTACATGTAATTTTAAATGGCAGTCATCATGCTTTTTTCCTGGAAACAACCAACTTGCATGGCACGCGTTTTGTAAAGTGGATTCTAATACTTTGGACTGCAGAAAACTAAGAATATAAGTACTTTACTAAAGATGATACTTGATTTGAATTGCCGACAGATACACCAAGCATTTTATTGAAAGCCATGTCAAGTCTGAGCATTACACGCTGCTCGTGTACAACCCTACTAATGACGAATGCACGAGTGTACCATCCAAGTGGGCAACCAAGTTCTATAAACTCCTGAAAGATCGGTAAGAAAAAGTTATAAAGCTGAGGTTATTAGGTTTTATAGAATTGTTTTCTCTGGTAGTTATTAAATCAATGAAATTTAGAAATCAACATCTACATATACAGCTGTAATGCTTTTGTTATAGTCAATACGAAGTTTACATCAGGAGCTTAGGTTTACATGTATCTGCTCGTGCTCATTCAATATCCTACCTTTTCTCCAATTGTGCCAGTTTTAGGGGAGCACGGATAGCGCAGTGGCGAGAGCGCTCGCCTCCCACCAATGTGGTTAAAAGATGCACATAAAATGCGCATAAATCTGTGTAGCGTGTTATCGTGAATGTTATAGACTTAAAAATCTTTTAAATTATAGCGCTAATATTTAGTTTCTCAGACGTTTCGAGGCTGCTGCCTCTTCATCAGTGCGTTTGAACGCAACTGTCAAAAAATGTATGCGCGTGCTAAATTTAAAACTTCCCAATCCTGCTGAATGGGAATGACATTAGAAGCTTATTCCAGCCAGTGCGTATTTTGTGTGCGTATCGCCGAGACAAGAATGTTCAGGACACCCTAGTACAAAGCTCACTCAATGTTACTACAGAGGAAGATCGTGGCACTTTTCCGTGCCAGCGCCCTCGATGTAAAACTTGTGCCCACACCAACTCAGCACCCACCATTGACAGTCCCCACGAGGACGTATCACCATCCAACACAGGTTCTCTTGCACCACAAGAAACCTTGTGTATGCCATCTCCTGCCGAGTGTGTGATAAGGTCTACATCGGTGAAACGGAGCGGCTATTGGCAGAAAGGTTCAGAGAACATCGCCTCTCGGTGACCAAAAGAAAGGAGAAAGACGGATCTGGCAAGGAACTTCCGGTCGCACAACACTTCATATCAGACGGACACAACGTTGATGATATGCTGGTTTCAGTCATCGTCTCTGGACCCTGGAATTTAAAAACCAGACGCCAAAGGGAGGCCCAACTGATATTCCACCACAGAACTCTGCACCCCAATGGGCTCAATGTCGAATTCAAATTTCAGTAGAACGGTATGTCCGCGCGCCTAACGGAAGCTTTGTTTGAGTTGTTAGGGATTTTAAATTTAGCACGCGCATACATCTTTTGACAGTTGCGTTCAAACTCACTGATGAAGAGGTAGCAGCCTCGAAAACGTCTGGGAAACTAAATATTAGCGCTATAATTTAAAAGATTTTTAAGTGTACTCCCACCAATGTGGTCCGAGTTCGATATCCGGACACGGCGTCTTATGTGGGTTGAGTTTGTTGTTATTTCTCATCCTTGTTCCGAGGGTTTTTTCTCCGGGTACTCCGGATTTTCCTCCCTCCTCAAAAACTAACATTTCTAAATTCAAATTCGACCTGGGATTCGAGGGCCACAGGTTTGTGGGCCACACGTGACTGTTAAGAGTCACCCTCGTTAAACAAAGTTGAATTACTGATCGATTTATATTTTTTTTATGTTTAGCGAAAGTCAACCCTAGGAAGGGGGAGGGGAGGCGGTGATTTCTGTGCTGACTTAAGGTGGCTGAACACAGTTTCACTGTACCTTTGCGTCATTTATTGTCATTTTAAAACCACTAACGTCTGGGCGCCCAAAATTGGCGAGGCATACGATTAAGCAACAAGCTTTATATTTTGGTATTTTTGTTGAGCTTTTAGGGTGTTGCCATGGCAACACGGTGGATTGAAAATTGGTTTCTTTTATTTTCAGAATATCTAGTCATTAGATTTTGTCCATCATTTGTCTCCAGTAAACTCGTAAAAAAATTCGCATGTTAACACTGGTCTCATGTAATTTTGACAGAGGGATCTTCCGTAATTTGTGGTTTAATATGTTTGCGTTTTGTAAAAATCTCCTCTGTTAGATTTCAAATTTTTGATGGCAGGTAAGTTCGGCATATTCGGAACTATTATTGTGCCAAATTTCGTGAAATTCTAATGAGTAGTTTCGTAGAAATAAGCACGTTTCCGAGGAAAGTCGCTAAAACATCCAGTCACAATTTTTTGGTCAACTGCGCATGCGTTGCATTTGACTGGGTTCTCGATCCAAAGACAAAAAAGGCAGTGTATTTCTCCAATGGTTCTATATATTATCTATTGATTCAACAAACATTTTTACAAACAAAAAATTGTTTGATTTTAAGACGAAAAACAACACTTTCGCGATCCACGCTGAGCAAAATAAAATGATCGCTGAACAGGCGCCACTTTTGTTTTTCTCAAAACTCTGTGCGCGCTGACTCACGTAAGCAGCTGAAATTGAAGAGCGCGCGCAAACTGTGTTCAGCCACCTCAACCCTATTCGGCCTGGGCTTTTTTTGAGTTCCTGAGCCTGGGGGGGGTGGGCACATTGTGCCCCTCCTTCGTAACTTCAAGAACATTAAAGCTATGACAATGAAACCTAGAGGGCACATAGTACGTCCAAAACTGTCTCCCTTGCGGTCTGCACAATGGAACGATGACGTCATATGACGTAGTTATTAGGTAATTAGTTATACGGCCGCCATCTTGGATCCGCCATCTTGGATTTCTGAATTTTTTTAAAACCTCTTAAAAACCGTCCAAATTGACCCAAAATTAATCAAAACTAATAAATAAACGCTAAATGACGTAAAAAATACAAAAGTTATACCAATAAACATTGTTTTTCTTCATTCAAAGGTATAAATAGGCAAATTTTCAAAAACATGGCTGTCGAAATCTTGTTGCCATGGAAACGTCAAGTTACGTGATCAAAAAATTGTCATATGAAATTGTTACCAGATAAATTTTAGGAAAAGTCACAAAGTTTGATGGCGTTTGAATACATATTACAGAAGTTATGAATGTTGAAAGTTAGCGCGGGCACTTTGTGCTCCCCCCCCCCCCCCCCCCCAGGCCGAAAAGGGTTAAACTGTTTAAATTATTCAAAACCATCAAACTCTGTAAATTGTTCTGGAATTTATGCGAGAACGTTTTGATGTGACAAACGTGTGTTCATGCTATGTGAGGTTCCCATGGCAACCATCTTTGTTCTCTCGATCTAATCACTCAGCAGTGAAACGATAACAAATCATTTTTACAATGAATGTTATCAACGAAGTCAAGAATCAGTAATGGGCATCTCGTGTATTGATAATTAGACTATAAGTACACGGGCAATATTATAGAGAAATCGCTTTACAGAACGAGAACTATTACAAAGTATCCAATAATTTGGTACAATAGACATTCTACACGTATAATCTGGGGTACGAAAAACATCAGTATTAAGGATTACAGCAAATGTTAACAAAGGTACATCTGCGATAAGCTATGAATTATAAAATAATACCACAATTTTCAAGCAGCTATGTTTTGTTCACTGATTGCATACAAAGATCTTAGTTTTTCGAATACTTTCGAAAGTTGTCTGGCTATATTCCGAAGATGACATACGAACGTTCGTAGTTACGAAGATAGCAAAGATTTCTGAATAAAATCCACAGATGTTTCCGACACCATTTAGTTGGTATGTTATGGTAGGAAAGCTCATGCACTTTTTATAGCCAAAATCGATAAATTCGATATCTTCTCAAGTGTTGAGATATAATTTCTCTCGAGTGGGGTTGGCAAATCCTTTTAATTCAATGGCTTCAATTCTTAATGCCCTCGGACGCACAAGAGGGGGTGGATGCCACCCCTCTCCCAAACACCGCAACCCCAACCAACCCTAAAAGTTTTTCTCACGTTTTTCAAGATCATTTATGAGTAGTACATGCCACATGATGTCTTGAGTAGCTGTTTGTTCATCCCTGAGACACATTTTGGTACAAGTTTAGCGATAACCGGTTGCTATGGTAACGAGATATGACGTCATAAGTAGCATGAGGTCAAGCCATTTTTGGATAAAAATGCGTGTTTGTCACCTTTTTTCGGTGAAAAACATATAAAATGTACCAAAAGAATCAAAATGGTTAATTGTATGTTATTTTGCAACTCAAGCAAAAACATATTTGCAATATTTGATAAATTTGAAATTTAGTTAAATCTAAGATGGCGGCCATCTTGGCGGGCATTTTGGATGACGTCACGGACCCCCAGCAGTGCCAAAAACCATAATATTTACTTTATCTTGTTGAGCACATCACAGGCTTTCTATTAGAGGTAAAATATATCCGAAATTTTGGAAAAACCCTCGCAAAAATTCCCTTTGCAAAACCTCTGTACCACGGTGGTGGTATAAGCTTGCATTTACGTCCGAGAGTTAAGAGCTTTGTCTTATATTTCAACAGCAATGGAATGGCCAAATGCTTTATCACAAAAGCGTCGTTAAAGCTGAAATTACTATTTCTTCTCAAACGACCATTTATGAAGTAAGTATTGGAATTACCTTGATTACAGCTAATCAATTTGTTAACAAATTTCTTCGAAGTTACTGGAGGGGATCTTAACTCATTCATTACCATAAGGGACCTTGGTGCATCTTAGTTTTTACCAAGAGACCAACGTCGTAGTAACAAAGTCGGGTTATTTCGTAATGACTTAGCTGCTTTGGACCTGTACAAGGAGGTGTATGTCACTTTCGACTGTGTAAAAGCGCTTTACTCAGGTGCCGATCAAGGGAACGATTTTATTTCTAAGGATGTTGATTGGGTGATTTTGAAAGCCTCTGCTTTTAAAATGTGTTACAATTACATTGTAAATCAATATTTTTTAACTCTGCAGCTCATGTCCGATCTACAGAAATATGTTTTACTTCTTCTTTGCTTCTTTTTTTATATAAACGACCTTATAAAATTTAATATTTTTACTTTTTTTTTTGCCGGAAGTAACGATCTTCGATCAATTAAGAATGTGTCGCCATCACTTTGTAACTTAATATATACGTTTCTTTAAATATCTTTAGATCCAGTATGCGAAGAAAAATCAAACTTGTTAAAGATATGGAATGCTTTTTGGAAAGCCAAGGTAAGAGTCTTTCTTATGTGGCGAAGCCATTCTATAAAATTGGATTACTAGTGCGACAGTAACATAAAGGATACCCTCGGACGTTCAATTCAAAAGTGGGAGGTGCAGATGAATACCACCCACCCCCTTTTATGTTTTTTCTCCGATTATTTCAGAAGCACTATTTTATTGTTAGCGCACACCGTTTTCAGTAGTTGTTTGTTTAACTTTGGGACACATTTTTGTCAAGTTTGGCGACAATCCGTTGCCATGGTAACGAGATATGACGTCATAAGTTGCAAGAGGGCAAGACATTTTAAAATAGAAATGCGTGTTTTTTACCCTTTTTCGGTGAAAATAAAAACTTAAAACGCTCCCAAAAGGAGCAAAATGTTTATTTGTATCATAAACCTAATTGCAGAAACGTTATCATAGAAAATACAAAATACCAAATAGGAATAAATTACCTTAACTCTATTCTCAAAGGATATAAGAAGACAAATTGTTAAGAGCGAATTAAAGAACTATTTATTCCTGAGATTCAAATTGTTTCATTCATGTGATAGAATTTTGTTTTGAAGAAATATTTCCTTTCAGTGGGTTCGATAACTATTTTAACATATTTGTAAAGATATTCGATAATTGTTATGTTCGTCTTTTTCAGGCCTTTCCATCTCTGCATTCAACTTGTAATTTGTCCTCTATTGTCAATGATTCCTTTAGTTCCGTTTATTGTTAATATATATATTCTTGTTATATATATGTATGATTTGAAATTACCCCATAATGCCAATTTTTGTAATCGCTTTTTTAATTAATTAATCAATTTATGTATTAATTAATTAATTAATTAATTTAATGTGCTTTTGTCGTCAGTCGAGCGGCTGAAATAATTTGTTGAACAAGGGAGGGTCTGTTTCGAGAAATCTAAACTTTTAGATGGTCAGACGTTGAAACTACTAACCTATTTTTAGGCAATCTGAAATTTAGACTGCCAAATATCAATTGATCTCGACTGTAAAATATTTCTTTGTCTGAATTGAAAACCGTGTACTTGCAAATTAGCTTATCGTACTTAATTGCAAATACTCCAAGTACTAAAAAGTATTCCTCTCTCCGAACAGACCCTCGAAAACAAGTTTTAAAAGTAAGGTTATTTAAAGTAAAATTAGTTGTAAAGCCTTATGGTACAACTCGCTCTCACACAAGAACAACTGTCTCAGAATTTTCTTTCACTCCGACACTATTTTTGCTTACTCATACAGTAATTTTAACATTAAAAAGCGCAAAAAAAGTTATATAAAAAGAGAGAGACGAAAATAAGGAGAGCTTGGAATATAAATTTATTGAAAAGTTTACGGAAATGCATGCAGTGGATAAGCCCCCAAAAAATGAAAACAAAAATGAATACAAAAAATTAAAACTTAAAACAACATAAAAATAATTCAAAAGAAAAACAAAAGGAAAAAACAACTATAAAATGCGAAAAAATCCTCCCATACAAATCACAAAATACTAAAAAAAGAGAGAGAAAATAAAAAAAAATCTGAAAAACAAAAAAAATTCAAAAATAAAAACCACGAGAATCAAAAAATAGCAATGAAATGAGAAACGTGCATGAAAATAAAAATGCCTCTCAAAAAATGCCAAAAATAAATGACAATAAATTAAAGAACGAAAAACAAAATCACTAAAACAGAAAAAAAATCGAAACAAATTTACAAAATTAATATAGAAAAACAAATTCAAAAATACAAAATGCAATGAACAAAATATAACACAATAAAGGGTAAAAGTGAGAGGAAAATTTGATCGAAAATCAAAATATATTTTAAAGAAAGCGCTTTCCTGTTTTCTGTTATAACTTTTTTTTCAGTGTCAGGTTATATTACTGGTCTTTAAATGAGGTGTATTGCAATTGTAAAGGTGAAAATGAAATAAAGACAACATAACAGCAAACAGTTGCGTTGTGATAAGTTACGTTATTGCAGACTTCAACTCAATTGGGATTTTAAAGAAGAGTGTCTCGCCGAAATATCAAAATTTCGCTTACCCAACTGCCTTGTTACATCGCCAAATGCCATCAAATATACAACTAAATTGGATAAAAATATTATTTTACAAATCAAAACAAAAAGATACAATTTAAGTGCAACTATGACGAATTTTTTTTTCTTTATCATGACATTTTTTTCTACTTTAATTCGTTCAATGCGTCGAGGGACACGAGTGCGAATCAAGTTTTTCGAAACGACGGTTCTGTATTCTGCTCGTGTCCCTCCCCGACGAGAAGATTTTGAGCCGAACGGCCTGGCTGCTAAGCAAAGCCAACGCCGCTATTATCGACACGCGTGCAACAACTGTTCCAAGGAAGAGAGAAATTTGAATTTTCTGGTTGTATTTACCGTCTTAACGAGGCGATAACTGCGGTTAAGGAGCTAAATGTGAGATCAATAGAAAGGAACGGCCTCGCTCTTCACTCGAGCAACAATTTTGGCGTTTGGGATCGTTTGAAGGTACTTTTCGGCGCTTTTCGTTGAAGTTACTTCGAAATCCGAGTTCTCCCTTTAAATATTTTAGGTAAAGTCAAATAAGAAAAAACAAAACTCGTTAAAATGCCGTTAAGAAGCCAAGAAGCCGCTAATAAACAACAGTTTGACTGCATTTAATGAGGTATGAACACTTTAATGGCTATTTATTTATAATTTTGATATTTTATCCAACTCACGACAGAATACTAGTGACGGTTATACAAATTTGAATGAATTAAAAACTTTAAAATTTTAAAAGCCAGGTACTGATAACGAGTTACTGCGTTTTTCAATAACATGTGGAATCTGAAATTCAAATCACCACCAACGGTTGCATTTTCCTTGCCGTCAATCAAATTTTCGGCGGTTTCCGATCACTTCCGAGCGTTTTCGTATTGTTAGTAAAAGTGAAACATGGTTCGTAAATGTACGTAAATACGGAACGTCACTGTGTTGGAGAGTCGTTTTTCTACGCAGGAAATTGCCCGGCTTTTGAAAGCGAGCAAAATATTTGTGTGCTCAAAAAATATAGAGAGACGAAAGTAGTTGATTGTTCGGAAAATCGTGACAACGGCGCGCAAGAGACGATCAGTAGTTGGGATGATATTTTTGTTTCAAATCGTTCTGTGCACGTTTACTGAACATCTATCCTTTGTTTACATGTTTTTTCCTTGTTTCGTTTGTTTTCAAGGAGAGGTATTGTGCTCGTTCGTGGACTTATGAGACAATTTCTAGAATTATATTAAGACGAATTGCGTGACTGGATTGAATTCCTAACTGGAGAAGTGCACGTAGTATAAAAATAGAGAGGCTAAACACGACTCCCACTCGTCGCAAATGAAAATATTTAAAAAGCCTAAAGCATAAAGCTTTCCCAGTAAGCAGTCTGCAGTGAGATTTCAGAGATATTTGCGCTTTCAGATCATAGTTATGAATTTGTTCTCTTCGATGATATTGACCTTTTGATCTCGGCGGATTATCTCTCAAATTGATAGGAGGATTTCATGGTTCTGTCCTCGTGTAACGGTTCATAAGGGATTTCACAATGTATTCCCTTTGTTTATAGGGTTTTATGTCAGTGTAGTCTATTGTTTAGTCTTTTGTTTTTGTCCTTTTGTACCGGTACACTAGGACAGAACCGATTTCATGCCGTTAGAATTATTTTATTTCTTTATGCCGTTGTTTGGTGCTACAATAGCCGACAATATTGTTGACACATTGTCATTTTGAACCCCATTTTCTTCGGGACGAGAGGCATTTCAGCCCCACCCCCTTATTCCCAACCCCCACCCCCCCCCCCCCCCCCCCCCCCCCCCCAGACAATGTTGTGTATCGTTTAGTCAGGTCTGTCGCTACAATCCTACAATATTGGATGGGGGAACGGGGATAAATGCGGCAGAGTGTAGTGAATGGAAAGATACAGTGATAAATATGGCACGAAAACCGTTTTTGTTATACAGTGTGTCAACTGTTTTTGTCGCCTATTGTAGCTCTATTCGCATACATTGCGGTTTCTTTGGCTCACGTTTGTTGCAAGAAAATACTTATCGGCTAACGTTTGTTAGTCTGCGGTGTGCCAGACTTGTGAGAAAGTGATTCCCATCACGGATATAGGCGTCCTAGATCCGAGTCACAAAATGCTGTTGTCTACAATTCCACTGCAGTGAAATCACGAATTCTTGCAATAATTTTTAGCTCCTTTATAGTTAGTTCTGTAGTTGAGTAGTGTGTCTCAGTGGAGCTAGAATAAACCTCCGTTGTTTTGTAAACAGCGTTTGATTTGGCATCCAACAGATAATCTGCAGCAAGGTTGCTGTTTATGTTTTTGTAAATCTCACGGATGCTAGTAAATTCTTACGTTCTTCTAAGCAAGGAATGAGATAATTTAATGTCCTAAGGATTTACAAAACTTTTTTGCGACGAGTGGGAGTCGTGTTCAGCCTGTCTGTTTTTTATACTACTTTCTAAAACGCTCGGAAGTAATCGGAAACCGCCAAAAATATGATTGACGGCAGGGAAAAACGCAACCGTTGGTGGTGATTTGAATTTCAGATTCCGCATGTTATTGAAAAGCGCAGTAAACATTAACCTAAGCAGTGACCTTCGGTTTTAACAAAGCCAGAGGTTTTCACTACCAATGTTTTCACTGAGGGCAGACTTTAAGTCCCTTATTGACAATATTTCTTTTATTTTTATGTAAGTCTGATCGACCATTAATTTTGCTAAAACTTCGAAATGGTCCCATTTGATGTTGTGACCAGTAGAGATTACTATTACTTTTTAGGATGAATGTTGTTTTTTTATTCCATATCAAATTGAAATGTCCGAAGGACAAGAGTGTTTATGATGAATGGGTTACTTGTATAGCGCACATATCACATGTCTCATTGCGCTTTACATACAGTTGTGAGAATTAGATTGGACGTCAGCTCATGAAGTCGCCACAGGTAGCCGCTATCGTTCCATTGTTGATCTTATCTTCCCCACCCCACCCTTGAACAATGCATGGCACTGAGGGTGGTCACAGTCAGGGTGTTGTTACGTCTTCAGCGGTTATTTTACGTCCCTATCGGAGACGGGACCGCGCCATTTCTACGATCCACATGAAGGTCTACCCATTTGAAGATGTCATAGCAAAGGCGGTACCTTGACGGTTCTTTGACGTAAAAATTACTTCCGGCGGTGACGTAAACCTTCTAATCACGCTAATGGTACGAGCAATCTATTTGGAAAAACGCAGTGCTGTATAATGTCAACTAATTGGCAAACGGAGATTTTAAGTAAGGTAGACATTGGCCACTAAATATTCACAATACATTTGATCATTATGTTGTCGAGTGTTCTCATCAGTTTCGAGCATCACATTTTCAAGAAGCAAAAGACAGTTGGCAGGTTAAAGTGCCTATGAAATGAATTTTTTTTCTTCGTTTTTCATTAGTTTATTATGTCCAAAGAACGAAAACAATAATCATTTCCCGAGGAAAAGAAAGAAAATCGGTTTTTTAGCCCCTCGAAGATGCGTCACTTCGATTGAAAAGTGGCTCCAATTTTTGGAGAGCCTGGGGGCGAGTGGGCGTACGTGATGACGTAAATTACGTAAATAGTATGACACATTGGTTTGTTTACGCTATAATTCCCTTGGAATCCTTTAGCGTGATGGTCATTTTGCCAACGTTTTTGGCTGTACAAATGTCAGACAGCGCCTAATTTGTTTCTTTACAGTCCTCTGAAGGTGAAGAGGATCAGTTTCGGATCACTCTTGATCAACTGAAATGATCGTGTCCACTGTAGTTTTGCCGTAGCGAGACGAACCGACTGTGCCGCTTGAGCGAAGGAAGTGAACATGAAGAAGACGGACTTTGATCATTTAGATTATTGAACGTGAAAGGTATACATTTCAGTAGCACAGCGTCTCAGTGGTTCGCCAGTTGAGTTGTAAGCTTATTGAACGCAGAGGCGTTTTTGTTATTTCTTTTTAGTGGCTCGTTGACTAGCGTTTATCGAACGCGAACGATATATTTGTAGTACAAACAATCATGATATTAGCGCATTAGCGACTCGGCCGGTCTTCTCTGAAGTTCATTGATCGCGCGTGGAGGTTATGAACTTATTTTATCGGCTTGGCAGTTCGCTCGTCTACTTAAAGTTTTTTTTTCAATGCGAAGGATATGTCTTGGCGGCTTGCTATTTGAAAGTTTCTAAATTATACTGATATGTTATACATATCCGAGGTGGTGTTTTTCAGGCGGCTTGCTGAATTGAATGTAAATGGTGTATTTTTAGCGGCAAGGTTCCTTGATAGCGTATTTTTTTATTTATTTATTCAAAATGTTTGAACTCAAGTATATACGTAATAATTATGCTTCTTAGTTCAGTGTCTTGCCAGCGATTGATCGTTTCTGGAAATTTTAACCACTTGGCGGCTTGTTAGTGAGTTCAAAGTATCGTGTTTACATTTATGTCTGATTTATATTTCATTGTATAAAAATTGATCTGATCGAACACGCAATGATTCAGCGATGTGTTTTGTTTCGAATAGCAGTTGTACGTGTAGATTTTTGATAGATGTTCCGTAGAATAGACGCCTTCCAGTGAACACTTGCGCTGCACTTTCAATTTTATAATTCGGAATACCGTATAAACATTTATATTACTCGCCAGTCAGTGCCGATCGAGTCAGTATATTTTTGTAGGCCTCACTGACTTCGACGGCTCTCCAGTCGAGCCGAGGCTTGAAGGAACTTCCAAACACTACAGGATATGGATTGGAAAAATTATGCTTGATTAAACGGCCTCACCGGCCGGAATGTTATTTTCTTTTGCAAAATAATATTAATCTTAACAATAAGCGCTTTCATTGAAAACAACATCGCTTGACGTACCCTTTCCGATGTCGACGAACAAATTTCGTGTATTTCGCCGGCCTATTTTCCTCTGGAGCAGAATAAAGCTTTGTTACACCCTCTGTTATCGAAGAATTCTAATATCTCGTTTGTTTGAGGCCGCTCGCCACATAATATTGGTCCACCTCTAGCGACGTCTCTTGTCAGCTCTCTTGTTCTCTATATTCCCGCAGCAGTTTGTACAACTATTTACGTCACAGTGTAATATGACACTGGTTTTGGCCGCGCACAAATTGGAGCCACTTTTTAGCGCCAACAACCTAACTTTGAGACCATAAAAAAAGCATTTCGCATCGTCCCTAACACTTTAAACCTTTTATTCCAAGGTCTAAAAAGGTGAAACTTTCGATACATCAAAAAATAAATTTCATTTCATAGGCACTTTAAGCATTCATCGGAATTTTGTTCACAGCTGGAGTCGGTAAAATAGGCAAATTGTCATGTTAGCATTGCAACTTTGCATATTGATGCATCACGTTTATCACCGAGTTGATCGTGTTTGTAATGTTGTCACCCTCCTTACCTCATATAACTCCGTATGCGTTGTTTTAATCGAGTGAAGGAATTTTAGCTCTGACAAGAAAGTCTTTAAGCGATTTATCCTAAGCGACATTAGGCGCGCTAGGAAATATTTGAACGAGGTTAAAATTGCTTTCTTTAATTTGCACGAGATATCGCAGATTATGACAACAGTAATGGTGGCTATAATCTAGACTTTGCAAGTCTTATTAGCCATACAAGTGGAGTCTATCTAGTGCGGTGGCGGTGTAATTTTTTTTAGAGGAAATGTTTGTAATTTTGTCACCCTCCTTACCGCATATAACTTCTTATGTGTTGTATTAATCTACTAAAGAGAAATCGGTGTATTGAAAATTTTCTTTTTGCTTGAAATGTATTTCGACATCTAATATTTTGCCATCGGCGAAACGAGGCCCTTTGAAAAGGTAATGAACAATGCGCTTAGATGACATTTCACAAGTAAATTTAATAGTTGAGTGGAAACTGTTAGCGAATAGGACGAAATCAGTAATTTCGTTTTCGGTTATGGTCCACAGTGAATAAATACCGTCAATGAACTTCTTCCATAGGATAGGTTTATCGGGGCTGGATGTAAACAGTTGTTTTCTGATGGGAGCCATAAAGATGACTGCAGAAGCTACGGCCATTTTGGTGCCCGTAGCTATGCCGTGGGTCTGCAGATAGTGTTTGCCATTGCAGTCTCATGAGGTCTCCTAAAGGTTGTGTAGCGATAGGTGGTTTTGACTGATAATGATCATCGTAACACTCGGGCGTAATAATGGTAAATAACATTGATTCCTTCTTCTTGTAGGATGTTAGTATAACGATCCAGCCTGAATTTTTTTCAGATTGCTTTTTCAACTGCTTAAGTTAATGGCACACTGCGAGGATAAAAAATATCACTCATGTTTCATCCGCAGTTCACATGAATTATATACGAGTTTCATATACATTGTATCCATATTAAAATACCTAATGTCTTACTCAGTGGGCAATGACTTAAATATGTTTTGCATAATTGTCCCCATATACTATATAGATCCATTTCCGTTTGTAACGATTACTGGGAGGTTGCCATTGAATATCTCTCAGTGCATCCATGTAATTCAAATTGTCTTGTAGATAATTTTTGCTGCTCTTAGGTTTAATGACCTGTAACAATCCAGGGGAACATGTCACCCAAAGTAACATATATAAGGAAGAATCGCCAGGCCTCCGTGTACTGGATCAAGCGCTTGTTTTGCCTGACTGCGGCAAGTTTTGTCAGGCGCTTATTGGACTCAAATCACATTATGAGAACACAACCTGTCGCAGTCTTCAGAAATAATGATCGACATTGACATGTACATGCAGGTCAAACATATGTCAGATGATTTTCTTAAACTGCCGTGCTAGCGCAGGAGCGATGTCTTAAAACAACGGGCTTTCTGCACGTTTTCTGAAGTTCTTGTCGGATGTCACGTTTAAAAAAAGCGTACGCTATTGGATTTACAGCCGAGTTAACGACCATAAGAAAGTTAATAACGTTTACAACTTCTGCCGTTGGAATCGAGGAATAAATAAGGAAACGAAAAACGCTGTACAGTTCAACAGAGAAGCAGGCCAGAAAAAGTACAACCACTATTACGATCACTCTAGCAGTAGAGACGTTTCTAGATCGGCGATAATTGGGTTGATTATATCGCAATTGGGCGTTACGACGGGCATTTTGACGCCTGTGTCCTTTAGCGGTTGTTATTATCTTTGTTGTAGTTATCAGCAAAAACAAACACGGAAGAATCTCGAATAAAATCATCTTGCTGAATACGAGCGCTTTGTTTTCCAAGTTGCATTTTCCCAGACGAGTGCATAAAGCTGGAATGAAGTCAATGGTTAATGGCATACACCAGGCAATGGCTACAAGGAGTATCGCTCGGCGATAGCTCATCCAAGACACGTACCGCAAAGGTTTAATGATAGCCAAATAGCGATCAGTTGTCATAACACATAAATTAGCAACTGATGAATAAATCGCCAGCACAGCTATGTCATGGGCTATATTTATGTCGCAAAGTGCAAGTTCCCCACAAATGTAGTCAGAAGGGAAAAAGATAAGACCCACAGCAAAGTCAGCCAATGCTAGTGACATTACAAACCAGTTAGGTGGGTTGTGTAGTCGTCGCCTTGAAGCAATTATAAACACAACCAGAGCATTTCCAAAGACAGCAACAGTGCTGGGAAGCCAACCAAGGATGTAAAACCAAGACATCGTTATATTTGAGGCGTTTAAAGATGATTTTTTAAGAATACTGAGACATACGATCAATGACTATTACCGCGGAGCACCTCGAACGTGATCCAGATAAACTGTCAGTCTTTAATTTCAAATAGGACCTGAAAAAGAAAAAAAGTCATTAAACCTTCAATCTGTTATCAGGTTAGAGACTTTGACTTTCAATTAAAACATCTGTCCTAAATGCAATCGCCGAAAATTGAATGGCACAGTTCGCACTTTGTGACTTTTATTAGACGCCTTTGGGAGAGTTCTCAAGCACCTAATCTAAGCGAAAACAAACGAAACGTTTAAAGAAGAGTTTTTTATTATTTTCTTTGAGAAAATGGTATGAATGGATTGTAGTTTGGTTTATTGATTGCTTTTTTATTTTAAGCAACGTGTATTGAAATATCGCCGGTTGTCGCGAAAATTTCCTGTAACAAGGTTAGTCTCATTGTTTTAGTATATAAAGCGTCAATAATAATTTAATTTACACGAAGGGTTGCCTTTCTATGAATAACATCTGTACAATTTCGCATAGGTTGCCGGAGCTGTCAATCGGAAAGCTCGTGCAACGTGTAATTGATCATATGCAGAGTGAATTCGAAAAGTTTTTCACGCTATGCAAATGTAAACGTAACAGCAGTAATACTCGCACTGTTTCATTCACTTGTATTCAAGGATTCTAGGTAATCTATAAATACTAATAACTAAATAAATTTAATATATTAAATAAAACCCCAAAGTCATTTTAACGACTTTTAATTTAAGCAGCAGCAACAAATAAAGCTTTGATTTTCTTTGGAAACGCAATGCGAAGAAAAGTGAAGGTAATTAAAAATCAGCAGCCAATTAAGTATAATATATTTCCCAACTTTTTGGATGATGTATAAAAGCAGTAAAACAATTCCTGTTTTTCGTTCTCTGTTGCCAATAAGAGAGAACATATTATTGTGTTAATTTTGTTTGCTTTTAGCAAGGATAGTCCAGAGTTAAATAAAAAACATAAAAGGCAAACCGGGGCAAATTAAAGCAATTTTTAATAACTTTTATTTAAAAGTGAAAGTTGACAAACATGAACTTCGTGTGTGGTCGAATAAATGTATCCTTTTTGGGGTATAAACATTACTAGATTAACCAACGGACGAAATTTTCTTCGTTTTTTCTAAGAGGATTTATTGTAAGCACATACCGTCTTGATTTACTTTTTCCTTATCTCTGGGACACATTTTGCCAAAGTTTGGTGACAATCGGTTGCTATGGTAGCTAGATATGACGACATAAGTAGCACGAGGTCAAGCAGTATTTGTAAAAACAAATTGTGTGTGTTTTTACCTTTTTTAGTGAAAAACATTAAATGTTACCAAAAGCTGCATTTTAAATTAATTGGCTTCATGACATTGGGTTTTGATATTTACACAACACGTTCCAAATCTAATCTAGTATCAACTTCATAGATAATATCGTTGTCGTTGGCTTAAGATATGATGAAGCGAAGGTTGGAAAGGCATAATATATCAGACAGGTTTAAAACTATTTTTCATATCACCTTCACTCTATGTCAGCGAACCTGAAAAACATAGGTACGCAAAGCGTACGTGAAAATATTTGCACACTTAGCGCTTAGCTTAACAGAGCATCAATTTTCTTATGTAGCTTGCTATTTTACAACATGTTTGAAAATCGCCTGCAGCAATGAGACTCAAGGTTTTCACGTGACCTTTCTGGGATCTCTACTGCTTGTTTGAATATATGTTTATATTTTTTATGGACAGAGAACAGCGCAGTGTTTTTGGTGAATCCTTTAAAAAAAACTTGTAATATATGTCCCATGTATATTTAGGATAGTTATCTTATCACAACAACACAAGCCTGAAAAGGGTGAATTCAAATTTACCAATCATATTGACATCCTAACTAGACCCCTCACTAGCCAGAGACATCCAAGTGAAATACAGAAGTGAAATATTTTAGTTTGAAACAATACTTTATAGAACAAAGACATGATGTATAGTAAAGGATGTGTGTCCAATGCTCATCACAATTAATTGATATATTGTCACAGCATTGAAAAAAAATAAATGTCACCTTGACTGAACCAACAGTTCTTCACAACCACCTATCAAGTCTGTTGTCGAAATTTTTCTTTTAGCTGTGCTGCTACAAGGCTTTCGTGGTTGAAGGATTTTCTTTCCAACAGAATTGGAAGTAAGTCAAAAAATTAAAAATAATTATTATTACTCATGCGCGTAGCGCGCATAAGGTAAGGTCTGGGGCCGTTTTTCTTCGTAATTACTCATGCGCGCAGCGGCATGAGTTATAAAATGGCCTCCATATTTCTTCGTCGTTTTTTGGTGTCACATTTGTGCATACAAATTTGTGCACGCATATTTTAGTGTACGTAAACTCGCCGCTACCTCTCTTAGAAAGTTATTTTTGTCCCCTATTGTCATAAAAGGCTTCAGGAAGGTTAAACCAAACTGGAACTAGAGAGAACCGGTTTGTCACTCGGAGAAGATCAGACTATCGGATTTTCAAACAAATATGGCCTCTTTGGGACTGCACACTTCAATTTTCCAGACGTTCATTTTCCATTACCAAAATGTAAACACGCCTTTTAAAGAAAAAGTCCTTAAGACCATTGGTATGACTTTGCAGTGGCGGTAAGAGAGCTGAAAGCGATGGAATATTCCTGTGAGGATCAGCATACATTTATCACAAAGCGGGACATGTCTTCCTTCAGAATTCATACTCGAAGCGCGAAGCAGCAGACTTTACTAAGAATTTTCAAGCCTTCCTGGAAAACTACGGTAAAGAAAATAACATTTTTGAATGTCCATTTACTTTGTAAGAAACATTTCATAGACTGTTTGTTTGTGTTATCAGTGGTTTTTGAGAAATATTTAGAAAACTCGGCCACACGAGAAATTCTTCGACACGTGCTAAACAAATTTGCTTGCGTTGCCGACAGTTTCCTCGATGCGATAATTTAACGCGTTTTGCTTTTGAGACTAAACTAATAGATATTTGAATAAAACTTTCAACTGAGAGAATTCGTTGTCCTTTTTCCTGTGTAAAGGCAAATTGCGATCAAACTTGTTCGAATGTTTTCTTCGTGAAGCCAATAATCACAGTAAAGGCACGCTAGTAAATATAATTAAGTTAAATATTAGTAAACACTAGATATAATAAAGCAGGTTGCTGAATTTAAATATTATTTTGAGACGTTTATGATATAATTCGCAGATGCTAGCGCTTCGCGCTGCAATTAGGATAAATAAATCGCCAAGCCTTCCGGAAGCAGAAAATCACTGAATTCTGATAAGCGTTTAACTCTTTTATTCGAGGGAAAGACAGTTTTATTCAAGGAAATATGAGTTTCATTAAAACGTTTTGACCTTAAGAACAAATATTTTGGATTCATGATCATGAAAAGACAGCGCGCGATCGAATTACATTTCACACGAAATTTGCATGAAACGAAGTGTATTTGCGACAACATTTTGAAGAAACTGTGAAGCCTGGAAAAAACTAATACATGGCAAAATCAAAGCAGTTATTTAAGGAACTAGCTTTATAGAAAAATGTAATTTCGATTTGGTCTTGAAATCACGGGGTTTTTTTTTCATGATGCGTCACGCAATATTTATTTTTAAAATATTTCACCAATTTATGGCACTCACCACCACAATTTTGACATTATAAAAGCAGAATCTCCTGAATCCGATTACATGTATTTTTTTGTTCATCACCTGTAAATTTAGGGCTTCCAAAAATTTTTTGGAAACCGGGCAGGGGAAGGGGTCTCTGGGCTTGAAAATCCAGGCGGGAGTAGGGGTCTAGCGGACCAGGAAATCCGGGCAGGGAGGAGGGGTCAAACAATCTTACCATCCGTCGGTGACAGGGGGGGGGGGGGGGGGGAGTGGATTCTTTCTGGAATAACCCATTGTAATAGAAATAATTTACGGTTAACGTTTGGGAAGTATTACACTAGTGTGTATTTGATTGGGAATCAATAAATTAAACATTCAAAGCGAGTACAGAAAAATTGGTTGCTTCAAACTACATGTCTTGAGTGATGGTGCAATGAGTGTCACGTAAAATTCGTTGAGGGGGGAGGGGTGCGTGACCTGTTTAAAATAAACCATAAAACTTTCTTTCGCTGTTGATGCATGACGTTTATCACAAAACTGTTCCAAGTAATCTGAGAAGTATGTTAAGACTAACGACCGATGTATATAACTATACAACCAGGTCTGCATGAAACCAAAATTATTATGTTGAGTACTCCCGAACGGAAAAAATGAAAAAATCATTTGCGAGAACCGGTGCTATGATATGGAACGGACTACCTAAATCTCTTAAATCGTTAAGGAAATCTCAATTCAAATCGAAAATCAAACAAATTCTTCTGGAGATTCTTCAGAAAACAGATGACTATACTGATGTTCCCCAAATACTTTGTGATATTAAACAAATGAAATTGTTATAGTTTGCATATTTCATTTATTTCCTGTGTCTGCCACCAATATCATGATTTTATCTAAAGCTTTAAAATAATCTGTAACTCTACAGATCAGCTTCTGTATTGTTATATTGTCATACCTTTATTATTTTCAATTACATTACTTTTCCCTGCCTCGAATAGCGTTTTTGCTAATTTGCAGGGTAACTGCAAATACATTTTTGTTTGTTGTTTGTTGGTTGTTGTTGTTCTTATGCAAGCGCGTGAGTATAGGCTACTGGTAGCCTCTTGTTTTTTTTATTTTGGTGTCACATTCGTGCATGCAAATTTATGCACGCATACATTATTACTAACCGGGTCGTCAGGTCACATAATAGGTCACAAAATTCTACAAAAATGGCTGCCGCGCTCGGCATGTGCTTGGTTTTCAAAACCATAGTTTTGTCTTGTCGGAGTAATAACACACATTCAAAATATTCAAAATGGAACGAGAAAGCTTTAAAGAATACTCAGAAGCTGCTGTAGTGGACAAAAAGGAGAGCTTTAAGCGACGAAATCTTGCTTCGAGGAACTTCATACGTTTTTATCAATGCGGGGCGATGTTTCCTTCGAAGAAGCGGTGTCAAGCCGAGGTACTTTACCTTAAAAGAAATTAGATTTTTTGATGTTTTGATGGGAATTTATGTTGATATCAATTTGTGATTGACTTTTTCGATTTGTTCTCGTTAGGTTTGGAAAAATGTTTATAAAACGTACTTAAATTCAATCGTAATAATATCTGATATTATGCAAACAAAACAAGACCTAATTTTATAGTTCTAACTTCACACGCGTTGCCTCGCTTAAATTGAAAAATAGCCCGGCCGTTTACTGATTTCATTGCTTTTAAAAGTAGTCTTTTCAAATGTAACGCAAAGAAGTCATGGTTTGAGAAATATTTGACAAGTGTGGATTTGATTGGGAATCAGTAACTTAAATATTAACAGCGAGTACAGAAAATGTGTCTCACATGTTCTTTAGCCCATTTCCGAGTTACTCTAAGCCTCCTTCTCAAACCGAGGCCAAGTGCAGAACCATTCATATGAATATGAGTTTTGTTTCACATGCAAATAAAACTTATGACACATGAATGGTTTTGCACTTGGCCTCGGTTCGAAAAGGAGGCTGAGAGCAACTCGGAAAAGATCTATTTATAATTATCCCAGCAAATTGTAAAAAATGTGACAATCATTGCGGAAACGTGAAAGGAAAATATTAGGTTATTTTAATATTTAACTTCTTTTATCGATTTCTGGAAAACTATTGCACAAAGAAAAAAGGAACATATTTCATGAGAAAACAACTTTTTCTCAGTCTAGAATAGCTAGGATGACTAATTGTCGAATGAAATACAGCAGTTGCCTTTTGGAAACTGCCAAAAAAGTCAGAAGTCAAAATTGGAAAATTACGGAGGGACATTATTGGGAATGTTAATTTTTACTTAATTGTTTGGAGTAGTAAAGTCGTGCTTTAAGAAGCTTTTAATTAAGGATCTTGTAAGTGCCCCTAAGGTATGAGAATTAATTCAATATATTGTTATGATTTGTTTTACATGTACAGTCGCTTTTCCGGTCACACTAGGTGATCCGTCACGCACGTTACTAAACAGTGTACGTCATTTGAAACCTTTAATCAGTCTTTCGCAATCACTCGTGCATGCAAGGTCAACTTTAACTTTTATATTACTTCCATTTATCTGTTGCTCGAAAAAAAAAAAAAAACGAAATCGTTATCGAATGGAACTCTCGCCAAATCCGGCAATAATGTAAGTTCCTTTTACTTGATATGTTTCGTCTCGTCATTTGTCTTTTTCTTATGTCATCCATGAGCTTGAAGTTACTAGGGTGCGGTAGGGAAAAGTCCCGACTAGGGTAGGGTAGTCTTGAAAATTTCTTCTTTCTTCATTTTTGAAGAGAGACCGGTCACTCATTCCATGTTTACGTAATGTATAAAATCTGACTAGTAAGTCCCGATAACAGTTATCCGGACTAATATTAAGGCAAGAAAATACCGGTTAACCGTACCTGAAAACCACAAAGAGTCTTTTTACTGGGAGAGGGTAAAGTTTAATTTTCCGCCTAATAATTCTTCTTAAGGGAGGGGAGAGGATAATTTTTGCCATCAGCAAACCACGCAGTCGATCGTAAGAAGATTCATTTTAAACAAAATGGCGTCTTGTTTACGCCACACACTGATCACAAGATGTGAATGTCGAGCGTTCTTGGGATATACGTGCATACGGGTAAAGAAAATTACATTTTTTTAATGTGAATTGATGTTAATATAACAGTGTGATTTTTTTTTTCTTTTGTTGTTGTTAGCATTTTAAAAAATGGTTATAAAACGTGCCCAAATTCAGTCAAATTGACTTCTTAAATTTCGCCATGTGCTCGGCCAATGGTACTGGCGAGTACAATTTCTCGATATATTTAATAATGGTAAGCGTTTAGCTTTTTAAGATAAACTAATGTACTTGGAGAAAATGTTTGAAAAGGCTAACTTGTTGACTTTATGTCTGTGTTTGTTCATTAGTCGTGCTCTTGGCTACAAGCCAAGCGCACGACTTATAAAATGGGCTCGAACGCGAAAAAAGTGGCGACTTTCAAGTGGTTTATAGCCTGAGGCGAAGTGTTAGTGGCGTCATAGCAGTTGATATAGCACGGTCGAACGAAAGAATGAAAGAAAACGCACTGCAGGACATCACAGAAGATACAATGTTTTTTCATAAATAATGAAAATATCTTCAATGAGCCTTGCGAGATTTTGGTGTCACGGACTCTTTACGCACAATATTAGCCGCGCAACATTTCAATTTTTTAGAATGAATTGAAACTTTGTGATCTAGTTTGAAAACGAAAACCCTAACATAAAGTGCTCAGTTTTGAACATGTACGGTCTTTGGTGCTTACGCTACTTCAGACGAACCGACAACCGTTCTAATCCTCAGAGCCTCCTTTTTTTGTCTGGTCGATTTTTTTTCATTGGCTGATGAAAATGAATCCGCACCATACACGAACAAAAATTACAAACTACTGCGCACTGTATTCTGAAATAATGATGTACTGATCGCCAATGATGACATTGATATGTACATACAGGTCAGACATACGTCATACCTCAAAGGTTTAATGATAGCCACATGACGATCAGTTGTCATAACTCATAAGTCAGCAACGGGCCTCGGTTGTTGAAAAAGTGGATAGCGCTATCCACCGGATAAATTACTATCTAGTGGATAAGTCTGAACAAAATCCCTTTGTATCCGCTGCACTGGCTAGTGATTTATCCGGTGGATAGCGCTATCTACCTTTTGAACAACCGGGTCCTAATAAATAAATCGCCAGCACAGCTATGCATGTGTTATATTTGTTTTCGCAAAGTGCAAGTTTTTCACAAATGTAGTCTGTAGAAAAAAAATAAGACCCACTGCAAAGTCAGCCAATGCTAGCGACATTACAAACCAGCTAGGCTGGTTGCGTAGTCGTGGCCTTGAAGCAACCATATAGCATTCAAAAGAATGCAACAGTGCTGGAAAGCTAACCAAGAATGTAATGCCAAGACATCGTTATATTTGAAGCGTTTTAGCTGATTTTTTAAAACGTTGAGACATATATTCTATGATTAACACGCATCACCTAGAACCTGATCGACGAGATCAGATGTCACTCATTCAATTTATTTTCAGGCAAGAGGAATTCTCACTTTCAATCAAAACATCTGTCCTGATGTAATTATACCGCCAAAAAATGAATGGCACAGTTTGCATCTCTTAAGTTTAACAAGACGCTGGTCTGTGTTTCCGACACTTTTGAAGTGAATGCAAATGTAGCCGCAAAGTGGCCTTTCGAAGCCATGATGTAATTGCCTGGTCCGGACCCGAGGTCAAAACAACTTTTCCAATTAAAAGTTTAGGTGGAAGTATTCCCGGCGTTATTACTCATGCGCGTAGCGGCATGAGTTATAAAATGCCCTCCGTTTTTCTTTTTATTATTTTTTTTTTGAGTCACGATTTTGCATGCAAATGTATGCACGCATATTTTAATTTATTATTCCCAGGCTTCCGCTTTTCTCTCGGTCAACACAGTACGTATTTGACTTCCGGTTTTCAGGAATGACGTAAACAGTAACGCCACCAAAACAACGTCATGGAAGCGTCACACCATCGTGCCGCCAACCCCCAACCTACCCAACATTAATATTAGTATTCATATTACCTATATATTAGGTTCGTACGAATCGCCTACTTCCTTGTGGTAGCCTTCTTCATAAAAGCAATTAAAAATAGAAACTCGCTTTCCACAGATAGGTATAAAGAGTAAGAGATAATTCTTGGGAACATGCGGGTGCTTATCGTCTTGTTGCTTTAGAAAAAATGCTTCTTTTCTTATGGTACATTGAAATAAAAGACAAATGTTTCTTACGCATGCGCATGACAAACATTTTCCGTCATTTGGTCTTATTGGTGTATAAGTCAATCCTATAATTCTCCCATGGAGGTGAACGTTGCTTTTATACACAGCATACAACTTGAGGCCAAATTTGTCGAGATTCTGTAGAAATAAGAGCTATCTTTAAAGCTCTAGCAGAGCTCTAGGCTAAAGCAAAACATCTATCTCTCGCGCTCGTAAGCATATTGTCAGTTGATTCCACCTTTTCCTGCCGATTCTTGACAATGCCTGTGTATTAGCAGTCCTCGATGCCTGTAGCAATTATCATCGACTTTTTTTTTTAATTAATGCTATTTAAAATTATCACTAGCGGGCGCTCGCGCGCGCGGAGTTCACATTTATATCCCCCGGATGTATGACGCGCCATCATGTGATTTACAATACACAAAGCGTCACACAAAGCACCATTTTGATTTGCCTACGTCTGCAGTTTTTGGTTTGTTGGCTGCGTGTGCTGAATATTCGCGTATATCTCTACCAAACGGCTGTAAAAGCAAGATCGCAGGAGAGTTTTTATTACATTTCAGAATTGTATGCTGAACAGGAGCTTTGATAAGCTCCTGATGCTAAAGAGGGAGTGCAGAAATCGGCGCTCAGTTGCTTTATACAAACACTCGATCCGCATTCACTTGAAACAACCCACCTCACGTTAGCTCAAGGGTCTACACTAAAATATCATCGAGCGTCTGTTAATTTGGATAGGACCCTTGCCTAACTCAAAGCAAAGATTACACGAAATTACACATATTACACAAATTACACAAATTACACAAATTACACAAATTACACAAATTACACAAATTACACAAATATCTGACTTAACCTGTCATTGGTGCTGTAAAGATCATATCATCTGCCTGAGGTTTCTCAACTGAGAAATTACTGTGTGAGAATTTCGAAGGTAAGACTACTATAAAGATCAAGAGTAACTACTCATTTTGCTATCATAGTACTTTACACGAACCTATAGCATCGTTACCCGAGTTTTGAGCGAAGGAAATAAGCTTAATAAATCCAAGGCTCTATTATTTTGTTTTGGTCGACAGAAACACTCGTCGTCTCGCTGGTTAAACATCTGATTATTATCATGGCGCTTACCTCCACGTATCATGATCAGATTTGTGGTAAATTAGAGAAGATTCCTGCTGAATTCAGTAGCGAATCGTGCTTGGTGTCCAATTGTCGATCTCGTTATGAGAAGTTCCATGCTAAGAAGCGGGTTCCACGAATTCGTTCACGTGAACCAAGCAGAATACCCATAAAAGAACTTCTGCGTGTTTTTAGAAAGAGCAGAAAGTTAAGAAGACAAGCTCGAAAAAATATATCAAGTAGTTTTCCAGTGTCTTCAAAAATCCATTGTTTTACCAATTATTTTAACTGCTCTTGTGGTAAAGGGAACCCCTTCAGAACTGGTCTGAACTGTAAGAATAAACATGTTAGAATCAACGAGAGAAAGTATTTGAATCATTGTAAACAAAACCTTGGAGAATCAACTAAGGTACATGTACAATCCACCAGAAACCACAAAGCTAATGAAAAACTTGCTGTTTTCAAGAGCCTCAATCAGAGAGCTAATTACTGCAAAATAATGCTTTCCACAGACATCGAGAGAAATCCAGGTCCTGGAATTGTCGATCCTACTAAAACCATTGCTGCACCCTACAGTCAAGGTAATATGGAAGTATTTGGTACAACAAACACAGGTACACAATGTGTAGCAATGTCTTTGTCAGCACTTGTTTTTAACTTCAGAAATTCAATTGCCTCCTCAGCTGACTTAGTTCAAGTTATGAACATTGGGAATAATATGTATTCAGCATTGTCACAATCAGCCAAACAGAGGCTCTTGTTGTTGACAGAATTGCCCGTTATGGTTAGCATATCTGACACTAACTATGAGTTAAGATACAGTGAAAGTTATACTGGATTGTTAAATAGGGTTTCACCTCCAATTGCAGACTTCCCTTATGTTACATCACTGTCAGTTGCGTTTAACTCTTTGATCGCTGGTAATCATTTATTTTAACAGTTGACATCTTTACGGTGGCAATATACTGTCTGCCTAATGGGGGATTTAAAGTTTTTGATTCTCATAACAGAGATTTATTAGGTATGGCACACCCATATGGAACATGTACATTAATAGAAATAGATTCATTGGTCAATTTGGTACAATATTTTCAGAATTTGTATACACAATCATCTAATACGTATGAGATTAAAGGCATAAACATAATTGAAATGCAAAGCAACAGTGAAAATATTAATTCAGTGTATGTTGAAAATCCTGATGCGAGTTGTAATGAGCAGTTAAATCAAATTAATCTTTGTTCTTGCAAAGAATGTTGTGCTATATCTTTTTATTCTATTTGCTTTTCAACTTTAAAGTCTTGTAACTATTGGACGTCCGAAACCGTAGATAGCATCATTTCAAATGGAAAAGCATTTCACCAGAAATATCACCGTGGAAAACATATTTATTTTGCTGATTTGCCAGACAGATTAGACATAGGTACTGGCCGTGTTGAAGTTGTTCCTTGTTTCAGATCTCAGGGATATCTGTCCGGTAATGTGGTTCCTAGTAAACAACATCTTAAGAGTGTTATTTTAGATAATAAAGAAAGCAGTACAGGCTTTTTGATGTGGATTTCAAGCTACTGCATTAGTTGTGTTTTCCAGTGGCGTGCAAGGCAGAAGCTAAGTTATAATGTTTTTGCATATGATGATGTCAAACCAGCACATGTACCCCAAGTATTTTCAGATGTAGATTCTGTTATTGATCTGTTTTGTGCTATTGTTGAAAGTAAATTTAATCATTTTAAAGCAAGGTATGAGATTGTGTTTCTTAGATGTTCATGTGAACTGTCCACCAAGGAAAAGAAACAAATATTAAGAAAGCATAAATCTGCCGCAGAAAAGGTGTCAATTGCAAAGAGAAGGAGAGAAAAATACAGCTCAATGGATCCAGAGGGAAAAAAAGAACTTCTTTCAAATTGTGCTAAAAAGTACAGGTCAATAGATCCACAGAAAAAAGAAGAACTTCTTTCAAATTATGCTGAAAAGTACAGGTTAATGGATCCACAGACAAAAAAAGAGCTTCTTTTAAATAATGCTGAAAAGCACAGGTCAATGGATCCACAGAGAAAAGAAAAACGTCTTTCAAATAATGCTGAAAAGTATAGGTCAATGGATCCACAGAGAAAAGAAGAACTTCTCTCTAAAAGTCAACAGAATTACAAATCGATGGACCATGAGGGAAAAGGTGAACTTCTTAATAAAATAAAGCAAAAATATCATGACATGGAACCAGAAGCTAAAAGAAAGAAAATTGACAGTGCAAAAAATAAGTATCATGACATGGATGCCAACCTCAAAGAACAACAGAAAGAGGCAAGAAAAGTTAAGGCCGACCAGACACACAGCTTAGACCATTACATTACAATATTCAAACAAAAAATTAGAGAAGGGCCTTACTACATATGTTCAGTCTGTAATAGGATACTCTACAGAAGGTCAGTTTTAATGTTAGTAAAGAGCAAGTATAAAACCCAGAATCTTTTTACGGATACAAACTCTTTTGATGGCAAAGAATACATTTGTAAAACCTGCCATTCCAAGGTTTTGAAGGGAAGCATTCCATGTCAAGCTGTCTATAATAATTTGTATTTAGATGAAATCCCTCAAGAACTCTCCACACTTGGAAAACTTGAACAAATTTTAGTAGCACAGAGAATAGTTTTTGAAAAGATTATGGTTATGCCAAAAGGCCAGCAAAAAAAGATTAAAGGTGCAATTTGCAATGTGCCTGTTAATTGTGAACAGACCTGTAAAGTTCTGCCCCGTCCACCTTCAAGCTCTGGAATAATAATGTTGAAACTAAAAAGGAAACTAGAATTTAGAGGTCATGTCTATTTTCAAGCTGTGCGGCCACAGTTGTTATTAAATGCATTAAACTGACTTAAGACACACAATGCACTGTATAAGGACATAACTATTGACATAGGAAACATTGACAAAGAAATGACAACTTTACAATCATGTGAAGACCATTTTGATTCACATGCAAATGTTAAAGGTCTCACAGGTGTCGAGAGTTGCAGTAATGTTTTGACTGATGAATCTTGTGAGGAGATTGATGACCCATTAAATGAACATAGATTGCCAATCAGTGAGACCTGTTTACAGTCTCTAATTCCAGATTATCCTGTAATTGAAGAAAGGAATGAAAGCATTTTGTCCATGGGGAATGAAATATATAACATAGCACCAGGTGAGAATAAGCACCCCGTATCATTTATGACTGACAATCAGTGCGAAGAGCTTGCATTTCCAAACTTATTTCCAAAGGGACGGTTTGGTTTTACAGCTGAAAGAGACATCAAACTGAGCCCGGTAAAGTACTTCAATGCACGACTTCTACATTATAGTGGACGATTTGCAACAAATCCTGAGTACTTGTTTTTTGCACAGTTCATAATCGAACAAAAGAAAGTATCAGATAGTATCAATATTGCCATGAAAAAAATTAGCGGTCAGCAAATGACGGCCTCTTCAATGAGAACAGACAAACAGAGTTTACAGAATCTTATTTGCAAAAACCAAGCCTATTTATTCATGAGGCAAATTCCAGGCTCTCCACCATACTGGCAAAAATTTATGTTTGAAGTGGTTGCTATGGTCAAGCAGCTTGGTATTCCAACTTGGTTTATGACTTTATCTTGTGCTGATCTCAGATGGCCTGAGCTATTTCAAATTATTGCACGAACTCAAGGGATAAACATGACTGATGAACAAGTTGAAGCTTTGTCATATAATGAGAAGTGCTCGATGCTAAATCTAAATCCTGCTGTTGTTGCAAAGCATTTCCAGTACCGGGTTGAAATGTTTTTCAAAGAAGTCTTGATGACCAATGCTAATCCTATTGGAAATATTTATTATGCTCTCAGAATTGAATTTCAGATGAGAGGATCTCCTCACTTGCATGCGCTAATCTGGACTTCTGATTGTCCAACACTTACACATGACAATATACAAGCCTACACAGAATTTGTAGACAAGCATGTCCAGGCCTACCTTCCAAATAAGGATGCTGATTCAAAACTACATGAGTTAGTTGCCACCTACCAGAAACATACTCATTCTAAAACATGCCGAAAGTATAAAAACATACCATGCCGGTTCAATTTTGGTCAGTTTTTCACACACAAGACTATGGTAGCAAAGCCTCTCTCAGATGATTTAAGCGAGGAGGTGAAAACTAGCACCCTTACAAGACGAGCTGACATTCTCAGAACCGTTAAAACCAAAATTAATGAAATTTTGGACCCAGCTAACTCTGAATATAACTCAAATTTAACTTCTGAACAAATTTTGACAAGTGCTGGTGTTTCTGAACAAGATTATTACTGGGAATTGTCTATTTCTGGTGATTCAGATTATGAGTTGCATCTCAAACGACCACCAGACAGTTGTTTTATCAACAACTATTTTATTGCCGGGATCAAAGCATTTGCTGCAAATGTAGACCTTCAGCCAGTATTTAATCACTACAAATGTATAACATACATTTGTTCATATTTCTCAAAGGATGAAGCTGAATGTTCTCAGGCTATTACAAATGCTGCAAAAGAAGCAAAAATTTCTAATTCAAATGTCAGAGACAGTCTGAGGAAAATAGGTGCTGCTTTTCTCTCTACCAGAGAAGTAAGTGCACAAGAATGTGTGTACAGATGCATGCCGGAACTTTGGCTGAGAAAAGTATTTCCAAAAACACTTTACGTAAGCACAGATTTTCCACAGAACAGACTGCGTTTTCCAAAGAGCCAGGATGGCCTTGATGAATTAGAGGATGACAGTACAGACATCTTCAAGTCTAATATTATTGAGCGTTACAGTAACAGACCAAAGTCATTTGTATCTGTTGATAAACTATGCTTAGCAGAGTTTGCTGCTTACTATTACAAGGATTATAAAATTCCAAGTGATGAAACCATTGATTCATAGCCAGATATTCTTACTGATGCAGTGGCTCAATCACAACATACCAATACAAGTACCACAGAATCACTACCAGATAAGATAAGGTTGCTGGTTACCAATGAAGTTATGAAGTGCAGAAAAATTAGAGCTGTTGTAAGATTTTATACACCCAACAAAAGAAAAGAACCTGAGAAGTTTTTTCATCATTTACTCATGCTATATTTTCCATGGAGGGATGAACTTGCAGACCTCATTGGTAATGATCAAACATATGCATCAAAGTTCTATGAAAATAACGTACAAACTGTTGTTGAAAGTAACAGAGCAAAATTTGAACAAAATGCTGACGCAGTGTCAGAAGCCCTTGAATTCCTTAGAAATAATGAACTTGGTAACCTACACTCGTATGATTCTCTCAATGATCAAGAAAATGCAGACGTGCAATGTGATTTGGAAAGTGATGTGCCAATTGATGAATCATTTCATGAGCAATTACCTGAACATCTTGCACAGTCATTATCTGCACAGTCTAATCAACCACCTGATGCAATTGTAGCTTATCCACACCCTTCAGATATTTCAGATGACTCGCTTCGCGAATCTGTAAGGTATCTCAATAGCAAGCAGCGCCATGCATTTAACACTGTCTTGACGTGGTGTAGAACAAAAATGATACAAAATAATAGCAAGCAACCAAATGAAATGGAGCCATTATATCTGTTTGTCACAGGAGGTGGTGGCACAGGCAAAAGTCACTTGATAAGAACCATTTATCATACTGTGGTAAAAACATTTAGACATGGTCCATCAAATCCAGAAATGCCAACAGTCCTTATGATGGCACCAACTGGTGTTGCAGCTGTGAACATAGATGCTACAACCATCCATACCGCCCTATCAATTCCTAAAAATGCTGGAGATAATCTACCAGCATTGTTGGACCAAAAGAGAACGCAGCTGCGAATATCGCTGGCAGAACTAAAAGTTATAATTATTGATGAGATATCTATGGTATCCAACACAATGCTACTCAACATACACAAAAGACTGAAAGAAATATTTGCCACAACAAACTCCAGACTATTTGCAGGAATTAGTATTATTGCTGTTGGTGATCTGTATCAGCTTCCACCAATACGCCAGAAACCTATTTTTGCAGATTACAGAAATGATGCTTACAACTTGTGCCACCCTTGGCATTGTTTCAAAATGATTGAACTAAATGAAATAATGAGACAGAAGGGTGACCTTAAATTCACAGAGCTTTTGAACAGATGCAGGACTGCTTCACACACTGAAGATGATATTAAATGCATTCAAGATAAATCAGTTTCCTTATCGCAAGATAATTATCTAAGAAATGCCCTGAATATATGGGCTGAAAATGATCCAGTTAATGAACACAACATGAAAATTTTGCAAGACCTTCCAAAACCACTGTTTGTGCTGAGATCTGTAGATCAATATCCAGTTCAAGTCACAAAGCAAGATATTGACAAATTCCTTACAAAAGGACGCTCTGAAACAGATGGCCTGGATTATGAAATACATATGAAGGAAGGTGCAAGAGTAATGCTTACCACTAATATTGATATCACAGACAAACTTGTTAATGGTCAAATGGGAACTACTATTACAATCGCTGTTGACCAAATCACCAACAAGCCCTATAAGCTCTATGTGAAATTTGATGGTGAGAGGGCTGGTAGAATGACCATAAATAAATCAGCAGACTCATATGCCACACATAACAATGTAGTACCTATTGTACCAGTGTTAGCTAAAATAAAAATTAGGCCAGGTAAGCCCTCATCCCCAGAAGTACAAAGAATACAATTTCCTCTGACATTAGCATGGGCATGCACAGTCCACAAAGTTCAGGGATTAACATTAGAAAACACTGTTGTCAGTTTTGATTTGTACAAACAAAGATCATTCAATTATGGACAAACATATGTTGCACTGAGCCGAGCAACCTCCTTATCAGGCATGCACATTCTTGGAAACATTCAAAGTAAATATATCAGAGCAGATCCTCGAGTACATAAAGAATATCAAAGGCTCAGAGACACATCTCAAGAAAACATTGAGTCACAGCAACAGCTGGAAAACATGTTTGAAAATAATCCACCTGTAACTATCACCCTGCTAAATATTAGATCTCTTCCCAAGCACAGTATTAATATAAAACATGATGTAAGTATTTTCAATTCAGATGTGCTATTACTCACAGAAACACAACTGAAACCAACTGACATAGATGATGACATCAGAAGTAAACTTCATCCGTTTGAACTATATAGACAAGACAGTATTGACAAGTACTCAAGTTTAGCAGTATGTTTCAGAAACACAGTTAGCATAGTAGATCATGAATACTTTTCTTCTCTGAATTCGCTTAAGTTTGTTATTTTTAGCACCAACACACTTAAAAGAAAAACACTCCTTTTATTATATCGAAAGCAGAGCACAAACATTCACCAATATGTCGAGAACCTAAAACACATCCTTGATGACAATTCTGTTGATACAGTGTGTTGCCCAGTTTCCGGCCAGTACCAGTTTCCGGCCAAAAAACAATTACGTCGGTTATGTTCGTCGGAGTTTTAAATTTTCGTCCACCGAAGCGTTCCGAAAGAAAGACGAACATTTCCGCGACACATTGGTGGTTTTGGCGTTCTTTTTGAACAAGGAACGGCTGAGGAAGGAAATGTTTTGTCCAGGTGATTGAACGTTTAGCGATTAATTTTGGCTCGTTTCACTGCACATCAAAACTACCGTAGATAAACAAATAGCTCGTTTCACAGGAAATATCTCAAGGAGCTTCATAATTTTTGGACAAATATTAGATTAAAGATGAAAGTGATTAGGGAATCTATCATCGTCAGCTGGAATAGGGCTGTTCCTGAAATTTTAGCAGTCAACTCTCAGCGAAGATTTCGACCTAGTGTGCCAGTTTCCGGCCACTAAAAGACACATTGCTCAAAACCTATTTCTTATTAAGTGAAAGAACCGAATATTAAAATTTCCTGGTCGAGAAATTAAAGATACATGTGTTAGTGTAACAAAGATTACGAATTAACAACAGCTTATGCATGTATAGCGTGACTAAAAGTACGTAAGTCATGATTTGTTTTTGTAGTAGTCTGTCAACAAACTGCGGAAGACACGCTTCCGGGTCACTAAGGTCATACGTATTTTGAATAGTAAAACAGTAGGTGACAAAGCTTAATATTGAAACTTACCTGATATTTATAACTAGGCGACCACTATTATCAAGGGACTTACAAGTCGGTTTACGTCGAGCGGTTTCAAGGAAAATTTACTTTAAGTCGGTGGCCGGAAACTGGGCTAGCTGGCCGGAAACTGGGCAACTTACTAGTTTTGCGAAAAATGGTATAATTTCTTTAATACTTGGGGAAGGTCGCCAACCATTTAACGTTTTAAAGGTAAGTAAATGAACTGTCTTTGAAAGGAAATTGAGAAATTTTCCGTGCAAAACAAAGGAGTTATAGCGATTACAAACTAAAGTGGCCGGAAACTGGGCAACATACTGTATGATTCTTGGTGATTTTAACATCAACTACCTAAATAACAATGAAATCAAGGTTCTAAAGGAATTGATGGACACATTTAGTTTTTCACAGATTGTTCAAAGTCCTACTTTTGTATCAGCTGGCAGTTTACTAGATCACATCTATATCAACCCACAAATGTTCACTGTTCTTGATAATTCTGTTGTCAGTATATACTATTCTGATCACCAAGCCATTAAAGTATCTCTTATTTTCACATGATATATAAATGTTAGGTATGAAGCATTTTAAATTTTTAATAATATCTTCAATTGGTTCTTACAATAATCACTATTTGTATTTTAGTAGTTAGTTTTTATTGATATATCTTGACTTTTATTTTTATTTTTTATTTACCACATACATATCTTAAGTTTTTAACTCATAAATGTTACATGGATAAATAAACGATTGATTGATTGATTGATTGATTGATTGATTGATTGGATAATCATTTAATATTTGTTATGTGCAAATTAGCATGTGATATATGATCAAATGTGCATTACATTCTACAAGATCTAAGATTGAAAAATCTCACAACTTATATAATTTATTTACAGTGATGTTAATAATATGATCATAAAAAGCCTAAAAATCACACTGAAATTTTATTTATGCACTCTACAAAACTGAAGGTTACAGGACCTAGCTACTCTTATGTACAAGGTTACGAATAACATCTGTTCTAAGTATATTGCTGACCTGTTTCAGAGGTGTGAAAAGAAATATGCCTTACATAACAAAGAATTTGTAATCCCTAGATTCAATACAGTTACAAATGGCAAGCATGTCATAAGATATAGTGGGTCTAAGATAATAATTATCTTAATAATTATTATAGATATTGTACCCAAAAACATTAGAAGTTTACCAACATTGTCATCTTTACGAAAAACATTTGTAAGCTTGACTTAGATATTAATTAGCCACTGATAACTGCTCCGACACTTGTATTTTATATTGTAGTTCTTAATGCAAGTTTTGTATTTTATCTTGTATATATTGTAAATATTTTAAACAATTTTAACCATTTTCAGCATTTATTAGAATAGTTAGATTGTTATTTTTAATTTAATTTATAGCATCCCCATTGTAGTATTTGATCAGGACACAAAATGAGCGCAACACAATTTGGCTGCCCGCAGCCAGGCACACAATAAAATCTTTAATGAATAATGAAGCCTCAAATACTCCGCATACTAATTTACAACATGAATATGCTAATATACAACACCCATTTTAATGGGCCTCTTAAAAGAGGTTTTATTACTGCTTTTTCATTATAGATACTTAAATAAAGGTATTCATTCATTTATTCAATTCTATTAACACTTAAAGTATATATGACTTTTTTTATTATTTGCTTGATGGAATCGACATGGTGTTCTTATAAGAAAATCGAAAAGAGTTTTTTCGATATTGATTTTCTTTTCCATGTTTTAGCTGTCTAAAAACATGAAATTTCTTTTCTGGTGGGGTACAAAACCGTGCAAGAAGAAAGACTGGAAATAGTCTGCTGTGACGTCAATACAAGAATGCCAGTGTTGAGGTTTCTCGGTTCCTCGCCTTTATTGGTGCGCCCTGAGGAAGAAAAATGGTTCTATTAAGGTGTGGTCTATGGTTGTAGCAACACACACCAAAAAACGGAGGAACTGAGAAACCATGACACTGGCATTTTTGTATTGATGTCACAGCGGACTATTTCCAGTCTTTCTTCTTGTGCGGGTTTTGTAACCAACCGGAAGTGAAATTTTCAAGTTTTTAGACAGCTAAATCACGGACAAGAAAAATTGATATAGAAAAACTTTTTTCGACTTTCTTATCAGAATGCCATGTAGATTCCAATAAGCAAATAAAAAAAATCTGTCATACACTTTGAGTAGTCTGATTAAAAAAAATTATTTTGACTCCAAATAATTATTTATAAAACATTAGGAAAGTGTACATAACTTATTGTACTTGTAAGTAATATGCATCATACACAAATTCATTATTATTACAATAGTTAGATTTTGTTATTTTTAATTTATTTTAGTGTCCCCATATAGTGGTTTTATTACTGCTATTTCAGTATAGACATTTAAATAAAGGTATTCATTCATTTATTCAATTATATTAACACTTAAGGTGGCTGAACACAGTTTCACTGTACCTATGCGTCATTCATTGTCATTTTAAAACCACTAACGTCTGGGCGTCCAAAATTGGTGAGACATACGATTAAGCAACAAGCTATATATTTTCATATTTTTGTTGAGCTTTTAGGGTGTTGCCATGGCAACACGGTGGATTGTAAATGAGCCTGCAATATTTGGTTTCGTTTATTTTCAGAAAATCTAGTCATTAGATTTTGTCCATCATTTGACTCTAGTAAACTCGTAAAAATATTCGCATGTTAACACTAGTCTTATGTAATTTTGACACAAGGATCTTCTGTAATTTGTGGTTTAATATGTGTAGGTTTTGTAAAAATCTCCTCTGTTAGATTTCAAATTTTTGATGGCAGGTGAGTTCGGCATATTCGGAACTATTATTGTGCCAAATTTCGTGAAATTCTAATGAGTGGTTTCGTAGAAATCAGCACGTTTCCGAGGAAAGTCGCTAAAACATCCAGTCACAATTTTTTGGTCAACTGCGCATGCGTTGCATTTGACTGAGTTCTTGATCCAAAGACAAAACGACCCAAAAGGCAGTGTATTTTTTCAATGGTTCGTTATATTATCTATTGATTCAACAAACAATTTTACAAACAACAAATTGTTTGATTTTAAGACGAAAAACAACACTTTCACTTTCGCGATCCACGCTGGGCGAAATAAAATGATCGCTGAATAGGCGCCACGTTTGTTTTTCTCAAAACTCTGCGCGCACTAACTCGCGTAAGCAGCTGAAATTTGAAGAGCGTGCGCAAACTGTATTCAGCCACCTTTAGCAGTCTGAATAAAAATATTAATTTTGACACCAAATATTTATAAAATATTAGGAAAGTGTACATAACTTATTGTACTTGTAAGTAATATGCATCATACACAACTGTAGTAGTATGGTCTGAACCAACAATGTTGTGATAATTTATGTGGGGTGTATAACCCCAAATAAGGGCTCCCCATCAGGAGCCCTTGTGACTCATTGGGTCACAAAGCCTCCATGCTGCATATGAGGTGAGTAAATGTATGTCTTGTAACATAATTGGGAAAGCTGCTTATGATACAACTAGTGAGCTCTTTAACATATTTTTTAGGTACAATTATGTTTATACTAAGTTATTAAAGTACAGTCTCCTATAATTTCTGTTTGCAGAATTGAGTGACAAAAATAGAAATCATTGAGAATGTACAACTCAGAAAAACAGCTTGAGGGAGTCATCAATTACAATCAACCTATCCACTTCCAGTTGATGTACCAAGTATTACCTGCATTATAACAAGCATCCACATATACATGTAGCATCACAGAAATGGCAATAGTTGCAGAATAGTCAACAAAAGCTTATGTAAACAATACACTGTTCAAAGAATGGTCATTGCTGACTTATTTACTCTACAACATACACTCTCACAAGCTACATGTAATATCCACTGTCCAGCGTGTGGAAAGAATAACAAGAACTCATTTTTCTTGGACATATTCTACAGTAGCTACTTTATTCAAGATGTGGTACTTTTAGTTTTGGCACTGATTTCCAGCTGTCTTGTGTGCTATAATATTTCATTTCAAAGAACAGACTACAATGTACACATGCTGCACAAACTGCTAAAATACAGAGCAGGTTGAGAAAATGGTTACAAGTTTCTCTGCGAATATTCTGTGTTACAAGCCTCAGTCACTGTAGCCACATATTGCCTGTGTTAAAACAAGCATCGACAGAAGCAACAGCAGCTGCAGAATAGTCAAAAGAGCTTATGTAAACAATACATTGTACAAGAATCGTCTTCGCTGGCTCATTAACTTTACATCATGCTCTCTCTTAAGCTACCAGTACTACATGTACATGTATCTACTGTGCAGTGTGTGCATAATATGAAGAGAAATGCAACTAATTGCACTTATTGGACATATTATACATAGCATAGCTTTGTACATAGCAACAGTACTTAATTCAAGCAAGAGACAATCAAGTCATGTTGCATACATGTGTCACAAAAGAATACACAGAGACAACCACAGTTGTGGCACCAATTGCTAGTTATCTTGTGTTCTCTAATATTTTATCCCAAAGCACAAACTACTGCAAAACCTGTATAAACACATTAACACAGTTTGAACCAAGGATTGTCTTCAAAATTAAGGAAATAACTCATGCCTACTATATTAAATTGATTGCACTGGACTCCTTTTCATTTGTTTCTGTGTTCAGTTTGTAACATATTTTGTTCCAACAATCCATCAGTGTGTAGACTCCTATGCAGCTGTTTTCAGGGTAATCACGCAAAAGAGGAAGGAAACATGATGACCCTAGAAATAGCTGCATGTGAGACCAATTATCATAACTAGTACACACAAGGGGACAAGCACAACTTAAAATGATATGCCCAGCCTCCCCCCCCCCCCCCCCCCCCCCCCCTGCCCCCGCTTCCATGAGAACCATGAATCAAACAATTCATCTGTAGTTTTTCACAGAGACTGGTCGCAAGAAAAATATGATTTTGTTTTGGTTCGTTTTTAATTGGTTGTCGCAACTGAGTACACACAAGGAAACAAGCCTAATAATTATTTCAGATGACTAGTCCCTTTAATTTCAACCAGTTTGAATAAATCATAAGTCACATTGGTCCCTGCAATTAGAATGTTTCTAGAAAATGGGTAGTTTACATTGCAGGGCTTGCTACCCGAGACTACTCCAATAGACCTCTTTACCTTGTATGTTTTGTTTTCCCAATGTAGGTCATGTGATGTTCTCAAGGGAATTTGTCCTTTGTCTTTTCATAAATTATGAAGAAAACAAAATTTAAAAGAAACAGTTCTCAAGGGTAACATCACATGACCTATGTTGGGAAAACAAAACAGAATCTAAAGACATCTATTAGCGCTGCAGTTCAAATACTTTTTATAAAATATACCATAAAACGTTCTTACGCATGCGCATGAGTATAGGCCACTTGGAGCCTCTTGTTATAATAAAGTTTGAATGAAACTTATAAATTTAATCAAAGTTAACGACAGAAGTGATAATTTAGGAGGAAAGAAACAAATTTAGGCCTTTGAAATACATTTTTTCAGTTGAGGTAAAATGTTGCAATTTGCATAATGTGAAAGTAATTTGAAACCTTTCCAGTAACGCATAACGCAGCTGTTTCGTAAAACATCTCGCAATCAGACACACGAAAATATATCCAGTTTTTATTCCTCTGTATCCGAAACACAGAAAATAAAATTAAATGAAAAAGTGATCGCTTTAAGGTTATTTTCGCCCGAGAAACATTCACTAGCGGAAGCAAAACTCGCAAGAAACGTCTCGCAAGACACCGCGTGCATTGTTTACATCTTCTCTCGGCGGTGAATTTTTGCACCCAAAGTTTCAGTTGTCTGTTCTGTTCTTTCAACTTCACGAAATAAAAATTAATGAAAGGCAAACAACCGAAAGAAGTGAAATTAATTGGGATTCCTACCACGCTTATATTTCTTCCTTCGCTGTCCACTGTTCACTTCTTATTAAATAAGCGCTGTGTATGTATTCGTCTAAATTATCTTCTTCATGTTCGTTTTAACATGTTTTAGCGGGTTTCCGTCATGAAGGTATCGTAGAATTAATCGCGAGTGTCAAATACTTTCGCAGTGTCTTCTTGAGTAATTTCCTTACGCATATTGAATATCAAACTGTTAGATGCAACAGAGAAAACACAACTCGCACTTTGTGACGTTCGCCTCGCATCAACAAACAACAGGTGTACTCCACCGCGGTCAAACGAGAGAAATTTGCAAAAGTTAACCAAAGTACTTCAAAGTTAAGGTCGTCATTTTCACTGTTTATTAAAAGTTTCATATATTGACAATACACTGTTAACTCACTAAACGTTTTGAAAGTTTACTAAAAAAAGTTCTAAGCGTTTGAAAACTACGAACCGCAGAACTGTCGGCGCCATTTGCCAACACAATTTTGCTCAGGCACGAAGCGTTTTGATCAGTTTTCAACGATCGAAAAGAAGCTCGTTATTTTGAGCCGGAAAGATGAAAAGATAGTTACATAAACTAATTATTTTATACATCCTTGCCCACGTTTACACTTAATTCTAAATGAATCCCACGCCTCGGACGTGTGACCGCGGTGAAGGTTTGAATCATCCCGCCGTCCCCAGAGTTGCGCAATACTGCACATTTGTGGACGACCAAACTGCATTTTAATACTTGGTCGCTACGCCCAAGTACTTAGACGCCTTTGGGAGAGTTCTCAAACACATGGCTAATCGAAAACAAATAAAACGTTTCATGTAAAGAAGGGTTTTTTCTTTCAAGGATTTTTCGATATTGAGAAAATGATGTAAATGGATTGCAGTTTGGTGTATTCGGATTGCTTAATTATTTTAAGCAATGTGTATTGAAATATCGCTGGCTTCCAAATCCTAAAAAAAAAAAGTTGTCGCGAAAATTTCCAGTGATAAGGTTTGTCTTTGGTTATTGTTTTAGTATATAATATGTTAATAATAATTTCATTTTCACGAAAGGCTGTTTTTCATTGAACAACATCTGTAAAATTTTGCATAGGTTGCCGGAGCTGTCAATCGCACAGCGTGTACAAAGTGTCATTAATCATACGCATATGCATCCAAGAAGTTTTTCAAGCCGCGCAAGTGTAAACGTAACAGCAGTAGTACTACTAGCTCTTTTTCACTCACTTGTATTTAAGGACTCTCGGTAACCTAAAAATACGTCTAATAACTAAATAAAATTATTTTTTTTCAAAAACACCCCAAAGTCATTTTTAACGACTTTTAATTTAAGCCGCAGCAACAAATAAAGATTTGATTTTCTTTGGAAACGCAATGCGAAAGTGAAGGTAATTAAAAATCAACAGCCAATTAAGTATAATATATTTTCCCAACTTTTTGGATGATGTGATGTATAAAAGCAGTAAAACAACTTTTACAACAACGACTTTTTAATTTAAGCCTCAGCAACAAATAAAGCTTTGATTTTCTTTGGAGATGCAATGCGAAGCAAGTAAAGGTACTAAAAAAACCCAGCGTCCTATTAAGTATAATATATTTTCCCAATTCATATGTTTCGTTCTCTGTTGGCAATAAGAGGGAACCGTGTTCAGTAGCTATTCCCTTTTCTCTGAGACACATTGTGGCAAAGTTTGGTAACAATCGGTTTCTACGGTAACTAGATATGTCGACAGCATGATGTCAAGCAGTATTTGGAAAAACAAATTTTGTGTTTTTTTTTTTACTTTTTTGGTTAAAAACAAAACAAAAACATAAAATGCTAGGAAAAGCAGCTTTACACTTTATAATAATTGTTTGGTGACGTTTAACTTCGATATTTATACAATACGAACCAAATATATACATGTTATTTACCGGCTTGTTTTTGACTATACAGCAAAGCCGTGGAAAGCTCATAAACATTAACTTTAAAATCTTTTCAAATGTTTATTTTAAAAGAAAACTGTGCGTAAGCTTAAGGTGTTTCGATACAGTTTTCTGGGGACCGTACTTACATTTTTCAATCGGCTTTCAAGTGATCTTCTTCAAGTCAGATCAATGTGAAATTTTCACCACTAACTGGTTTTGAATTGAAGTTTGGCAAGATGTATTTTCTGGTAAAATCGATATTACCATGACGACGATAAACAAGAAACTTCGAAATCAGTAAAAGTGAAATTTTGCGAGTTTAAGATTTCGCATTGAAAATCCCACATAGACATCTTGCAATATGGTATATGGCATATATATTTTGCAAGAATAAAAAAATTCTGTGTGTTTGATTTCAAATAAATCGCAATAACATTTCAAACCTTATTATTTGTATACTGGTAATGAATTGATCGAGAGATTAACACTAGTTTTGTAAAATTACTTAAAGTTAGTGTCAAAAAGTTGCTTGATGTTATGTTTCTACACCTTCAAATTTTGGGTATTTTTCGATTTGAATCGCTTTTGCAAAAATCTGAGAAACGGCTCGATGAATTTTTTTTAAAAAATGGGAAAAACAAAATAAAAATCAAAAATCAAAACCACGAAAATCAAAAATAATAATGAGATGAGAAACGTGAAAGTAAGAATGCCTCTCACCAAATGCCTAAAATAAATGACAAAAATTAAAGAAAAAAAAAGGTCACTAAAACAGAAAAAAATCGAAACAAATTTACAAAATTAATATAGAAAAACAAATTCAAAAATACAAAATGCAATTAACAAAATACAAAATAATAAATGGTAAAAGTGAGAGGTAAATGTGATAGAACAATCGCAATATATTTTTAAAGAAAGCGCTTTCCTATTTTCTTTTATGTTTTTAGTGTCAGGTTATATCACTGATCTTTAAATGAGGTGTATTGCAATTGTAAAGATGAAAATGAAATAAAGACAAAATAACAGCAAACAGTTATGTTGTGACAAGTTACGTTATTGCAGACTTCAACTAAATTGGGATTTTAAAGAAGAGTGTCTCGCCAAAATATCAAAATTTCGCTGACCCAACTGCCTTGTTATATTGCCAAATGCCACCATATATACAACTAAATTGGATAAAAAGATTATTTTACAAAGCAAAAGAAAAAGAAACAATTAAAGTGCTACGACGACGAAAATGATTTTTTTTTACTTTTCGAAATTTTTTTCTACTTCAATTCATTCAATGGGTTCAGACAGAAACCCATAAGTGGGTTGAAACGTGCAACTGTCTCTTGTACGTTTCAAAACAAGCTTCCGATTATTCAATTTGCTAAAAAGTTGTTACAGCCATATTTGGAAAATCAAGATAAAAATATTAATCAATCAATTTGCAAGAACAACTTACTTCCAATCTTCCTGGACCGAGGGGTTTCCAAATGTGGCACTAAGCAAAAAATAAATATTCTGAAGCTGTGAATGCGCGTTACACGTTTCAACCCACTTATGGGTTCTTGGTTCAGAACAATATAACTTACTGAGCTTGAAAGTAGCTGGCTGAAAACCGTCGCAATCCCGTCCGCCATTACTCAGTTCGCAAAACCCAAGCCTGCAATAATTATTCCTATAGAAGGCGGCTTCACTTGTCAGTTACTTTTTGCATGTATAATAAAACATTCGCTGTAAAGCGAATCCAAGAAGCACTAAAATAGAAAAGACCTTGTCTATTTACAGGGAGCCCAGGCTCACAACTGGAATCATCAACGACAAAAATATAAGGATTTGTATGGGATTTTGTCGTGAGTTTGATGAAATATCAAAATTATAAATATACAGCCATTAAAATGTTCACACCTCATTAGTCGATCTGTTGTTTCTATTGGCTCTCGTCGTGGAGGGACATGAGTGCGAATCCAGTTTTTCGCAACGGTTGTTTTGCTCGTGCCCCCCCCCCCCCCGAAAAGAAGATTTTGAACCAAACGGCCTGGCTTCTAAGCCAAGCCACAGGCCGCTCGTATCGACACTCGTGCAACAACGGCGATGACTGCGGTTTAGGAGCCAAATGTGAGATCAATAGAAAGGAACGGCCTCGCTCTTCATTCGAGTGAACTTTTGGAACGACTGGGATCGTTTGAAGGTGCTTTATGGCGTTTTTCGTAGACGTTACTAAGAAATCCGAGATCGCCCTTTAAATCTTTTAGGTAAAGTCAAATAAGAGTAACAAATCTCGCTAAAATGCCGTTAAGAAGCCATAAAGCCGCCAAGAAACAACGGATTGACCGCATTTAATGAGGTATGAAAACTTTAATGGCTGTTAATTTTGATATTTTATCCAACTCACGATACAATACTATCCAAATCCTTATATTTTTGTCATTGACGATTCCTATTGTGAGCCTGGACTCCCTGTGGTCTATTTGAATGAATGAATGAATGAATGAATGAATGAATGAATGAATGAATGAGTTACATATCACATGTCTCATGGCGCTTTACATACACTTGTTAGAATTAGATCGGACGTCAGCTCATGAAGGCGCCTCCGGCAGCCGCTATAGTTCCATTGTTGATCTTATCTCCCCCACCTCACCCTTGAACAATGTATGGCACTGAGGGTGGTCACAGCCAGGGTTTTGTTACGTTTTCAGAGGTTACTTTACGTCCCCATCGGAGACGGGACCGTCATTCCTACGAGCCACATGAAGGTCTACCTTGACGGTTCTTTGACGAATAAAATACTTCCGGCGGTGACGTAAACCATCTAATTATGCTAATGGTACGAGCAATCTATTTGGAAAAACGCAGTGCTGTATAATTTCAACTAATTGGCAAAGGAAATTTTGACTAAAGGTGGAGATTAGCCACCAAATATTCACAATGCATTAGATCATTATGTTGTCGAGTGATCTCATCCGTTTCGAGCATCATTCTTTGAAAAGGCAAAATACAGTTGGCAGTCTACGTGTCTTCATTATTACCAACTCCATCAGACATTATTAAGCAAGTTAATCACATAATTTTCACCTTTTTATGGAAAGGAAAAGATAACGTGACGAGGCTTTCGGCCATAAACACTCTCGAAGAAGGTGGTTTAAAAATGATAGATATTGAAAGTATGATCAGGGCCTTAAGACTGGCTTGGCTGAAAAGAATTTTTAATAATAGTGATAGTACATGGAAGTTCTATTTAATACACCTTCTAAAACAACTTGGGGATTTATTAATCTTTGAGTGCAACTACTCGATAAAGGATCTTTCAACAATCTCAATTTTCTATAGAGAACTTTTGCTTTGGTGGTCAGAATTTCGAGATCTTTTCTTTGAAGAGAAATACTGGCTCTTTATAATCTGGAACAATAAAGACATTAGAATTGATGGAAAACCTGTTTTTTATAAAACTTATTACAATGCTGGAATTTGCACTGTCAATGATTTGTTACTAAATCTAAATAATATAAATGCTTTCGAAATAATGAGGAAAAAAATTCCAAAAGCCAATTTTCTTACATGGATTGGTCTTAGACACTCTATACCGTGTAACTTAAAACACTTGAGAATAAGTTCGATATGCGCCTTCCTTATTTTAAGTGTAACAATGTTATTTTTGATATTTCAAAAAAGAAATCGAAAGACTTCTATACATTAATAATAAGCAGGAAAGCTCAGCTACCAAACAATGCTATGAAACTAAGACAAAATTTTAACTTAACTGAGGAAGAATTAAAACTTGCTTACGCCCTTCCTCATAACGTTGTATATGAACCTTATGTAAAAGCTTTCCAATACAAAATTTTAAATTCAATCCTCTATACAAACAAGAAATTATTTAAAATTGGTTATAGTGTACACGAAAACTGTACCTTTTGTAACAGTGAAACAGAAACATTAGACCACCTCTTTTTTTATTGTTCTTTTTCGAATACATTTTGGAAACACTTTGAAAGATATTATTTTACGGTAACAAAAAATTTAAGAGTTCTCAGCATTCAAGAAATCATCATAGGCATAATAAACCCACCTTGTCCCTTACTTAATTATTTAATATTAATCGGTAAGTTATATATCTGGGATTGTAGAGAAAAGAATATACACCCGTGCATTGAAGGTTACAAACAAAAAATCAAAATTAACTATTAGACAGAAAAGTACATTGCCTCAAAAAATAACGATCTGTTAAATTTTTATAAAAAATGGCCAGAAAATATCTCTCTTTAATCTAGTTTAGTTAGTGCTTTAAATGCATGTAATACGCGTTTTATAAAAAAAAAAAAAAAAAAAAGACAGTAATTGCGCAACTGTTTTTTTTTTTCGACTATTTCCCAGTAAAGAAACTGTAAACTGTAAGTGCAAAGTAAGTAATGTCTGTTAGTAACTGTAATTGTAAGTAAGTAAGTAAAGTAATCATGTAAGATTGTAAGTAGTGTTGTAAGTGTTGTAAATAAATAAAGTCTGTATCAAAAAAAAAAATCAAAAAAAAATACAGTTGGCAGGTTTAGCATTTAGCATTGTTAACAGTAAAAGAGCTCGTTAAAACAGGCAAATTGCATGTTGGCATTGTAACTTTGCATATTGATGCATCACGTTTATCACCGAGTTGATCGTGTATGTAATATTGTCATCCTCCTTACATCATATAACTCCATTTCTGTTGTTTTAATCGGGTGAAATGATTTTACCTCTGACAAAAAAAGTCTCATGAGCGATTTATCCTTTCGATAAGCGACAGCAGTAATAGTGGCTAAAATGTAGACTTTGTAAGTCTTGTTAGCCATAAAAAGTGAAGTCTACTTCGTGCGATGGCGGCGTCACGGTTTTTAAGATCAAATGTTTGTAATTTTGTCATCCTCCTTACCTCATAACTCCATATGTGTTGTTTTAATCTAGTAAAGAAATTTTAGCTCTGACAAGAAAGTCTTTGAGTGCGCGATTTATCCTTTTGATAAGGGACAATTGGCGCGCTAGGAAATATTTGAACGAGGTTCGCGTTGCCTTCTATGATGTACCGGTGTTTCATGAGAATCTTTTAAGATTCCAATTCGGTGAAGCCGGATTGTAAGTTGTGAAAAAAGAAAAATATGTTTTCGCATGTCTTCGCTTTAGGTTCTAAAGCCGCTTTTCTAGATAAGTACTTTCAGCCAATATTTTTTCAACGAGCTCCCGGTAAACGGGACTCGAAATCCCGCTTGAGTGACTCGAATTTAGCTTCGACTGAGTTTGTTCTCCACAGTACCAATGTTTTTTCTTTAATAAAGCCCTTTTTAACATTGAAAGAGTCACATGAAGAGAAATGTGGTACTACCATGGCCGAGAAGGACCACTTCCAACCGGACTTCTGACTTCCAACTTCCGTCTTCAGAGTTTCCTCTTATAGTTGCCGATCTCGACTAGTTGTTCGATTTTGATGTCCTTCCAATTAATATTTTCTTGTAATCAATTACTTTTTGACTTCTTAACTTCGCTAAAACGATAGCTAAAACGATACACAAATGCTAAAAATCAGCATTGAGCATGCGTGGATAAGAACTTGGTCCGAATCTGTGACGTCAGCTTTTACCGAAAATATCCGTTTACGCTGTCCACGCGTAAACCGGGTAAACGCGTTTTCGAAAACATCCACTCGCTTTGGAGAGTGTTTTTGAAAATATCCGTTTAGGGTGAACGTTTTCATCGTTTACGCGTGGACGGGAGGTGTAAACACATAAAAGTTTGTGCGTTTACGAACGTACATGTATACGTTTGGACGGGGGCCTTGGACGCCCACTGATCCGTGATGAAGAAATACTTTCTCACAAGTCTTGCACACCGCAGACTTAGACACAAATTTACGGCGGAGTAAGAGATGTACTGATCACAGCATTTTCAAAGCAACAACATAAACCTTGCTATTTATCTTGCAACACAAGTTAGCCAAAGAAACCCTAACATGGTCTAACATATGCCAGCAGAACTAGCATAAAGAAAGCATAGAGAAATCAAATATTTCTATAAATGGTTATGGTCTGCACGAAAATCTCCTGTCATTAGAGAGATTAATCCAACGATTGAAGGGTCATGCAATACTATCAAGCATGCAAAACACACAGATAATTGTGACTTGTCACATCATATTGGTAATCTTGGTGAACAAATGCTACTTGGGAAAGCTATTCTAAAGGCTTCTTAACCCTATTTTGCCTGGAGGTGGGGGCAAACTTTCAACATTTATAACCTTTTTAATATGTATTCAAACGCCATCAAACTTTGTGACTTTTCCTAAAATTTATCTGGCAACAATTTCGTATGACATTTTTTGATCACGTGACTTGACGTTTCTATGGCAACAAGATTTTGACAGCCATAATTTTTTAAATTTGCATATTTTTACCTTTGAACGAAGAAAAAGAATGTTTATTGTTATAACTTTTACACTTTTTACGCCATTTAGCGTTTATTTATTGGTTTTGATTAATTTTGAGTCAATTTGGATGGTTCTTAAGGTCGCGGGGATACCTGACCATGAATAAATTCATAAAGCAAAATTTTAGCAGAGGTGTCACTTTGAAAAACGTTATATCGTAAACGTTTGGAAGCCGATTTCGCTAAAATTTAACAGAGATATCGGCGAATAATGGAAGTGCATAAGGATTGTTTTTTGTTGAAGGCTTCCCGAGCAAACACGAATACAAAAAATATATATATTTATGGTAATTTTGCTAATTTTAATCCACGGGCCGCTATTGTCAACACTACATGCAGAAAGAACAATGCGTTGAAAAATAGTGGCTGCGGTCACATCTGGGCTACTAACTATAGTTAAGACGAGGATAACTATAGTTAGCTATTTCGGTAATGTGACCGCTTCTCTGTTCGCTCTAACTATAGTTTGAAAATTTACTCCTCGGTGATCCAAAACAATAGGTGGTTTTCATGTTACGTCATCGCCGCCATGCTGGTGGACATAAACAATAGTTCTCTCATTAGCTCCTTTTGTTCGTCCACCAGCATTTGTTCGTTTCACTATTGTTATCTATGTCTCTAGAGATTGATTGCAAACCACCTATACAGACTAACTATAGTTATACCCAAGCAGGGTTCATAGGTTAGTCTTAAGTTTACAAACAAACAACCAATCAGAATGCGACAATTCTTTTCGCACGTGCGAGATGAGCATATATAAATCTGCAAAATATAAACCAAGCTTGAAGCGAGGGGGAAACCAAAAACAACAAAAAATTTACATACAACAAGGTAGCAACACGTGTACCCGGCGTCGAGCATTCGTTAAAATTCTCAGCTTATTTCTCATTTTTCTCCGACGGTTCGCCGCACGAAAAATATAAATAAGAAGAAAAACTAGACACACTTTATGTCGGTCAACCATGTTGACATTTCACGGATCAACAATAAGGGCCCTCACGAACCTCTTTTAATTCTGACGTCATCCATAGGCTTATTAGAACTAACTGTAGTTAACTGCGTGGTGTGACCGCAAAGTCGACCGAAAGCACTAACTACAGTTAGATATGACGTCACGTAACTTGAGACTAACTTAAGTTAAACTTTAGTTACGTCGTAGATGTGACCGCAGCCAGTGTATCTTACCAGAAAGCGCTTTGCACGTGCAATTATTGATGCAAAAACATTACAGAGCCTGTTCGTGAATATTTCGCGCATTTTCGGTATCAGCCGTCGCACTTCGTGCATACTCTTTTCATAAATGCATACTGATGAGCGGAACCTGTCCCCCGCGACCTTAAGAGGTTTTGAAAATTTCAGAAATCCAAGATGGCGGATCCAAGATGGCCGCCGTATAACTAATTACCTAATAACTACGTCATATGACGTCATCGTTCTTTTGTGCGGACCGCAAAGAAGACATGAACTCAAAAAAAAGCCTAGGCAAAATAGGATTAATACATTTTGCGACTAGTGCGAGTCGTGTTTGGCCTGTTACTTTTATATTACCATTTTTATACTACTATCTACAAGATATGGCGTGACCTACAATCTCAGCCATTAATCGTTGGAACACTTGACATTTTTTAATCCTGTACCCCTTTCCCCTGTCCAAAGTTGCAAATATGCAGCGATTTTCAACCCGAACTCAAAATACGAACGGTTTTCAACTTTGAGAAGGGGTGGGGGAGATACATTTTTGCATGTGTTCCAACATTATTGTCTGAGGTTGTAGCGTGTTGCAATTCATATCATTAGTGTCTGTATCTTGTGTCTTGTGAAGGTCAAGTGCTACGTTTTCTAATTTAAGATGCGTGTTTTATAAATCAAGAAGAGAGACGACAGGGGCACCCAACGAATCTGTTCCTCACTTTACCTGTTCCCCAGCGGAATACTTGCTGGCTGGCAAAATATTATTTAGATATTTTTCTTAATTACCATTTTTGCGCTGGCTGACTTGAGAAAGAAGTCCCGATGCCAGCATACAAATTCTCCTTGCTGGTTTATATACATTTCTTACAGATCTAGGTGAGAGAATTCATTAAAAGGTCCGGCAAAGTAAATTATCTTTGCTGATCACTGCATTAATTCTCATGACCTTTCTCTCGAGTATGTATGGATTTTGTGAGGAGAAGTTTGATGTTAGTCACTTTGTGGCTTAAAAGGGTTCAGCTTCGTAGTAACAAATTTAAGCAGTACTTAGAGATTAAGTTTGAGACGGCAGTACATGTACAAAACAATAAACAGAAAAGCTTTAAATGGTTTTCCATTAATGTTTCATTAGTTCCCAAGCCCCTTTTGGTAACTTATTCAATTATTGTTTTTTTATTTATTCATTTCTTTAATTGCTGGCTGGGAAACATACATTTTTTTATCCATCTGGCTGGAAATTTCCCTATGTGTTATGCTGGGAAAAAGAAACATATATTTTTTCCCAGCAACGTAGAAGAACACCTGGAAATGCTTTTATATCATTTATTTTAATTTATTTGTGTAAAATAATGCATTTTACCAAAGATTGTTCGTTGAGTGCCCCTGAGACGACAGCTTCGATCATTCCTATTTCCGAGAGGGACTGAAAACGAGTACAGAGGTTCGAATGGACGCTAGTTTTTCGAAGGGTTGCTTTCTCTTTTGCAGCAGTGCGGGGACTGTTGTCAACAAAATTACCTTCTTCAAGGTTGCAGGTAATTTTGTTGTGTTTGCAGCCTGCTGTCTAGTAGCTGAGGGTCCTCTTACATACATACATACATACATACATACATACATACATACATACACGCATACATACGTTCTTTATTTAAACACGGTGAAAGTACGAGGTGGATATAAGGCGATTGATTTCTTTATCAAACGTTTTATAAGATCTAATGGCTCTGACATTCTGTGGAAGATTATTCTACAACAGTGCCCCACTGTAGCAAAAACTGTGTTTTAAAAACTCTATATGGGGCTTGGGCTCTTGGTGAATACGGCCCTTCTTGAATACGGAGGCGGTCTTCTTCGTCTCCTGCTCCCTGTAGTTTCTATACCCATATTTTTTTTGCGGGATGTTATTATAAGGATCAAGCCTGAATTTTTTTTGTGGTTGCTTTTTCAACTGCTTAAGGTGATAGCACACTGCTAGGATCACAAATATCACTCATGTTTCATCCGCAGTTCACATATTTATGAGTTTCATATATTCATTAATATTAAAATAGCTAATGTCCTGCTCAGTGGGCAATGATTTAGATATGATTATCATAGTTGTCCCAGTATACTATATAGGTCCATTTCCGTTTGTAAACATTACTGACAGGTTGTCATTGAATATTTCTCAGTGCATCCATGTAATTCGAATTGTCTTTAGATTATGGATAATTTTTGCTCCTCTTAGGTGTATACGTTCAATGGCCTTTAACAATCCAGGGGAACATGTCACCCAGACTAACATATAAGGAAGAATCGCCAGGCCTCCGTGAATGGATCAAGCTTTTGTTTTGCCCGACTGCGGCAGGTTTTGTCAGGCGCTTATTGGACTCAAATCACATTATGAGAACATAACCTGGTGCAGTCATTAAAAGTAATGATGACTTTGACATGTACATGTAGGTCAAACAAATTTCAGATGATTTCCTTAAACTGCTGTGCTTGCGCTGGAGCGATGTCTTAAAACAACGGGCTTTCTGCACGTTTTCTGAAGTTCTTTTCGGATGTCACGTTTGAAAAGAGCGTACGCTATTGGATTTGCAGCCGAGTTAACGACGATAAGGAAGTTAATCACTTTTATAACTTCTGTCGCTGGACTCGAGGAATAAACAAGGAAATGAAAAACGCTGTACAATTCAACAGAGTAGCAGGCCAGAAAAATTACAACCACTATTATGATAACTCTAGCAATGGAGACGTTTCTAGATCGACGATGACTGGGTTGATTATATTGCAATTGATCGTTAAGACGGGCATTTTGACGCCTGTGTCTTCTAGCGGTTATTATTATCTTTGTTGTAGTTATCAGCAAAAACAAACACGGAAGAATCTCGAATAAAATCATCTTGCTGAATACGAGCGCTTTGTTTTCCAAGTTGCATTTTCCCAGACGAGTGCATAAGGTTGGAATGAAGTCGAGAATTAATGGAATACACCAGGCAATGGCTACAAGTAGTGTTGCTCGATGATAGCTCATCCAAGATACGTACCGCAAAGGTTTAATGATAGCCAAATAGCGATCAGTTGTCATAACGCATAAATTAGCAACTGATGAATAAATCGCCAGCACAGCTATGTCATGGGCTATATTTATGTCGCAAAGTGCAAGTTTGCTACAAATGTAGTCAGTAGGGAAAAAGATAAGACCCACAGCAAAGTCAGCCAGTGCTAGTGACATTACAAACCAGTTAGGTGGGTTGTGTAGTCGTCGCCTTGAAGCAATTATAAACACAACCAGAGCATTTCCAAAGACGGCAACAGTGCTGGGAAACCAACCAAGGATGTAAAACCAAGACATCGTTATGACATACGATTTATGATTATTACCGCGGAGCACCTCGAACGTGATCGAGATCAACTGTCACTCTTTAATTTCAAATGGAACCTGAAAAAGAAAAAAAAAGTCATTAAACCTTCAATCTGTCATCAGTTAAGGGAACTCTCACTTTCAATTAAAACATCTGTCCTAATGCAATTATTCCGCCAAAACTTGAATGGCACCTACACACCTTTGTAGAGAGTTCTCAAGCACCTGATCTAAGCGAAAACAAATAAAACGTCTAAAGAAGGGTTTTTTTTATTCTTTTCTTTTAGAGAGTTTGCGTCCTGTTGAGAAAATGATATGAATAGATTGCAGTTTAGTTTATTGATTGCTTATTTATTTTAGCGACGTGTATTGAAATATCGCCGGCTTCCAAAACCTGAAAATAAGTTGTCGCAAAAATTTCCTGTAATAAGGTTAGTCTCATTGTTTTAGTAGTATATAAAGTGTCAATAATGATTTATTTGAAACGAAAGCTTGTTTTTAATTAAATAACATCTGTAAAATTTCACACAGGTTGAGCTGTCAATCGCACAGCTTGTATGTTAATATGCATCCGATCGGCGAAAAGGCTTTCAAGCCGCGTTAAAGTATAAAAATTAATGGTATGCAAAGTAAAGTAACAGCAGTTAACTCTATTATGAAAAAAAAAACACTGTTTCTTCCACTTATTCAACCCTTTCTTGCCCGATTGGCCAAAAGGCTTGTAGGTAACCTAAAAATACGTCTAATAACTAAATAAATTCAATGTATTATTAAACAACACCCCAAACTCATTTTTAACGACTTTTATTTTAAGCCGCAGCAACAAATAAAGCTTTGCTTTTCTTTGGAAACGCAATGCGAAGACAAGTGAAGGTAAAGGAACCAGCGGCGTATTAAGTATAATAAATTGTTCCAGTTTTTTTTTTAGATGATGTGATATATAAACATATTTAAACTATTCATATTTTTCTTTCTCTGTTGCCAATAAGAGAGAACCATCAACAAACTTTTTTTTGTCAGTGATAATTAATCTTTTTTGTTTTTGCTTTTCGCAAGGATATTCCAAAGCTAAATAGGAATCTTAAAAGGAAAACCGCACAAATTAAAGCAATTTTTAATAACTTTTATTTTGAAAGAAAACTGAAAGTTGACAAACATAAACTTCGTGTGAGATCAAATGTAAATGTCCTTTTTGGGGTATAAACATCACTAGATTAACCAACGGACAGAGCCGCGTTTCTCCGTTTCTTTTATTGTCAGCGCATGCCGTCTTCAGTAGCTATTATATTCCCTTATCTCTGAGATATATTTTGGCAGTTTAGTGACAATCAGTTGCTATGGTAACTAGATATGACGACACGTAGCATGAAGTCAAGAAGTTTTTAGAAAAACAAATTGTGAGGGTTTTTTTACCTCTTTTTAGTGAAAAAAAAAAAGAAATAAAAGCAGCAAATGTTTAATACGCCTTCTATAAACCGGTTTCGTGACGTTCGGGCAGTTTCCTTTAAACTTCGATATTCAGTTATACAACACGTGCCAAATCTAATCTAATATCAACTTCATAGAAGATGTGGCATGGATAAGAAGACATTAACATTGCATCGTTGTCGTTGACTTAAATATCAATCTTTATGATAATTAGAACTTTATGATCAAAGGAATGGAAAGGCATAGTATTTTACCTTTTATTTTACCTTCATTCTATGTCACCGAACCCGAAGAACAAGCCTCGTGAGATGTTGGTGTCAAGGACGCTTCACCTGAAAATATTAGGCGCACAACATTTTGGATTTTTAGAACGAATTGAAACCTTGTGACCTAGTTTGTAAACCAAAACCATAACAGAGAGTGCTTAGTTTTGAACGGGTACTTACGCTACTTCAGACGAACCGACAACCATACCCGGGGCGCCTTGTTTTTTTTTTTTCTCAAAAGAGGGGACTCTGGTCACAAGTGAAAAGTCGATTTTTGTTCATTGGCTGATAAAAATGAATCCGCAGCACGAACTAAAATTACAAACTACCACGCACTGTATTCTACCTCCAGTACATTCTCCGGAGATGAGAATGGCCTTGGGATCGTAATTTTGAGCATGAGCAGTACTATTTGTAATTACCGTACTTAAATTCGCAATTAGCCAATCAGAAGCCTAGTCTACTGCCATGATGTCCTACGATATCAAGTCACTGACCTGATATCGCACGATTTTATGGTGCAAAGATTTAAAATGCAACCATTAACGTCAACTTTACCTCTGGTTCCAAAAGTTCCTCCAACTGAACGTTTGAACTGCTTAAGCGAGTATTTGAAGCTTCCATGTGACATTTACACTATTTATGCGTTCGTTCCCTCGAGTTTTGCAGAGAAGGGTTTTACACATATTTTTTTTGTTACTTTGTCCGCTGTATAAAACTCAAAGTAAAATTATTTTTCATTCATCACTTTTTGCGCCGTTTGTTGACTCGTATTATTCTCCTAGCGGGCCACACGATAGGACGTCTGACAGATTTTATTACCGTAACTGCTGAAAATACCACCTGATTTTGGGCTGAATTTGGCAAGTTTGGTTGAGCCATGGTTCATACCCATGGCGAGACCAAACGACCCTGATATGCCGCCGAAGCGTACCAAAAAGGTGCGATTAGGTATAACTACTGCTCATGTGCTACAGAACATCCACAATTTCACAATATCCGCTATAGGTGGTTTTCACGTTACGTCACGGCGGCCATGTTGGTGCACACCTACAAAAGAATTTTAATGAACTTCTTTTGTTATGTGCACCAACATGGCCGCCATGGCCTTTGTCATTTGAGTCCCACAGGACTGAAGGTCACGTGAGTGAAAACCATCTATTGGTTGCGCCCAGAGCCCATCCTTTTTCGGCGACCACGTAACCAAAAGAAAGGAAGGCTCTGGGGACGAGAATGGACGGCAACATGCCTATTTTGTGAAAACAAAAAATAGAAATGCTTTTGGTCGTGTCCTAGAGCTGCCCCCTGTGCATAGGTCAAGCTTTGATTTTCACCAGCTGGAAACATGGAAGTTTCATTTTTCTCGACAGTTGTAGCATGCAGTGCAGGAGTTTTTAAGCGAGTGCTGAATCTACTGTTTGGACTCCCACACCCTTGGTCGCGTCTTTTTAACTCAGCGCTCCTTCGTCCCCCAAAAAAGCCTGCTACGCTGTTTGCAACTATTTCCTTCAGAAGCATTATTGAGATCTATTGAGAGTCAAAACATTTACACCATCCCTTTCGCGAAAGAGGTAAAAAGCACGCATTGTTATTCACAAATGGCTTGTCCTCATGCTACGTATGACGTCATATCTTGTTACTATAACAACCAATTTGCCAAAACGTGACTCATGGATAACGGGCGATCGTGAGAATTCTGTCTTTTCAGGGGTGTGTCCCTGATACATTCACTAATTATTTTAACACGAAACGCTGTGACATCCATTCGCACAACACTAGGCACTTTTATAAAAAAAATTAAGTTAGAGATTACAAAACGTGCGTTATTTTATAAGGGTGCGGTACTTTTTAATTCTTAAATTTTGATCCGTAGCAAGTGTTTTTATAGACTAAGATTTATAAATTTTTATACGTAATTGTATATGTAAGTTTTCTGTAATTTCTTATTTCAGTTTTATTTTACAGGGCCCACACTGATAACAGTTGTATAACTGAAGTGGCTACCCTGTTTAAATATTTGTTGTTATTATTATTATTATTAAAATGACAATAAACATACGGTTCCTGTTGACCAAGAAATTTGTATCTGCAGTCATACATTATATCCGAGAAACAACAACTGGTTACTGCTTCTGCAAAACAAAATGTTACGACGCCGTAATCAAGAGAAAACTAGATTTAAACGCGAGTTATCTGCGTGACCGCAGCCTTATGTTATTGTCATTGGCAACAGCGAAGCCGAGCAAGCAGGCATGGCAAACTTGTTGATTCCAAAGCACTGACAGTCCTGAAATATATCAGCTGTCAACAAATAATACGACAGTGAAAATTTCGAAGACCAATGTAAAAGTCCCCTATACGTTTATTTTTATTTCACACTCTTAAAATTATTCAGTGTACTTGAAATTTACAGAAATAGTGCATTACATGATACACTTCAGATCAAAAGCTTTTAAAAAAATTCATCGACTAGTTTTTAAATAAACGCTTCCCTAAAAGTGTTATATAGTGAGTAAAACTAGCATATTTAAGACATAGCTTTTGTTCACGTCAACTGAAATGTAGTGAAGAAAACTGGATGAAACCTTCGAAGAAAGTAGTTTTATGACACACTGGTATCGTATATGCAACCTCGTTCCAGGGTCTCTCTTCTTCCCGCCCCCTGGAGCGAGAGAGAGAGAAAGACCCTGGCTCAGGCTGGTCACGTGTCTCCCAGAATCTGGGAGATTCCAATTAAAGGACACGGGGGAGGGGCGGCAAAGTGTGAAATTTGTCTGCTCTAGTTGGGCATTGCGAAACAAATGCAAAAGCCTTCGGCGGCTCGCGAAAAATGTGAAGCGGCGGTCATCCTCAGACTTCGAAAACATATCCACATGGTCTGGTTCTGAAAGTGTAAGTTGCTTTAGGATCAGAGGAATTGTCACGACGCTTGAAGATTTACCGCAGTAAAGCTAATTTTGAACTTGCAGCAGAATGCAATCCAATTTTATTACTTGACGCCGCAAAGCTCGCGCTCTTGATTTATGGCATTGTTCCGGACTGGGATGAATTATCGCTACATACTGCTTAACAGGCGATCTTTAAGCTTCATTCGAAAGGCACATTAAAGTGCTGCCGTCTGTTCTCTGGCGATGGCAAAGCAAGAAAGAAGCGGCCGCCACGGACCAAATGTTTGCACGCTGATCAACAGTACACTTTTATAACAGGAAACGATCGAGAGAAGACAATGAAAGCTTTTATTCTTCCTGTGTGAGGCATGTTGTTTAGTTACTATGTTCACCAGTTCCAGTCGTTTGGATGCCTATACATTGTTCATTTATATACTTGTGAATTTTTGAGCAACAATTTTATCCTTGCGTATTGTTTATTCGCTTTCGTTTGAATCGTTTGACTGAACCTTCGTTATTTCAATTTTAGGATTTTGTTCATATTATGTTCAGTTCGAAAATTATAAGTTGTCAGGATCTTTTGTACCTCTATTTATTGAGTTACAAACGGCAGGCATAACATAAACAGCAAAATTGAAGCACTTTTCACGGCCAAAGAGATTTTCTAACATCCATATTCGGTTGACGATAAGCCTGGGATGTTTTATCTGTTTTATTCCGGGTCTTGCTATAATCACAGAGAATTTTTTACGTCTTTTATATATATATATCTTGCAATACAGATTCCTATTTTCAACATGAGGTTATGGAACATGGAACATAATTTATTTCACAGCGACAGCTGAAACAACAACCGTCGCGCACAGCACGAGCCTTGCCACTGTACAGAAAACAAGGCAACATTACAAATACTGTCTACCCCTCCTTAGGATTATAATTGTCCACGAGACACGTGACCAGCCTGAGCCAGGGTCTCTCTCTCTCTCCTTCCAGGGGGAGGGAAGAAGAGAGACCCTGGGAACGAGGTTGTCGTATATGGTGAAAATATTGTTTCAATCTGTTAGGAAAACTATGGCATCGACGAATTAACCGAAGGTAAGTCGAATCTTTAAATTTTTGCCGGAAAATGTTAATGCCAATGTTATTCGAAAACGCTCTCATGGAATTTTTAAAACTTTGCAGTTTTGAAGATCTATATCTAGTGTATAAGAGGCGTCAGGTCATTTAAAAGTTAGATGTCATGAAAATTATTAATACCGTAAACGCTCTGTTAAGCCCCCATTTCTAATAAGCCACCACCCACCACCCCCCCTCCCCTCTTAGCTTGAAGTTTCTAAAAAGCCCCCCATCCCCTTGTTCCACAAATCCATGGAAGACACAGCCACTTAGGTCGGGTCAGAATTGCATTAAAAGAAGATGTCGATCCTTTTGATGGCGTCCCCAGAAGAAGACAGTATGCTAGGGGACATCGTGTCGTCTTATTTGCTGAAAATTTTTAAATAACCCACCCCCCCCCCCCCCCCCCCTTCTTGAAGGTCCAAAAAAAATAATTTCCCCCGGGGGGGGGGGGGGGCTTAATTGTTAATTGAGCGTTTATGATTTGCAAAAACCATGACGAAATCAGTACGTTGCTATGGTAACGACGATGTCAATCAAATCTAATTTTTCGGAAAATCTAGTGTATATGTGAAGCAGCTTGCCTGACCGAGTTCAGACAGTGAAGTATCAGCCATCAAAAATGGGATGTTGGGCCACCAATTAATCAAGTTGAGCCACCTTATGTTTTATCTTTCTTGATTTACTGTAAATTTCGCAGTTGAATCGTATAACAAATGAATTAAAAATGATGTTAATTAAATAGAATGCAGCTATTTCTCGGTAAATTTTGATATAAAGGGAGGTGGGTGGGGCGGGGGAGCATGGTAAAGCCAATTTATATAAGGGAATATCAGCTATCTCCCTCTCCCCTCTGCAGTAAAAAGCGTCTGGGAGCGAATCGGCGGCTGTATTCGTACAGATAAACAGTTGGCCGTTTAAAACAAGTCTTGCGAGACCATGTTTAGTTTAGTAAGTCTTTATAAAAATCAATCAAGGTGATCTACGCTTGCAGCTTTTGAATACAGCTATATGGCAATTTTGCTGGAAATTATTACCGAAAATAAAACCAGCTATTAATCCATCCCGCTAAAACTGTGTACTTCTTTTCCTAAATGTTTTGAACGCGGAGACATGTTTTTCTGTGTGACAGCTTCCACATAGAACTTTGGAATATTTTTTTTACAAAATACATTCTAATTAGAATTGCAAATGCATAGATTAATTAACAACTCATTATTCATTTTTTCTTCGTACTTTGAACACGAGGAAAGCGAACAAGACTGAAGGAGTTATAAGCTAGATTGCAAACGAAACTTCAATAATTTTCATACTTTTCGAGATGAAGAACAAAGTCATCTGCCCCAGCATGCACACCACAACATTTTCTGAAGCAGAGGATGTATTTTGTCAACACGTGAATGAATGACGATAACTTTGAAACGTCTTCTACGTACTTTAGGTATGCAAAATATTACATTGTTATATAGTTTTATTGCAGCAGTTATTGAGGGTTGTTTTCAAGCAATATTGCTTAAGCGGTCGGATGGTTCAATTTACACTCGACGCTATAAAAACTTTGTTAGTCTGCATCTAAAATTTCAACCGCCATATTTAACAATTGCTTCTTAATCAACTGTGCATTACTAATATAACCGTTGTATATGGTTTGAGATACACACAGACTAACGCGCGATATAGATATTTTGTTTTGACAAATTTACATTGGACGTTATAAGGTGCTACTTAGTTAGTCTACAACTAAAATTTCAGCCATATTAACAATTAATTGCCTCTTTTAATCGGGTGTGTAGTAAACAACTATTGTATATGGTTTGAAATACACAGACTGACGCGATGTACAGCAATTTTATCAGTCTGGTACCAATATTGTTTTTTCGCTTAATCAACTCTATGTACGTTGAAAAGTTGAATAGTTTAATATTTCTTGTTTTTAACGTAGCGTTAGTGAATTATAGAGGTCTGAATTCACAAAATGTTAATAAGATGACGTCAAATCAAGAATCGTTTATTATACAACTACTTGTTTCCAACACTAAATAACATTTTTTTACAAATCAATTGACTATTAACAGTTTTAATTTAGTATTTCTTAAATTGATTATCCTTAAGCTGTGAACTGCGTATTGTAAATTGAAGTAGAAATAATGGTAAAGTCTTGATTTGACGTCATCTAATTAGTATTATGTAAATTCAAATCTCTATAACTCACTAACGCGACGTTAAAAACAAGAAATAATTTTCGGCACTTCGGGTCTCACTGTTTTTCAAGCTAATAGGAGGAGGGGGTAGGGTTAGATTTCCCCTAGTTCCACCGCTGGTTCTTGTATGGTACAGACAAGGAAGGAAAGGAAAAGAAATCGGCAGTTAGCTTGGTACCTACTAGCGACATAACGAATTTAACCATAAGCGCCGTCATGATTTATGTTGCTTAGGGCTTAGTCTCAGTGGAAGCGACTAAAAGCATAATCGTAAGAGCGTTTAAAATCGACAATTCGTAATAATAATAATAATTTATCTCTCTCTCTCTCTCTCTCTCTCTCTCTCTCTCTCTCTCTCTCTCTCTCTCTCTCTCTCTCTCCAGGTAAATGTCAGAAAGACACGGAATGGAAGAATGCAACAGACACCATTAACCTCATCATGAATTGTTTCTGGAGGTGAGATTTGGAAAAACATTTCATGATTAGATGTAGGTCTTATGGGTTCGTGCCTGAAAAAAACGACGAATCGTTTCATATGATGACTCTCAGGGATAGCCGAGCTAGCAAAGCACGCAAGAGCGCGAAAAAATCGCCTGCCTTGAGGAGATGTGATTTACTCGCGTGTTTCACTCGCGTGACTTTCGTTGCGGAAAAAAAAAGACGACAACTCTCCGCCTAGAATCGCCTTCAACGAGTAGGCGTAATTCGCTCGGGTGTTTCGCCCTCGCGACTATCCCTGGAAGAAATATGAGAGACTAATCGTACTCGGGAAAATTAAGCGGGGAAAAATACCATATATTTTGTTCCAGTAAGTGTCAGTGTTATGAGATCAAGACAACAAATCTCCCTCGAAGGAAATTTGGACCAGGGAGGGTGTGAGTGGAGGCTTCAGTCCCATTAAACTTACGGTCTGCGATTCTTTAGTTAGAAAGACACATTAACCAGCGAATACGTATATTTACGTGATAGTTTTGTTTTGTTAGGTTAAACACAGAAATGAGAAATCATAACAAAGTTTCCATCAACTTCGACATGATAAAAAAGAGGTGAGTTGATTGATAAGCTCAAATTGATATCTTTCGTAATTTCTGTGGTGGGGACAAAAAATGAAAACTGAGTTGATAAGGTAAATTAACCAACAGAAGGAGATCTTCGTCATTCGCATTCCATTCCATTCCATTCCATTCCTTTCCATTTCATTCCATTGTATTTGTGAAGCGTCAGCCCTTTGTGATTCGCTCTGACGAAGGGCTAGCGCTCGAAATGTTATTAACTTAGGTGATAAAAAGATAAATTTTTGAGTCTACGTTTTTGATATCCAAAACACTTGTATTTAACCCTTTAAGCCCTGATAACAAAATTTAAATTCTCATTTCTTGTCTCTATACATTTCCCTATAGAAGTATTGGTGAGAAATTGTTTGGATATCAAGAGAATTCATCTTGTTTGATCATGCCCTTAATTCTCATGACCTTTTTGATTGATAAGGCATTGATATTACAAGGAGAAATTTGATGCTGATCACTCTTAGGGCTTAAAGGGTTAATGATGTATTCTTGTTTTATTTTCATGCAGGATACAAAGTAACCATAAATGCCATAATCAAGCAAGGAAGAATGAAAGACAACCAACTTAAACAAAGAAAGAGGTAGAAAAGCTAGTTTTATTTAAAGCACAGCTCAAAGATTACCTGTTTTCAATTTTTTTTATATCGCTGACAAATTCAAACATAATTTTCTTAGTTCAGTCCAGATACAGTGCAACACAGCTGAAACAAACTTCGCCGCGCGGTTTAACGAACAACTTCCTGATAAATAATAGCACAAAGAGAATAAAACATCGAAATCGGGGGGCAAGGAGCCCCAAAATGTCACAATGGTGTCTCGTTAAGGAAAGTGTGGATGGACAAAGCCAATCCAAACATGAAAACGCATGATTGGCTTTGTCCATCTACATTTTTCTTTGCCAGACATCAATGGACATTTTGGGGTTCCTTGTTCCCCGGAACACGAGATGTGGCACGCGTGATTCGGGTGACAAGTTAGTTCCAAAGTAAGGAACCTGATATGGTGAAAAGGTCATTTTGTAATCTATTTGCGCCTGCATTCTAGCAATCGTCTTTTAGTTTGCTGCACCGTGCTGACGAGCTCCAATCAGAACGAATAACTATCCACGGTTGCAACCCTACTTTATCGGTTTCTGTCGTATTGGTGTCTCGCAAAATCAACATTTTTACGTAGTTAGATCAGCCTTGCAATTTATTGTATGTTTGTTCAAATTATAAGCCATTTTGCCTATTTGATATGTCAATTTTCAGTGAAGACTGAATTTTGATTTTTTATAAAAACTTCTCAGTAATCGCGGTTATGGTATGCAATTCAACATGGTTTGTCGGTTTTCAGTAAAAGTTCTTTGGTTACAAAACTATTTCTCAGAGGAAATTGACTGGAATGGTTTCTTTTTCTGTTTTCAATAAGGGATATCTCAGTGAATATCATAGGCCATTTTGTGCGTCTTAGGAAAAATGTCTCAGCTATTTTGATAGATTTGTCATATTAGAGATTACAGCTTGTAGTAATCAAAACGACTTTTTAGTAAAAATTTAAGAGCATGTTTTCTGTGTTCGGTATCAATTTTGTTTTATTATACATGTAATTTTTGTCGTCTTTTTCTATTAAATTTTGTCTGTGGTTAGGGATAGGAGACGAATAGAGAGAGCCACTGTTTATCACTAGTTCATTTTATAGTTCCTCTGGCATTAGTAACTTTCTTGCTTCAATTGTCAGTTGTTCGAAGAGATGTGGCTTTGAATTGAAATATTAATTGCTTAGATAGACCTGGAACTGAAATAGTAAGTAAATTGTCTGGCCTTTCGGAATGATGTTATAATTAAAGCATTGTCACAATTTCTCATTGTTTGGCCATTTGACTGCAGTAAGATATAACATACAACAAGAACATTGAAAGCGAGAGTTAAGTCTGGAAAATAAATGTATATGTGTTTTTACTTAAAAATAAATAATTATTTGAAGTTGATTTCCCACTAAGTTAAAATATAAGGCCATTTGTCTGTTTCGCTGTAGTACTTGTCAGTTTCCAGTGAAATGATGAAGTTGAGGCACACAGGAAAGTCATTCGTTAGTTTTTAACCCTATTCGGCCTGGGGGGGGGGGGGGGGGGGGGGGGGGGGGGCACAAAGTGCTCGCGCTAACTTTCATAACTTCTTTAATATGTATCCAAACGCCATCAAACTTTGTGACTTTTCCTAAAATTTATCTGGCAACAATTTTATATGACAATTTTTTGATCACGTGACTTGATGTTTCCATGGCAACAAGATTTTGACAGCCATGTTTTTGGAAACTTACATATTTATACCTTTGAATGAAGAAAAACAATATTTATTGGTATAACTTTTGTATTTTTACGTTATTTAGCGTTTATTTATTGGTTTTGATTAATTTTGCGTCAATTTGGACGGTTTTTAAGAGGTGTTAAAATTTCAGAAATCCAAGATGGCGGCCGTATAACTAATTACCTAATAACTACGTCATATGACGTCATCGTTCCATTGTGCAGACCGCAAAGGAGACAGTTTTGGACGTACAATGTACCCTCTAGGTTTCATTGTCATAGCCTTAATGTTCTTGTAGTTACGAGGGGGGGGGGGGGGGGGGGGGGGGGTGCCCCCTCAGGCTCAGAAACTCAAAAAAAGCCGTTTCTTGTTTTGAATATATGACGGTGAAAATGAAACGTCATAATTTCTGTTTTTAGTTTAAAGTTCGGTTGTTTTTCTATGTCCTCTAACCAAAGTTTGGTTGCGTTTACATAATATACCAAAGAAATGAAAGCTCGTATTCTGTTGTGAGTTCAAAGACACTATTTTTCAGTGCAAATATCACAAAATGTGCTTCTTCTGATTTAGTTTTGGTATTTTATTATCCAAATATATGTAAACAAATATAGAACGACAACAATATAGCATGCGCGCAAACGTCTCATATTTTCTTTGTTACACGATGAAGGAAGGAAATAGGACACGACTTGTTTTGCACTTACGTCATATCAAAATTCGGAAGCATTAAAACTGAACAGATTTCGATTTCAAAATGTTTATGGAATTGTTAAAAGTTTATAACTACACATCTGGACCAAATTTTGAAGCTCAAGAGCATTTCATTGAAGAGTTATAGACGAACGAGCAATAGACATTTTAGTTAAAATGTATGGAGCGGCCATCTTGGTGTACCACTTCAGTACACCAACATGGTGGCAAAAACGTCAAAGTCTTAATTACACCAAACATCTCATCAGAAAAGATTGGATTCACTATAATTTCCTTTAATCGGCTTATAAGCATCCATAATACAAAAATAACTTTGAACTGGTTCAATTTTGTCACGGCTTATATGAAATAGTGCGACGAATTGCGTGACACATTTGAAGCCTTAACAACACGGAAGCAAAACATCGTTAAGAACATGTATCCGTAAGAACCGCCCAATCATTTTTTTTCGAAAGTCAATTCTGTTGTAATGTTCTTTTGTCAAGTCTAATAACCGTGTTGTTGTTCTGTATCATGTGTATTCTTAGTTTGAATATACATCGTACGAAGCTGTTTGTAACAAGATATCTAATGTGGATACCAGTGATACAATCTTTCACAAAAAGTTTCAGATTTTAAGAGCGTGTCTCCGTAAAAAGAACATTTAGTGAAGGCATTCAAAGCAAAGTTTAAGGTTTTCTCGATGCAAAATTAATCAATGTTAGTAAGGTAACGGAACAATTTCTCAGTGAACAATTTAGGCCATTTTGTTTTAATTCGTACATATCACATTTAGCAAGGATTTATATGCTACGACACCATTACATAGCCATGTACGCCACTTTAGCCATTTATCAGTTTGCAGTTACGATTCAAGGTAACCCATGATTGAGAATTGAAGGCTTAAGATTAATTACAAGTTGTCTGTTTGTTTGTTTCAGTTTTGTCTGTTTACCACTACGTTTTAAAGCATGTATTCTTAATGAAATTCATGTCATTTGTATGTGTTCTTTTAACTTTAATTTTAAAACTTTCAACTGTTAGTTAAACGATTTCTCCGGCAATGAATCATAGGCTATTTTGTCACCTAAACGTGAAGGCAATTCCACCTGTTTTCTCTTTTAATGGTGTGTTTTAGTTTTACAATCCTTGTGATTCTTTGTCAGATTTTTATCACTTTATATTTGACCAGTCTTTTAAGTTATTCGTTTACAGTGAAGTGCTAGCCTCTACGGTTACAAAAACGTTATTTGGCATTAAAAATCAGTGTTAATCGTGGATTAATCTGCCGGTCTATTTGTTAGTTTTTAGTTAGGTTACCCAATGTTTTTTCTCGGTTTAAAAATTGTGCAATTTTCAGAGGTTAGGAAACGATTTCTCAATAAACATTAAGGCTGTTTCATCCGTCCGTCTGTTATAAGGTCAGTTAAAGGGACAGTGTCCACGGCCGATGTTGTATTGCCAAATATCACCAAATATACAACTAAATTGGATAAAAAAAATTTCAGAGCAAAACAGAGTTTAGGGATGATGTGCAGGATTACAAGTATGGAAGTTGATCACAGGCCAAATAGCTAAACAGAGACTTTAGCACGGATGGAATCTGATTGTACATTCAAACACGGTCTTATATAATTGCTTGATGTATAACATTTCGTTAATTAAACAATAAAATTTGTTCCTGCATTTTTTTAACACTCCAAAGCGACTAAGCAGGTCATCAGGGACTGTGCCCGAGTGTTCTTTGTCATAGAACTTGCACACCGACAATGACGTGTTCTTATGCCCATCCACACGTACACGCAAATGCCCACGGGTGTAGCCAACATAACTACCTGTATCACACAGGTCACAATGTTACGATAAAAAAAATATGTATCCTGCGCAGCGTTAATTGTAGTTACGTGAAAAAGTGTTAAGTTTAACGCTGTAAAAAGTGTTAAAAATGAAACTAGACGTTTTGGCAATGCTGCCTTCATCAGTAGTAAAAATGTGTTCGTTGCAATGTTAGCCGAGTCCTCAAGACCAAGTTGAAAGACCTTAGTGTCAAGCTGCAGACAACAGTCCAATCCGTGTTTGTCAGTCGGAAAATTGCCCAGGATTTCAAAGCATGTGAGACCAAACCACAGCTTGTTAACCAACAATGCGTAGTTTACCAGTTTTAATGTGACCTGTGTGATACAGATAGTTATGTTGGCTACACACGTGGGCCTCTGCATGTACGCGTGGATGGGCATAAGAAAACGTCATCGTCGGTGCGCAAGCACTATCACAAAGAACAATCAGGCGCGGAACAAATTTGATTGTTTAGTTAATGGAATGTTATACATCAAGCAATTAAGAACGTGTTTGAATGTACAATCAGATTCCATCCGTGCTAAAGTCTTTGTTTAACCCTATTCGGCCTGGGCTTTTTTTGAGTTCCCGAGCCTGCGGGGGGGGGGGGGGGGGGGGGGCACATTGTGCCCCTTCGTAACTTCAAGAACATTAAGGCTATGACAATGAAACCTAGAGGGTACATTGTACGTCCAAAACTGTCTCCTTTGCGGTCCGCACAATGGAACGATGACGTCATATGACGTAGTTATTAGGTAATTTGTTATACGGCCGCCATCTTGGATCCGTCATCTTGGATTTCTGAATTTTTTTAAAACCTCTTAAAAACCGTCCAAATTGACTCAAAATTAATCAAAACCAATAAATAAACGCTAAATGACGTAAAAATACAAAAGTTATACCAATAAACATTGTTTTTCTTCATTCAAAGGTATAAATATGCAAATTTCCAAAAACATGGCTGTCAAAATCTTGTTGCCATGGAAACGTCAAGTCACGTGATCAAAAAATTGTCATATGAAATTGTTGCCAGATAAATTTTAGGAAAAGTCACATAGTTTGATGGCGTTTGAATACATATTAAAGAAGTTATGAATGTTGAAAGTTAGCGCGGGCACTTTGTGCCCCCCCCCCCCCCCCCCCCCCCCCCCAGGCCGAATAGGGTTAACTTAACTTCCTTTATGTAAATTTATCTAACTTGAACTCTTTTCGAACCCGCGTTATATTCATTTATTCACTCCTTGACAATGGCGTCATGAAGTCGCCGAAGCTGATTTCCCTTTCGTAAACGGTCGATGCCATTTTTAACGGTCGTTGCCATCATTAGCATTCATTAGTAACCAAGCCTTTTGTAATGGTCGATGCCATTTCTCTCCAGTTTATGCCTGGATTGGGACGAAAGTAGGCTATCATTATTAGATAAAATTGGGCCTAGGTAAAGCAATTATTAGATCTAAGCTAGATTCGCGGTTAGGTAAGATTTAGGGATATGGTCACCCGTTATTGATATATATTAAGAAAAGCACCTTTTGTAATTAAATTTTTCTTGGGTTTGCCTGATCAACCCGGTGGTCTAGTGGTGAAGGAGGGATGGTAGCATGCAAGAGGTTCCGGGTTCGATTCTAGGGTTATTCATTGCATTTTTCTTTTTCTGATAGAAAACAAAATCGATAATTGGTGAAAAAGTTTCTAAGTATCGCTAAAATGACAACGACCGTTTACGAAAGGGACAATAGAGCGTTTTAACTCATTCCCGTGGGACTCAAATGACAACGGCCATGGCAGCCATGTTGGTGTTCCTAACAAAAGAAGTGACTTAAAATTCTTTTGTACGGGAACACCAATATGGCGGCTATGACGTCAAGTGAAAACGCTCTATTGCGTCGCCGAAACTTCGGAACATTATCTCGCTAGTTTTTAATTTGCATAAGGCAAAATATTTCCAAAATGCCCTTACATATTATTTTAAAACAGCCAGCCGTTAAAATAAGGATTGTCCTTTACTTTGCAATCATTATTTTAACGGCTGTTCGTTTTAAAGTATTATGTAAGGGCAATTTGGAAATATTTTGCTTCATGGAAATTATTTGCTTTACTATTGTTTTGCCTATCGTGCCCCCCAAAATGAGTTTTGATTTTTACTCGAAAACCGTCTTATAAATTTTCTTGAAACTTCGTCTGCAGCTAGTGATACGTAAGTACTACAAAATTCAAAAGTTTCATTGTGAAGTGTCTGACCAGATTTTGAGAAAAACGACATTGATTTTGTTTTACCTAGTATGTCCTAAAAAATGATTTTTGATTTATTCGAAAACCATCTGATAAATTTTCGTGAGACGTGATTATTACAAAATTTGAAGGTTTCATTATGAAGTGTATGGTTTTATTTTTTAGCTTAAATTTCATCTGTTATTTTTAGTTTTCAGTTACATAGTTAATCCTTTTTCTGTTACAATTATTGTCTATGGTCATCAGCTTTATGGAACACACGAGACCTGACAATAATTGGAAGAGTCGTGACACTTAAAATATTGGGCCTATCACGGCTTGTTTGTTCAGCATCAAATCTTGCGAACTTTGTGAAAACGAAATCTTTTTAAATTTCTCTGGAAAAACATAAAAGATCTGGCCTGTATCAAGATCCATCGACCTAATGTCCAAAGCCAAAATGTCTTGCTCCCTTACAAATGCTTCTTTACCAGTAGGGATATTGTCTTTCTTCTAAATGACATTGCACAGATCAATTTACGTAAGGCTAGCTCGAGGGAATTCTATAAATTGCTTAATGATAAGACCTAAACCAGTCCCAAATGACGGAAAGGACGTTAAAGTGCACATGAAGTGAAATTTCACTACTATTTTTTCGGAAATCTGAAAATAGGTGTTTGAAGAGTTATTTTGATGGGAAAATGAATCACTTGAACTGGCAGGAACATATTTTAACAAGCAACGCATTTGGGCATATTAGACAAGGACCTTGGTTCTAGTGACGTCATTAGTGTGTTTACAACAGAGCGCGTCACTCGTTTTACAGTGGAGTTTTGGCAACTTGTGGAAGGATTATTTCGACTAAATATGGTTGAAAGCCACGCGTATTTTAGCCCCGGGTTCGTCCCTTTCTCCGCCATGTTTTGTTATGATCGAACACACGAATGACGTCACAAAAACCTTTGTGGCCGCGCATAATTCAGGCCCCGGCGGGAGTTTTCAAACCGCTAAAAATAGTGGATCCTCTTCGCGCAAAAGAGGAAAACGACTGAAAGTGAAATAAAGGTGATGCAAACAACATAAAACCCTAAAACAAAACTTACATAGAACCGTAAGAACTAAGAAATATTTATTTAAATTTGGTGCTTTCAGTATCTTGTCTCTTATTTTTCAGTAACAACTATTTGCATTTTCTCTACTAAATATTATTGCGAAATAATAATTAAGATCATTCTTTAAACTATAACGCCATTTTTTCAACTGTAACACCAGTGAAACTAGAACTTCAGTTTTCATTTAGTTTCCATTTAGTTTCTGTTTGGTATTAAATAACGTTTTCGCAGTATCTGTAATTTAATTGCCAATTATAATTTCTTAAGTTTCTTGAGTTTCTTGAATTTGGTTTTCTTAATTTCAATACAGCTTTTAGGGCTACGAAAGGCTTTCTCAGTGGATATTTAACGCTGTTTGTCTGTTTACCGTTTTTGCTTAAATATTTTTCTCTGTTTTTACATGGTTTTATTTGTTTGTCAGTGTGAAATTAGAAGGTCACTGTATTTGATTTTAGTTTCGATCATGTCAAAGTCACAGTCACTTTTCTGTCTGGCATTTTCTTTGTTTTGTTTTATTTTATTTCAACCTTGATAATGGCTGTTTGTCATGTTTTCAGTAAGGGTTTAAAGGATACGAATCGATTGATTTTTGGAAGTGGTAGCCGAGTCATTTACCAGTTTCGGTTTTTATCCACTTATCAATAATTAAGACCATTTTTGTGCGAGAGTTGTCAATAAGCAGGGTTTTGAAATTAAAAAGCATTTCGTTTATAGTTTTTTGTCTGCTTATTTCCAAGAGATTTTACTTGTCAGATTGCAGTGTGAAATATGAAGGCCAGGTTACGTTTACAGTAAGGGATTTAAGGCTATGAATAGATTACTTTTTGGAAATGTTAGTTCATTTTTACAGTAACATTGTTTAAATAATTTCAGCCAAATTCCGCAAGGATTTTAAGTAATGATCCGCAAAAGAAGGAAAGTGCTAACGGCAATGCATGATGGAATGTCAACTTTTTTCATTGTTATAACTAGTGATCTCATTGGCCTAGACTCAATGACCGCTAAGAAGTTAGGTTTCAAGGTTCGTTTTGCTTGATTTTTTAAAGGTTTCGTGTAATTTAAGACCCAATCGCAAAACATGCAAATTTTTAAAGAAATTGTATTTGGGGAACTTCATCAAAGCAGCAAAGTTATTAGCTATTGTCTTCTGCTATTCTGATTGGTTAAGCACGAACATTTCCTAAAATTTATCTGACGCAAATGGATATTCTTTATTTTTATACCGAAATATAATTATAAACCATTAGCTCCTCCCCTATTCTTGAAATCAAAGATATTCTATGTGAGAAAGAGCCAATGCCGCAGAACAATGAAGTTTACTGTAGTTCTTATGTGGAGCCTTACTCAATGAACTCCTAGTGGAAATCGATAAGAATAATCACAATCACACTCACACTCACAATGAAGCCCATTCTTTTAAATGATGAACTGTGAACAATTCAGGTTTTTCTTATCTGTTATTGATAGGCGAATATTTGTTTACAATCAATGCGTCAGTAGCACATGCGCGTTATTCTCTAATGGAGCTACAAAAAAAACTCCCCTCCCAATTTTGAAAGGGTGTAACACATTTAGCTTTTCATGGAAATTTAAGAGCGATATATTAGTCACTCTTCATGCTATGCTTGTTAAAAAACTCTAACACTTGGGCAGTTTTTGATTGCTGATATTTCGTTAATATTATATGCAAATATAATACTAACTAAAGTCAATTCATATTTAGCACGGTGCCTTCGCTGCGCCGTAAATTCGTATGCTCATGAAATAAAATGTAAACGATGACAACACCAAAGGTTTCAAGTTCAAGCCCGAATCTTATTTTTCAACTGCTAAGTTATACGCTGCGCTAGCATTGAATTACTTCGAGGATAATTAATTTCACTCCCATGTTTTAAGGCTGCGAACTGGCTCTGAATTTTGTTTCGAGTTTTCACTTTTCGTTAATATTAAACAAAACTTCGATGTTGTCGTGGACTTTACTTTACATTCAAAACAACTCCTCGTAATAGGCCATTTGCACGATGGCGTCATTTGACTACAATTACCAGAATTCATTTCGTTTTTCCTTTCTTATTTAAATTTTGTAATCCCAGTGCGGTTTAAATAGCAATAGCCCTAATTTGCACTACAAAACAAAAAGCTGAAGGATTCTGGTAGTTGTAGTCATGACGTCATCGTGCAAATGGCCTATTGCGGCCTTTTGTCACTTTGCAATTAATATTTTAATTTTGATCGTGGGCCATTTCTGTTTGACGGTTTATCAGCTTTGCCTGTTAGGAATTTTGGTTATTAACGATCAAGAATAGTTTTCATTAACTTTCTGCATTTTTCGTTCAAGTACGTTTGTTATATCTGAGTTGCACTGTGTCAGTACTTAAAGGCAATTAACACGGTACAACGTTTGCTTACAACAGACTTTTATATGCTACTTTAATTAGGCAAAGTGCCAAAGTTGTAGGTATTTCTGATCGATTTACGATTGTTTGAAATGTTAATCAAAATTATCGTGTTGTTTGTAGCAGTCATAAGCAAGTTGTACGGTGAAATCTTGCTATGGACAAGGTTTGAGAACAAAATTAATACAGCACTCAGTTCATAGCTAAGAAAACAAACAGGCCATTTTGCTTTTGGAAAAAATATGTAACTTATTCAGTACAATTTTTTCAGTGATTATTTCATTGTCAATTGCTTATTAAAATGCTTATTTTACTCAACTTGTTCAAATATATTTCCATGGTAAACGCCGTTCAAATTTCTAAATTTTTCCCGCCAAAAGACTTAGAAAAATACTGGGCGCTCAAAATACGCATGCGCCGTTTTTTTTTTATATTCTAACTGTTTGCAGATATATAATGCATGCGCCGTTGTTTTTATATTTTTTAAGCTACTTTTCAATATTCAGTAATGTTGTATATGTAATAAATAATTAGAAGTCAACAACAATAAAAGTTCTTTCAGTTTCATTGTCAGTATTCTTTATTCTCTCTCTCCCTTATATTATTATACAATGCTTTTTCAATAACTCAATTAAGTAAAAGGTGTGACACAATTTGTCTTCCAATATATACTAAGTCTTTTGGCGGGAAAATTTGGAAACATTTGCACAGCGTTTCCCCTGGTAACAATTTTTGACAAAATTAATGGGACACCCCATGAAATTTTTTTGATCAAAAAAATTTTAAGGAATACAACTGAAAATTTAAACCCGCCAAAAAAGGATACATCTCGTGCAAAAATTGAAACAAACTTCATATTTTAACGCTGGTTTTCACAAGCGACATAAGAACGAATAAAAGAGAAAAAAACTTACTCGTTCTTTTTACGTTGTCCTCATTAGGAATTAAAACGAAATAAACATATCACAAGAAAAATGAGCAAGTCTTTTTCCTCGTGCCTATACTTATTCCGTTTCAATTCCTACGAAGACAGCATAAGAAAAACAAGTCTGAATTCTTCGATTCACATGTTTAATTTATACTAATACTTATGTCGCCGGTGAAAACCAGCCTAAAGGAGGTTCGACTCAGTTTTATGTTTTGTTTTTATTTTTGCCGTGGGGTGTATATTTTAAAATCAAAATTTCTCAGGAAATACAACCTTCGATTGCTTTTATACTTCTCCAAGTTTATAAAATTTGTTCAAAATTTTATGTGCCACTGGTTTCCAAATGACAGTGGTTACTATTGCAACGCCAGCTTATTTCCCTTTGTTTTAAACAATGTCCTTTTTCTTAAAATTTAGTCAGACACTTCATAATGCAACGTTCAAATTTTGTAGTACTCACGTATCACTAGCAGCAGACGAAGTTTCAAGAAAAAATTATAAGACTGATTTCGAGTAAATCAAAAATGGTTTGATTTACTCGAAACCCATCTTACAATTTTTCTTTTAACTTTGTCGATCTGCAACTAGTAATACTTAAGAGGCCCTGCGCCTAAGAAACGACCGATGATTCCCGGCTGAAAAATAAAATCGGCCGATTTTTTTGTCACAAGTAAAGGTTGCCAAACTTTATTTAAAAATGAATTTGTTTTGTTTTAGTTTCGCTTTTTTTCTCAAATATCGACTCGCGAAGTTGTGTTGTCTGATGGCACCAAAATAGAGCGTAAAATATGACCTTCAGAAAGGAGGTTCAGAATTTTATATCGCAACGCAAAATGATCAAACACTTTCACGTAAGTAAAGAAAAATGTTTATTTATGTTATATCATTCGATAATCATCGAAAAATAGTCAAAGGGAATGCAGAATAAACATTTAAATATACCATACCAAATTAGATATAGCGTTAGGGCTGATTTTAAAATAATTATTTCTCAAAAGTTCAACACTATATAAGGTAATCACACTGGTAAATCAAAAGCTATAAGGATAGACCTTACGTCCATGGAAAAACATTTTGTGGCCAAAGTAAATTGACTTTGCACGAAGTGTTAAAAGTTACTGTATTTACCGTTATTTTGCCACTTTGGCGAAACACTTCTGTGTTGTCAAGAAGGCTCTCGATAGCGTCGTAAATGCCACATTGAAGTTTGTTAAGCACTCATCGACCACCCTAAATAGGAGAAAATAATATTAAAAGAACACAGAGGACGAAAAATACGAAAAAGGTGAAAATTTTCCGAGATTACCATCCGCTTTGGAGAGTTGAACCTTCCCAACGTGGTCGCGTGACAACATTCGTATTTCCAAACTGCAGCGGAATCTAAACGTTTCAGGTGAAAAGAGACAGGATTAAGTGTCTGAACAACTTTTCCACGGCCAGACACTTTGTAGTAATAGGATGTTATGAATTTTTGTACAAGAAAGTGACGAATCGAACAAAAAATTTACCTTACATCGGCCGCAGTCATGCGTGTTGCATTTCGTTACATACAACGGACGTTACGGGTCAACGCTTACTCAAGTGGTGAGGTCAGCGGACTTTCAAAATTTTTGCGTGACAGCATTGATAATCAGAAACATGAAAATATTTTTTCCAATACCTGAAAATTTCTGGTAAGAAGTTATTATAGTATTCTGAAGGAAAAATTGTGAATTTTAGATGTTAAATTTTCGACCGAAGTCTTCCGATTAGTTTGAATGCGCGTTGCATTTCGTTACATGTGGTACAGTGGACGTCACGGTCCAACGGTTCGGGCCAGCGGTCTTTACAAATTGCAATTGTTCCTGGATATATCTAAATTATTCATTACAGTATATCATTAGGGAATTTCATAACGGAAATTTTTGGTTTTAAAGTGTCTGTTGGATGTGTATAAAAAACTTTCTAAGAATGTTGACGCTCGTGTGGACGAAAGGAATCTGCTTTTGCAAAGTGGTTGCAAAATTGTACTTTGTCTCGCTCAAAGAATACGAAGTTATCATTATAAAGAAAATCTTGAACGGAATAGCTAAATGAATCCATTTTTAGTGCATTGGTTAGCCTCGTATTAAAAAAAGTATTTAAAACTGCGCAAGTGAAGACTAGCAAACTGGCAAATGGCTTCAAAATTAAGTCAAGTGTCGTGTTATTTGTTATGGTCTTGGCTTGCTGCCATTTTGAATTAGGAACAAACCGTGGGATGTAGTTTACCGTTTTGAGATCCTAGAGAAAATGGTAGATGAACTGAAAACATTGGGCGCTGAACCAACATGGTGCATGGAAAGGAAGGCGACCCTTAAAGCATGCAAACGGTTACCGTACTTAATCATCAAAGGCTCTTACAAGCCATTTTGTGAATGCGAAACAGCGTTGAGACCCTCCCCTCCCCCTCTCTTACGCGTTTTACCCCCCGTCTGCTATTAACTCGTTCAACGTTTCGCGTATTTACGAGTTACAAGGCGGAGTATCTTGTTAACTGCAGAGATTGTCAGCCGAGTACCTGCCCAGACCACTGCCGTAACCTTGCTCTATTAAAGTGATGACAGTGATGATACTTTGAAGGTTGAATGCGATCATGTCGATAATACAGTCTGTAACAATTGTGAATCCTTGAAAAGTTGAAGACCAAATAAGAAGCGATTCCATTGCATTTTACAGCAAAGACCAGCAAGAGGATTTGCTCTACAATTTTGTGAAAGCAAAACAAAACATTCTTAATTGGAAGGCACGCATTCTGAGGTTACGCAATCAAGAAAAGGTAAAGCAAGATCTTTTACAATGGGCAAGTTCCCACTAGCGACGTAATCGGAAGCTTAGTCGGTGTCGGGAGCCTTACGTTCTAGTGGAAATAAAAAAACCAAGTCGCAATCGCAATCGGAAGCGCGATGGAATCGGAATCGGAAGGATCAGAAGGTTTCCTTTTTCTTCCGATTCCGCTTCTGTTTCCGTCCCTTTCTATTCGCTTCCATCGTTTTGATTTGCATTAGTGGAAACCAAACTAAAACCTGCACACCTGTGAGGCTATCGTTGTCATAGACTGGGCGATGAAATTTCAGCAGATGAAGTACAGGTGTATAGTTACTGTTCTGAGCTGACCAGTCGCAAATGTAAATATTGCCACTGGACGAAAATATTCAACTTGATCCCGCCGCTCGTGGTGATGTCAATAATTGTTTAAAACATGATTTCTCTGGTTCTACAAGGCACCAGAAAGTGCTTAAAACGGCAAAATGTTGTTTCGATGAAGGTCAACTATTTTAAGATTTCAGCGATGCGTAACGTCACCTAGCGGGGCGAAAGTAACATGATCTCGCCGATTGTTATTTAAAGCGTAAGATGTATATCTCTGGTTCTACATGGCGCATGAAAATGTTCTTTCGATGAAGATCCAACTCGCTGTGGAGGAAAATGTTGACTTGACGGTCGAATATTTTGCATCAACGAAAGTCTGCTGTCTACCCCTTAACCCTTGGACGTACACGCAAACTTATACCCCCACCGTGGTACAAGAACACCCCCCCCCCCCCCCCCCCCCCTCCCCCCGCGATGTGCTCTACAAGATAAGGTTAATATTATGGGTTGTGACGCTGCTGGGGTCCGTGGCGTCATCCAAAATGGCCGCCAAGATGGCCGCCGTCTTGGATTTTACTAAAAATTCAAATTTATCTGTATCGGGAAAATGTGGAAATTGCAAATATTGTTTGCTAGAGTTGCAAAATAACATACAATTAAACATTTTGATGCTTTTGGTAGCATTTCACTGAAAAAATGTGAACACGCACCCACTTTCACATTGTAATTCCTAGTACTACAACAACTTCTTCCCATAAACTTTCTGGTCTATGGTCTTGGAAAAATTATTACTTTCATCAGTTTCTGATTATCAATGCTGTCACGCAAACATTTTGAAAGTCCGCTGACCTCACCACTTGAGTAAGCGTTGACCCGTAACGTCCGTTGTATGTAACGAAATGCAACACGCATTCGAACTTATCGATGACTGCGGCCGATTTAAGGTAAATTTGAGTTCGATTCGTCATTTTCTTGTACAAAATTTCATAGCATCCTATTACTACAAAGTGTCTGGCCGTGGAAAAGTTGTTCAGACACTTAATCCTGTCTCTTTTCACCTGAAACGTTTAGATTCCGCTGCAGTTGGAAAGGAATGTTGTCACGCGACTACGTTGGGAAGATTCAACTCTCCTAAGCGAATGGTAATCTCGGAAAATTTTCACCTTTTTCGTATTTTTCGTCCTCTGTGTTCTTTTAATATTATTTTCTCCTATTTAGGGTGGTCGATGAGTGCTTAACAAATTTCAATGTGGCATTTACGACGCTATCGAGAGCCTTCTTGACAACACAGAAGTGTTTCGCCAAAGTGGCAAAATAACGGTAAATACAGTAACTTTTAACACTTCGTGCAAAGTCAATTTACTTTGGCCACAAAATGTTTTTCCATGGACGTAAGGTCTATCCTTATAGCTTTTGATTTACCAGTGTGATTACCTTATATAGTGTTGAACTTTTGAGAAATAATTATTTTAAAATCAGCCCTAACGCTATATCTAATTTGGTATGGTATATTTAAATGTTTATTCTGCATTCCCTTTGACTATTTTTCGATGATTATCGAATGATATAACATAAATAAGCATTTTTCTTTACTTACGTGAAAGTGTTTGATCATTTTGCGTTGCGATATAAAATTCTGAACCTCCTTTCTGAAGGTCATATTTTACGCTCTATTTTGGTGCCATCAGACAACACAACTTCGCGAGTCGATATTTGAGAAAAAAAGCGAAACTAAAACAAAACAAATTCATTTTTAAATAAAGTTTGGCAACCTTTACTTGTGACAAAAAAATCGGCCGATTTTATTTTTCAGCCGGGAATCATCGGTCGTTTCTTAGGCGCAGGGCCTCTTAAGTACTACGAAATGTGGAAGTTTCCTTATGAAGTGCCTGACTAGATTTTGGGACAAAGGGCAACAAGCTGGCATTGTTACAGTAACCGCTGTAGCTTGGAAACCAGTGACACATAAAACTTGGTGAAGTATGAAAGCAATCGAAGCATGTCTTCCCCTAGAAATTTTAATTTTAAATCATACACCCCAGGGCGAAAAAACTGAGTCGAGCTTACTTTAACCTTTACAATTCTTGCACGAGACAGTGTATACATGAAGGATATTAGAAGAAACATGGCAAGCTATTAAAAAAAATTGTGAAAAATGTTTGAGTACTAGATGAAACGTTTTGAATAACTAAAATTGAAGCCTAAAGTTCTATTATTGTTTATTTAATAAGCAATTTTATTCGATAATGGGTATTTTTAGATTTTTCATAACTTGCCATGTTGCTTTTAATAACAAGACCTTTAACTGTTGGCCACTTTCCTTTGCAGCACATGAAAAATGACAGGAAGTACATATACTAAGCACCAATAATGACCTTTTACTAAGTTTGGAGCAAGTAAAATAATTTAGAGTATTCAACAAACAATTGATTGGCTCCATTCTCCTCATAGAGATCGTAAACCGAGCACGGACCAAATTTTGCTAAGTTTGGAGCAAGTCGTATAACTTATAACATGCAACAGATAATTGGTTGGCTCCATTTTCTTCCTAGAGATCTTGTTGTGCACGAGACCAATTTATCAAAATCAATCTAAAATGTTTCATTTTGTGCTACATCGAATGCCAACAGAAAAACGTATTTTCCTCCACTTAAAAACAAATTTTAAGAGAGCCCCTTTATAATACCCAATGTCTGGTTTTAAGTTTTACCCTAACCATCTTTTTGTCAATTAACCCTTTTAACTCCCAAGGGCGCCAAACATAAAAATTCAACAAAAATCCCAAATTTCATTTTGTAAAATATTGAAAAACAAATGGTACCATGCAATAGAACTGCCCAAGAGGTTTTATTTGAATGGTCACACCATAGGATTTCGTCCACAGACTCAAAAGTTAGAACAAATGGTACCATGCAATAGTACTGCCCAAGAGATTTTATTTGAATGGTCACACCATGCAATTTCGTTGACAAACTTAAAAGTTAGAACTACACTACATGCCTCCATTATCGACTCTGGGAGTGAAAGGTTTAAAATTTATTGTAGAAATAAGTCTTCTTTTTATAATCGGTCCCGTATCTCTTGTCCAAATTGACGTAAGTGAATGTTTTATAAAATATCTGGCAACATCAAAACAACAGAAAAGTTTCCTATAAACTAAAAAAAAATGCAATCTGAGCTAACGCCACGTTATTATTTGAAAGAGTGCCACCGAATTAATATTTTTCTCAGTATGTTAGTGTATCGAACCATGGGCTATAGGAGAAGTGTATTTCGACTAAATTAAGTTTCATTTATCTGAAATAAACGTAAATTACTCAGTCATTTCAGTAGTTCTGTATCTTTTCTGGTTGTTTCTACCCATATATTTTGTGGACAAAGCTTGCAGAACGCTGTGTTCGATTCATAAAATAAAAGCCCTCCGTACAAATTCAGCTATTGGACAATCCAGTCACATAACATTGGACAAACTAAACAAATTGGAATAATTCATTGAAACGCAGTTTAAAATAGCGCGAATTATTTTTCGAAGTGAAGTTTTCCTTGGCGCCGCGTGATCGATGCTTAACCCTATTTTGCCTGGGCTTCCCCCCACCCCCACCCCCACCCCCTCGTAACTTCAAGAATATTAAGGCTATGACAATGAAACCTAGAGGCTACATAGCACGTCCAAAACTGTCTCCTTTGCGTTCCGCAAAATGGAACGATGACGTCATATAATGTAGTTATTAGGTAATTAGTTATGGCCGCCATCTTGAATTTCTGAAATTTTTTAAAACCTCTTAAAAACCGTCCAAACTAGTTCAAAATTAATCAAAACCAATAAATAAACGCAAAATGACGTAAACATGGCTGTCAAAATCTTGTTGCCATGGAAACATCAAGTCTCGTGATCACTAAAATTCACACGAATGAATGTTGAATGTTGAAAGTTAGCGCGGGCACTTTGCGCCCCCAGGCAAAATAGGGTTAAACTCCCTAAAATATTTTTTTTGAAAATTAAAACCGTCACTTCGCTCTGCACAGAAACCCCCCGAACAACTTGGTTTCCAGGTATCTCGCGCCAACTTAGTTCCAATATAGACCCCAGGGTTGTTCTCCTTTTGCTTCCATGGAGATGGGCACAGATGCTTCTTACGAGCTTCACACGACTGTTCGGATTTGTTTCCTATCCAGTGGGTTTTACAAGTTAACACCAAATGCTTAGCGCCCGCGCCTCGGGTTCAAAAAAAAACTCTTAGTTACCAAGACTTAACGAATGCTTGCGCTATTTATGAATCGAACGCAGCGTTCTGCAAGCTTTTACCACAAAATATACGAGTAGAAACGACCAGAAAAGATACAGGACTACCGAAATGTGAGTAATTTGCGTTAATGTAGTCGAAATGCACTTTTCCTATAGCCCATGATCGAACTAGTTCAAACAAACTTGTTGTTGTTGTTAACAAACAAAACAAACTGAAAATTGAGATCATAGGTAAAAAAAAGTGTCAGTAATTTTGAGAGTTTCAATTTCGTTTTGCAAAAATCCTGCAAAAATCCTGCTAAAATGGTTTGAAAATTGACTTTAAATGATAAACGATACCAGTAGAAACCCAAAACATCACTTTACGAGAATTTAAATTGAGCAACCAAGTTAAAAAGGAAAAAAAAGGTTAACTTAACTTTGAATGATTTGTTGGAGGTGTTTATACAGTTGACTTCGAAACGTTATTGTTGTTCTTCCTCATAGTCACTTGAGTTTTTTTTTTTTTTTTTTCCCTTTGGCTGTATAACAGGCCCACATTGTAGTTCTGAAAAGAACTGTTGTTGTTGATAATTACTGACGCTTCGACAACCTGAGAGAAAGTCATTTTCACAGCCATGATTTTATTGGCTGTTGAGACTCAAGTCAGTGATTGGTGTATTTCGATCCATGCACTGATAGTGCATCGTTTGTTTGTCTGTTCTGTTGAAACGTCGCCGGTTTGTAGCCGCACGTTGCTGCTGGCATCGGTTCAGTGTTGTTTGTTCTAAATTAGTAAACCAACTTTCTACAGTGAGTCGCTTGTACATTTAGTAGTCTGTACTATAGGTAACTCATTCGGCAGAGTCCCAGTTAATTCTGTGATTGATGTGTAAATGGAGTTCAGCAATGTGATTGTTGACATCATCATTTTTCGTCACCCGTTTGTGTTCAGCAAGTCGTATATTCAAATTTCTGGCAGTCGCAGCATTTGATCTTGTATACTGTTCATTGTCTGTCGCTAGGTTCATCTTTGCCTTTTACATTTGTAAGTAGTTCTCGTAAAGTGGTACTTTACAATTCACATGACTCTGAAGATGAGGTCCGCTCAGGTTGTCGAAACAATAGTCATTGTCAACAACAACAGCCTTTTTTTTTCAGAACTACACTAATCCACACGATCACACTCGCCAGACTATTGATACCCCTGGGTTTAAACCATTTACATGGTCTATATTGATCATCGAAAATACCGGCTTTCCTCAAAACCAGACATCAGGGTTTTATAAACTAAGCTCCTAAATATACGTACGGTCGACAAGAGAACACTAGGCACTCAATCTCTGGCAAAAATGATGATTTTAGGCCTTTATTCTCTTGTCAATCAGTTGATGTAGGGAACGTTTGAATCAATTTTAGGGTCCATTGTTGTGTTGTTTGTCCTATTGTTAGCTCTAAGGGTTGCAAACCAATGGTGTGAGACCTTACGAGAGCTGCAACATCGCCCGCACTAACAAGCTACAAGCCAGTGTCTTTAAACATATATTCCCAATTGATTTCATTTTTAACACAATGCCAGACTTTGGGTTAAATTGAAAATAGTTTAATAAAATTTGCCTTCTAAATTAACTGAAATGATTTTAAAAAGGAAAGTTATTTTATAGCAGCCAATTTGACCGTGAAAAAAATTCTTTGACGTGTCCATTTTCATTCTCGCGATAGATCGAGTACAATTTATCAACATCTCTTTAAATGACCGTTTGGAGCGAGAGATTCAATTTGGAACATTCAACAGACAATTGCTTGGCTCCATTTTTAACTCAATACGAGACTTTAATTAAATTGAAAAATGATTGAATAAAAAAGCACCCATCTAAATTAACCCAGTGAAGTGTTTTAATTTTGTTTCTGGAAAACTGAAGAATTTGTGGACAAAATACAAACTTTCATTTTGAGCATCTAGCTCATATACCAAATCGTACTTCGTTCCAAATTATTAAATTAAAAAAAAGTCGAAAATATGAAACAATATTTGTAGTAATAAAGTTCTTTTTTTAACAGACAAGTTTTCGAAAACCTGTCAGAGCCACGTTAATATGAAATAATTTTAAAAAGGAAAGTTATTTTATAACAGCCAATGTGACCATGGAAACAAATAATGTGACGTATCCAAATTAGGAATTTTTAGTTAATAAACTGTTAGTGTCACCTTAAAAAGACAAACATCATCCACCACATCAACTGACGTTATAACTGTAACGTTTATACCTAACGCTGAGCAATCGACCAAAAAATTGATTTCCTTTGCATGTGAAGTTTTGAAAGCAATCATATCACATTTTGACATTTGTTTTGCATTAAAATATGTTTACCGAAACAAAAGACAAGCCGTGAACTTATCGTCAAATTATCAAACGTATAAATCAAACGATCGCTCAACGTCCAAATGGTGGCTGAGATTAAAATTGTCAAAAGTTATTTTACATAAGACCTTCCTCCCATTGCAAAACCTACGGCGATTTGACGGTTCAGACAATTAGCAGCCAGTACGCGACTCGACAAAATGAATAAACTTCAATATCCCCACGCGATTCTTCATGTCAATAGATTCAATCAGTTAGCAGTCAGATTCGACCCGCTCTTACGCATAATCAGAACATTTGATTCTAATACAAACTAAAGTATTTGCCCATGTTCAGCCACCATTTTGTACAAACAACATATGAACTAAACAAAGTTCTTATCTTTGAAGAGATCCCTCTTGATTCGTCCATTCCAGTTTGTCCTCATGAATTGTTTCTTCAGCCCTCCATTTTCCTGACGTGACGTTCCTGAAAATATAAATGAACGATTGATAAGATAAAATGTTCATTTTTTGCTATTTTACAGACGACTAAAGTTGAATTTTAACTGATGCATAAGACGTGGTTTTCATCAACAGTTAATGGCATACAATGAAAGAATAAACGAGGTATTTCAAAATCCTGTTCAACATTTGTTTCAAGGCCCTAGCTAGCTCCGGTCCTAAGATAAACTATAACATGTTCTTTTGAAATAATATACAGCTTGAACGAAATTAACCACCCAGAGACTTTTATAAAAGACAACTCCTCAGCTTGTTGCAACACAAACGCAATACCAAAACGCAGAGAAGACAAAGAGAAGCTCGATGCACATGTTCACTTCATGGAACAAAATTGTATACTCTTTTACTGAGCAAATGTAAATTTTTTGCGAAGCGACTCTTACCTTCGGTTGGAGTTTTGTGACGACTTTTTCCTTGGCGGTACATCTTCCCGAAGTCTTCCATTAGTTGCCTCCAGAGCGCCAAAACGTTTTTCAACTTGCGAGATATTTTCACACGAAGACGACCTGCTTGATATGCGGCTAGGGCTACGATGTTTCATGAATATTGATTAGGAACGTGAGCCAATCGCTGACAAATGCGTGAAAGATTTTAGTGTAAACAATGTTTGCACGCTTTTCAGTGATGAAAGTGCAAGTAAAGAAAGAAAAGCACGTGATAACAAAGTTTGCATTCATCAAGATAGGCCGTTTTTATGCTACAGACGTTAATATCGTCTGAGACGTTAAAATGTCTAGTATAAAAACCGAAAATAAGCCAGACGGATTTAACGTCTGACGACTTTAACGTCTTCTTTTAAGTGCGTCGTTCAGACGCACTTAACAGACGACTTTAACGTCTCAGACGTTAAATACGTCTGGTATAAAAACGGGACGGCCTTAACGAGGACGAATTTAGCCCTATTTGTATATTCGTGCTCTTAAAATTTATTTGGGGACGACTTTAGTCGTGTCCAGTTACTTCAGAAAATAGTTTTTGCTAGAAAATCTCGGCCCAACCCTATTCGGCCTGGGGGGGGGGGGGGCACAAAGTGCCCGCGCTAACTTTCAACGTTCATAACTTCTTTAATATGTATTCAAACGCCATCAAACTTTGTGACTTTTCCTAAAATTTATCTGGCAACAATCTCATGTTACAATTTTTTGATCACGTGACTTGACGTTTCCATGGCAACAAGATTTTGACAGCCATGTTTTTGGAAATTTGCATATTTATACCTTTTAATGAAGAAAAACAATGTTTATTGGTACAACTTTTGTATTTTTACGTCATTTAGCGTTTATTTATTGGTTTTGATTAATTTTGCGTCAATTTGGACAGTTTTTAAGAGGTTTTTAAAAAATTCAGAAATCCAAGATGGCGGATCCAAGATGGCGGCCGTATAACTAATTACCTAATAACTACGTCATATGACGTCATCGTTCCATTGTGCGGACCGCAAAGGAGACAGTTTTGGACGTACTATGTACCCTCTAGGTTTCATTGTCATAGCCTTAATGTTCGTGAAGTTACAAAGGGGGGGGGGCACAATGTGCCCCCCCCCCCCCCCCCCCCCCAGGCTCAGGAACTCAAAAAAAGCCCAGGCCGAATAGGGTTAATGCGTCCCGTTTTTATACCAGACGCATTTAACGTCTGAGACGTTAACTGCGTCTAGGCGACTTTAACGTCTCTAGCATAAAAACGGCCATGTTTTTCTTAAACAAGGAGGTACCATGCAACAGAAAAGCAGACATGCACTGTTTTTTTAAGCAGTTTCAACACAGTACTGCGAGAGAAGAACTGATCACCTTTTTTAACTCATGAATACGCGAAGCGTTGAATGAGTTATTGTATATAGGAATAGATATGCAAATTAGCACTCGAACAGTTGCTCGGGTCATCATTGGGATGTAAAATGTTCTTGGTCATGCGATTAAACGCGTATCTTCGTTGTAATACATTGTGTATTGAAATTTAACCTCTCAAATCAATTAATCCGTGAGGGCCAAGTGGGTTAGATGCTGTTACTCCAATCGAAGAACGCGGGATCGAACTCTGGTGGGGACTTGTATCCATTCTTTTCTTTTTTTCTGGACATTGTGTTAGTGATGATTTTTTTGGGGTTTAAAGTCGTTCATTTTACAAAACATATCGAACCGTGTTTCTAACGATGTCCTGGAGTGAAGTGTTGACAAACTTGTTTCATTCGCCTTAGAAATATCTTGTTATTCTGCACAAAAAAAGATCTTTTGGCCTTTACACCACTAGAAGAAGCTTGTACCTGCAATCAGCGTCAAAATTAGTCGAGACACTTTGTCCAAAACGACTTTTCCTACCTTTTCTTAAACTTATACCATAAGGATATCTAAAAAAAGTGATACACGGGGTATAAGTTTCTTAACCGCAACTGTGTTAAAAGCTCTCCGAAAATAGGAAACCCACACGCTTATTTGTAAACTGGATATGTTTATTTGTAAAATGCAGAGCCAAGAGGAATGGTCGTTGTTGTGAGATGCATTTTGCGATAGGAAACGATGTTCTTCGCGTAGCTTTGACCAGGACAAAATTGCACAATGCTTCTATGTTTTCATATTATATAATTATGTAATTTGTCTCTGTATAACTGTTTTGACAAGCTCAGCCATTTTCTTTTTATAGAAGATACGATGTCCTGGACGATGTCGGTTTAGACCCCATTTTTACAAGTGGCAGCATGCAAAACTTCACACATTTAAAGAACCAAGTACTTTGAAGAATAAGCAGTAAAATTTAGAATTTGTTTTGGCCGCGTGAAAAAAGCATTAAACGGAGGTCTATTATAGACGAGTCACACAATAAACAAAAATTTGCATGTTATGAAGCGGGGCATCGAAGAAAAGAAACTGAAAATTAAAGATCGTAAAATAAACCCTATCAGCTGATGTAACAGATAAAGCTGTGAAATGTTTTCTGATTTGATTGACGTTACCGTGATAGTGCATTAGTTAGGCAAACAAATAGCTCATGTTCAAGTTAAGACCCCTTGTGATCAAGACCTTAGAAGACAAGTTAGAGCGAAATTCTCGATAAAAAATCAAGACCCGCGAACTTTGGTAAGCGACAATTTAATTTACATATAGTTTTAGTCATAATGTTACGTTAGTTTGTGATTCTGCAACGAGATTTATTGCTAGATTTTGACCGTTCATAAGTCTCTTAATTACCACCTGCACATTGTATAATTTTGATTATCTTCAAGCTATGAACGCAACGATACTTAGGTGTTTTCCAAATGCAATGATTTCAGTTGACCGCTTCGATATAAGGACGCCCCAAGGCTAAAGGAATAGGAATAAATAAAGAATTGATGATCCTATACTGGACTGATGGTTTAAATATCGACTCCGCGTGTATCAACCCACGAACCGAGATTTCCATTCTGACTTGAGAGAAACCGTTACAGTTTAAACTAAGTTTTAACCTAATGGCAATACAAAAAGTACATAAATACAATCATGTAAAAATCATGTAAAAGATACTGAAAATTAAAGTCATCTTACTGATGTAGTGGGATTTCTCTTCCAGCTAAAACTTTGAAACAAGAAGTTTATCCACGTATATATTCTGTCAACAGGAGCCCCAGAAGATAACTTTAATTTCTGTGAGAAATTCTAGCAAAGTATACATCAATTTACATGTCATCGATTTTGTCAATTACGCGCATCATGCGTCAATTCTGTCGTTAGTTATATGTTTGGATGGCGAAGTTAATTTCAGATAGACTGACACATTATCAATTGTTAATTGTGAAATTGTCAATTTTTAAAAGCCGCTCGCCGGTTAAATTCACTTTGGTCTAGAATCGTGCTTTTAGAAAAATGACTGAGGGACATTAAAATTACAATGACTAAGTTTTTCATCAATTCTAATGCGAAATCGTCCGCTTGAAATAGGATAATTTATGAAATAATATGAGAAATTGAAAAATTGTTAAAATTAAGTGCCACAATTTATGTGAAAAGTCATCTTGCCGATGTAGTGGAATTTCTCTTCCAGCTATAACTTTGAAACAAGAAGTTTATCCACATAGTCGAGCTTAACAGTGCATAAGATGATTCTGTCAACAGGAACCCCTGAAGATTTTAATATCTGTGGAACTTCTAGCAAAATATACATCAATTTACACGTCATCGATTTTGTCAATTACGCGCATTATGGGTCAATTCTGTCATCAGTTATATTTTTGGATGCGAAGTTAATTTCAGATAGACTGACACATTATCAATTGCTAATTGTGAAATTGTTAATTTTTAAAAGCTGCTCGCCTGTTAACTTCACTGAAGTCTAGTATCGTGCTTTTAGAAAAATAACTGAGGGACATTAAAATTACAATGACTAAGTTTTCTACTAATTCTAATGCGAAATCGTCCGCTTGAAATAGGATATGAAATAATATGAGAAATTGAAAATTGTTAAAATTAAGTGCCAAAAATTCGGGCTTTGCCCTTCTTCTGTGGTGGTCTGTTCGGTTTTTTTTGTTGTTGTTTGTTTTGTTACTTTTATGTTCTCGAAGATATTAGCTTTTGTAAGCTACTCTGCAATTCGAGAGGAAATAAAGTTTATGTATGTATAAATACACCACGACATCAAACTTTTGAATGGAGGTTTCTTGGACGCGCGCGCGCGACCTTCAGTGGAAACGAAAGTCAGAATAACGGCCGCGCAGTTGGCAGGTCCCAAGTTAGAAAATGAGACGCATCTCCTCCCGTTTCCTTTGGTTGTTTCCGCCGCAGAGCTTGACGCCGCGCGCGTGTGTAAGAAACGCCAATCAAATCGTCTTTGTCGTGGCGTATTTCAAAACGAACAGACCACCACTGAGGAAGGGCATAGCCCGAAACGTTTGGGTGATTGTACATAAATTTTGGCACTTTAATTTTTACAACTTTTCAATTTTTAATACATTTAACCAAGTGCCACGAAGCCACCGAACATTTTAGTTCCAATTTCTAGTATAAATAATAATATGTCAGTTTTCTCCGCTTTAATCTGTTATCAAAACTTGTTCCCTTGCATGTATTACTTTAGTGCAGCGCGTTTTAATATCTTCCCTTATCCAACGGGGATGTACAGTATAATGTATAATAGTGTATAAACAGGTTTTGTACCTTAAAGGTTAAGTCACGTTCATACTGAGAGCTATGCAACTGTTCAGTGTTTTAAAAGGGAAAGAATTATATATGACTTGAAATGTTGCTTGTAAAATTAAGTTTATACAAACCAAGTTTCGTAGCAGAAGGTGCCGTTTACACACAAATAATTCCTCTTCTCGATTTCCAACCAGTAAATACGTTTTTCGGTAGTTGTGTTGTGTTTTCTATTTAACCCGATCTTTTTTTAAGCGCCTAATAAAGTAGTTTCGATGCCATATCCGCATAATGCCTTGCGATTGAAGACTACAAATTAAAGTATACCGTCACTTGTCATTAGCCTTTAACATTAACTTTAAATATACATGTTAATATAAGTTTGCTTTGCTTGCAATTAATTATTGATTCTTCCATAATTCGTCTGAAATAAACAAATCCACTGTTTTTGTACCCGTTCTTAAGTTAACAAAACAGGACTTTTAAAATGTCTTAAGGCCCTGTCACACTATTTCGTATGAGAGAAACGTATGAGTTGCGTATGAAAATTCACAAAATAATTTTCATACGCACAAAATGCCCTTGAAAATACAGCGCATGACCAGCGTACTTGACCTATGAGTAACGTACCTCCAGCGTAACTCTCGCGTATTCAGCGTATGCCTAGCGTACGCTTAGCGTATAAACGATACGTCCGAATACGCACAAAATTTTTAAGCATGCTTAAAAAATTTTTTCTGCCTCGCCGTATGCCAGCGTATGCCACCGTATGCGACCGTGCTTGAAACGTATACAACCTATGCCTAACGTACCCCTAGCGTATGCCAGCGTATACCAGCGTATGAGTGATATTTGTCATACGCTGGCATACACTAGTACGATACGCAATAGTGTACCTGGCCATGAAAAAAATCATAAGGCAAAATTTTGGCAGGGGTGTCACTTTTAAAAGCTTTATATCTTGGGCCTTTAGAAGCCTATTTGACTTGGGGGATAATAGGAGTTCACCAGTACTATTTTATATTCAATGAATCGCGTTTTACGGTAATGCTGTAATGTACGTAAGTTAATTTTTTTTAAAACGTGATTTTGTGTCCAAGTTTGTTCCTCGAGAAGAACACAAAGTAAGTTGATTTCACCACACACTGATCCGTCAAAACCTCTATTGTGTCATATCTGAAGCCTAATTTTTTATTTCAACTTTAATTAAAAGTTATTAGCTTTTAAAGGAGTAAAATTGTACATAATAGAATTTGAAACCTCGTATCTTCCCTTTGAAAGCCTATTTAAAAATTTTGCGTCAGATATGAAGATATATGAAGATGGTGAAGATGGTGAAGATGGCGATAATGGGGATGATAGTGATGATGGTGATGATGGTGACGCTTTTGTGATCGATTTATGGTGTTTATTCCGATAAAATTCGCTCCGCGGGACTCGAGTCAAGAACGAACAAAGCTTTCATTTAATTTGAAAACGTAAATACGTGATTTGCACGCGTTTCATTGAAGAAATTACCGAACTTGACTTTCTATGAAACCAAATGTGGCTGCATTTTTTTCAGTTTTAAATGAGAAAAGAGGATGTTTGTTTAATCAAGTAGCACCTAAGAGCTTTCAGGAACTCGTTTGAAATACGTGAGTGCTCACCAGATGGAATTGGACTTGTGAAGGGAGGAGAATCAACCTAGTTGTTCAGTTTTTCCGCCTTCTTAACATTTTACTGTGTAATGTAACGCAATATTTCGTTTTGTTCAAGTTTTTTGTGATTTCGGCTGTTTATATCGGACCATAAGAAAGTGATTATGTGGCAAAACAGGAAGTAGAAAAGGTTGAGACAAAAATGCATTAGCTTATGAAACGTATGATTAACTGTTGTTATGATCGTTTTTACGCTGCTTCGATTTAGATTTCATTTTGGCCTTCTATAGAAGCCAAGAATCACTAAGAAAACTAAGCGTGGAGATGCTATCAAGATCGAATATGTTTTACATTTAGGTTGACCATGAGTACTGCATGAAGTTTTTTGGTAGAAATTTGCCACAAAATAGAAAACATCAAATAGAATCATAAATACGTTTGTGAAAATGTATTAACCGCGTCTTGACATTATATAATGTTATTTCCTATTCACAAGTCAATAAATGTTTTTTTCTTTTTTAATTTACATGTTCGGTTTAACTTAAACTTGTATTGTTCCCTATCGATTGAGAGGTTATTGGTTTGGCAGAAAATCGTAACGGCAAAATTAACAAACTGACAAAGGAGTGACAGATTTGATAAACGTTGAATATTAAGTTAATATATAAATAGCAAAATAATTTAATTTATTTTCGTAAAATACAAACAAATAGCACCAAAAGGAGTGTATTCTGCCAAGTAGCTTTCATTCGAATGGTAACATTATAGAAGTCCAAGGACTCAAAAGTTGGAACTCTGAAGGGTTTATTTTGCACGAAGATAGAAGGGTCATCCGTCTAATTGAACTCGAACCCAGGAATGGACTAATTAAAAATTTTATTATTTGTCTGCTAGTTTTTTTCGCCAATTACCGTATTTATTCGATTAAGCGCTCAGGGCGCTTATTACATTTTTGGACCTTAAAAGTGGGCGCTTATTTGAGGTGGGCTCTTTATCGAGGCTGGGCGCTTATTAAATTTTCACCATTTTCAGCAAGTAGTAAGTTTATTTTGCAACAAAACAATAACTATTAACAGAACGTGAAGATGTACCAAAGCAGAATTTTAACTCTTCATTGAAAGTTTCTTTAAAATACTAAGTAAACTCTGTCTTCGGAGAAGTCTATAAGTAGTACTTAGTCAATTTCAATCTCATTGTCACTAAGGTCAGTTAGCGAACTCTCTTGTGCTGACAGCGTAACGTCTGCAAATGGGTCAGTCGCCCGAGAAGCAGATAGAGCTTGCTGGATGGATGTTAGGCGATCTAGACCCACATGACAAGGTTGACCCTCCTTTAGGCAATGAATTTGGTCATCTTCAGATCCGTCAGAAGCCATAGTTAATGCGCAGCTTCTGAAAGAACGGATAATTAACTCTCTGTCCAGACTATCCCAGGCCTCAAGAACCCACTGAACGATTTTGCGACGAGGTGGGCCACGCATGTTTCCTGCAGCTGTAAATTAATGAGCTCCCTCAGACATCCACGCATCATACTTCTCAGTTACTTTGGCCATAAACGGCTTGTTCCATGCCACGTCAGGGGCTTGGATATACTTAGTACACCCGCCGTGTACTATGACAGGATCGATCTTTGAATGTGCGAGTTCTTGCTTACTCTGTGATGTGGCATTTAAGAGTCGTCTTGCATTTTTGCTCGTGAATAGCCCGCACTTTGTGGGAAATCATTGCCCTTGAAATTCGAAGGCCACCTTGGACCTGCGTTCATGCACCCACTCTAAAAGCTCGTCTTCAAGGCCAACATCAAATGGTTTTCTATCTCCACCTTCAAGACATTTCCTCTTGTTATCTGCAGCCTGTAGTTGGGCCTTGGCGCTTTGCCATTCACGAATTCTCTTCCGGTCTACGGTGAACTTTTTCGCGGCCCTAGAGATACTTTTTCTTTCTTCGGCAAACTTGATAGCTTCTAATTTATATTCTGTCGAGTACGAACTTCACTTTTTGCCGGCATAAGACTGAGATGCATCAGTCTCCATGCTTGCAGTAGACTGCAAAACAGTTGGTTTTTTCCTCTTAAAGCCATGCGAGGTTCGAAGCAAGAGGCGCGAAGCGCCGATCCGCGCCCAAGCCTCACGCGCCCGCAGGGCGCATGAGGCGTCCCTCCCCAGTCTCACTCCACGTATCCTCACTCGCTCCAGATCTTTTCGGTTGCGCATTTTTTTTCGGAGGACTCGCGCAAAAATACGGACTGTTTTGCTGTCTATGCTTGCAGCACAAAGGGAAGATAAGAACGTGATTCATGCGATTTAAATCTTTTTAAATACCATTGGAATCAAATATCTGATCTGTCAGTTTACATCACACGAATGCATGAAGGTGCTAAATTCGAGAAGCTTTACAATAAGGTAATTACATGCAAGAACAATAGACCAAAAGCTAACAGGAAACGCGCGTCGTGACTTCCGCTGTAGGCTAGCACACTGAACAGATCGCGTTTAGTGCCAGAGCATTCAGTGCGAATTCAAAGCCATGGCTCGTTCAAGCTGTCATTATCTGAAATAGAACTTTGTGTTCGAAGTGCAATTCACATCACTTATACCAGATCATCATATTTATAAATCAGTGTGGACTCAAACTTTGGGAGATAAACTTAACTAAACTGCCGTGAGGATGATCGCAAGGAAGCCAAAGATCATGACGAATATGCAATTGGGACATATTTGGAAGCTAATAATGAGCTTGTAGGACATGTCACAATGGAACTGTCTTATCTTATCTACACATTTCTGAGAGCTTACGACGATAACGAGGTTTCTGTAAAAGTTACTGGATCAAGAAGGCTTGAGAACGGACTCGTTGTCCCAGGACATTCAAAGTGCGAACACCCAGCAGAGCTATTGCCACGAAGATTGAGCGGGAGATTTTGCGGTTGAAAGAACTTTGCGCCCACATGGACATTGCAGCTGAAACTTTGAGGAAAATTTCAACATTCTCATAGACTGTCAGACAATGAATTTAAAGATTGTAAGCCAATAAAGAAATAATCAATACTCCTCTTGTGCACTTCAGTTCACTTCAGGTTGGGCGCTTAATCATATAAATATGGTATGTAAATGGTGTTTTTTACCGGTAATATATATCTCTAAATGGCTAAAGCCATTACCGGTTTCTTGTGCTATTTAAATCACACTTATGTGATGGTTCAATTACACACAGCCTACAGAATCCACAAATGCACGATAAAGGAGTTAGTTTCTACAGAAATTGCGGAGCTGCGTCAGTGGGGTCAGTGAAACACTAATGGCCGGTTATTTAAACGAAGTTTAGACGGTGTTTAACAAAACCCCGGTCTAAACCAATTCCAATCTGGCTAATCTTAATATTTAAAAGTTAGTTACTTTAAACAGTGTCCAGAAAGCATATAGCACAGACTAGAAAAACACACACGGGATATATTAAAAGAACAATCCAAAAAGAAGCCTAATAAGGTTTAAATTGATGACAACTTTACTTCATGAAACCTAGACTTAAAAAAGTGTTGCAAATAGACTTTAAAAAACAACTACAATAATTTCAAGAGAAACAAATATTAATTAAAGTATTCTTGCCAATGTTATGATACTTCTCTTCCAGCTACAACTCTAAAACAGGACGTTTCTTCACGTAGTTGAGCAGAATCTAGTAACATTGTGCAGAATAGTTCCGTTAACATATGCTCATATTGATAATTTAAATTTGCGTGGGGACCATTGTAACGCATCCTACATCAATTATGTCGATTATGTCAGTTATCACGAACTCATAAAAATAATACTAATTTGTGTGGGACATGTTAGGATTCAGTTATGACAGCTCGTTAACCCCTGGGAGGTTTCCACTCTTACTAATAGCTTATTTGTGCCAGTAAGAAATTACAACTGTATATCGTTGTCTAAACTCCTGCCGTGAAAGTCAAATTTGCTTGATGGGTTTTAAAGGTCGCTGTTTAGCTTTCTGTATTGAAACTGATGTGAAGCATCAAAAAGAATATAAGATGTGCAACGTTTTCAAGGACAAATATAAAGTTGTCAATTAACCATTGGACTTACACTCCTCCCCCTCCCTCCCTCTCTTAAGGTTTTTCTCCTATTTTTTTCAGGGTTTTTTCAGCAGCTGTTAGTTTATCCTTGAGACGCATTTGGGAAAATGCGTGTCTTCCACCCTTTTTGGCGAAAAAGAATGCTACCGCTAAACGCAGCACGGTGTAGCATAAAACAATTTTATTTCAATTTCCCCACTTTTCACATAAGTTGAATTTTTAGTGAAATCCATGAAGGCCGTCTTGGCAGTTACATGTTGTATGTGTTAAGCAAAATGATTAAGGTTTTTCGATACAGTTTTCTGGAGACTATACCTACATTTTTCAATCGGCTTTTAAACGGTCTTCTCCAAGTCAGATCAACGTGAAATTTTCACTACTAAAAGCGAAAGTTTGCGCGTTTACGATTTCGCATTGAAAATCCCACATAGGCATCTTTATTAATTTATTACTAGTAGTAATCATAGATTATAGTGCGTCTCCTTATCCCGTGGCACCTCGTCTTAGCCTAGTACCTCAGTTTCATGAATTAATTCAGCCACTGTTGAAAAGGGCTATGTCGCGAGATATGTCACGCAGGCAAAAACGTCGGGCCGTCATCAAACAAATTCACGCTATCGCCGTGGAATCGGGCAAAATCCTGCCGTGTTGTGTACTCCGAAAGGTCTCAGATTTTTCCGACATATAAATAGTATATTTGTCTTGATTTCATTTCGGTTATTTCTCCGATTCTGAAATCATACTCCTCAGTACATGTACCAATACCGGAACCGGAAATGAGAAATTTCGACGTTTAAGTCACGCAACATTCAACGTGAAATTTCGCAAGATTTTTCGGATAAAATTACAACTACCAATTGCAAGTAAGACACAAGACTGTTGAATATAATTCCTTTATTAGCTAGACAAATTTTAGTCACAAAACTGCGAAATCTTTAGTCACAAATGCGCCCGATACAGGCGCAACTTCGAGCACTGTAAAGTTAAATTATCTGCGTTCGCCTGGCGCGGCCGGTCAGTGAATTATTGCTACAAGACATAGGCGAATTGCACCGTACCGTAGAACATCGCGAAGAACGACGTCGGTGTTTAGGTGAAAGCTTCCCAAATCAGGCAGAGAACCACAGCAAAATCAAGATAGAACATTCAAAACATACCAGAACGGCAGCGAGGAAAATTTGAACTTCTTGCTTGATTCCAAAGAGACCCAACAACTTACTTGGTCCGGAGAAGAACCTTCGTCCAATTTTTCCACTGCGTACTTTTAGTAGGCATTGAAATATTGAGCCGTACGATTCCAAAATCGGGAAAATATCCGAAACTAAATCAAGACAAATAGATTATTCACATGTGACATTTCGGAACCCCAGCTCCCCAGGATGATGCCTGATTTCCACGGGATGCTGGATGCTATTGTGACGTTTCAAAATGGCGCAGATTTGGTACCGACACTTTTCTCGATTCGTTCCGCTAAGCCTAGACGACGCGCTAAGAATGCTGCATACTATTGTGACGTTTCAAAATGGCGCAGATTTGGTACCGACACATTTCTCGATTCGTTCCGCTTAGCCGACAAGATTAGGAAGCGTCTCCTTCGTCGACGCAATTAGTTATTTATTATTTATTAATTTATTTATTAAATTCTAAAATAATTTGTCGTAGTGTACTTATTTCATATCACTTTTATACTTTAATTAGATGATTTTTATGATTGTTAATTAGTTCTATCTATCTATCTATCTATCTATCTATCTATCTATCTATCTATCTATCTATTTACCACCCATTTCCGGATTCCTTTGTTTCTTTGTTATTCATAAAGATATACGTGTAAATTATAGGACAGAATAGCGAACCAAAATCCAAGTAAATTACTATGTGACACGGTGCGTAGCTTTAAAAAACGAACTCGACGAGAATTGCTGACTATAACGTGAACAGATTTATTGAAGTACAGCGCAATGTTCCAAGTACAACGTTCACAGCTTCATATGAAGACTCAGACACGTGAGTCGATGGAGTCGATAGGTTAAGTTGTAAGGCGATAAGTCGTTGCACACGCATCAATGTCAGTCTTGGCCAAAAAACTAAACTTAATGTTGATGAGCACGAGTGTAGATAGAAACAAGAGGCTACGCGTAGCCAAAACTCGAGCCGGTAATGTTCGTTACTCGCGGGGACGTAAAACAGCAACAGGCAATTTAACAAAACCAAAATTAGATTTGCTTCTACTTGCATGCGTGCGTATGCTCGTACCCAGATTTAATGCGATGCACAAATGAGAGACGAAAACACGAAGAATAAAAAGAAAAATGAAGGGAAAACCTTACCTGGTTGCCGTATCCGGCACGAGAAAACAGCAGCAAACAAAACCCAAATTTGTTTCGCTTCTGTTTGCATCACACCAAATCCCAAGTATCGTGGGCTCAAAATTTTCTCGCAGTGCATGCGTGCGTATTCTCGTACAAAGGTCTAACGCGATGCACAAACGTAGATACGAAAACACGGAGAAAAAGCAAAAGAAAAACGGAGGGCAACTTTAACTCGTTGCCATAATAAAGCCTCAATTGACACCATGAAGTCTACACTAGAACTGAGCCCAGTTACTAAGTTGAAAGCACTTAATTTTATGACTAGCAAAACGTGCTGGAAACAGTCTAGAAATTATTACGGATTTCCTGTGCGGACATTGCAGCAAAGGGCAATTGAAGTGAGAAGCCGCAGTGAGCTATCACTAAAATCTTATTTATTAAGGTGATAATCCTTTATAATAACTGCCGTAACACTGACGTACTTGCGATAACGAGGCATAAACGAAAAACATCACGTTTCGAAACCACGCAGCATATACTACTATTTTCTTTATTGATTTAACTACGTATCCGGCTATAGCATATATTTTCAGTTTCAATTAAAATTATATTGTTTCCAACATTAAAAAAAAAATCGTTTTTTGCAAAAAGATGTGACCGCAAAATTCATCAGTCTGATAAATTAGTGAGAGGTTTGATTTACGTTGAGTTACATTTGTTTACGCGCAAATTGTATGAATCATAACTGAAAACAAAACAAAATTATTTATAAACTTTGCGTTTCCATAAGCCTGTCGAGTCGCTACTGAGATAAGTACAAAGAACACAAATAAAGCTGCTAGGCCGACGGTTTTGACGCTTTCAGTGCTTAGCTGTTTCCCTCCAAATAGCAATACAAATCAAAGAAAAATAACAAATTCCGTTTTGTGAAATATCACACACAAGAAACAGGTACTGCTCGACTGCTTTCATTCGATATGGCAACATTATAGAATTTCGTCCATAGACCCTGAAACCTTAGAACTTGATGACCTTACTCGAGTTTTGACTGTGGCCGCAGTAAACAGTGGCTAATTTTACGCCAAGGTGCATCTGTCTACTCTTGTTGAACTGAAATCTCCCTGAAACTTGGTGGCTCACTGCTTACGACTGGTTATCGTTTTCGTGTAGCTGATACTTAATGGTGTTCCACTTTAAAAGAGATAGCGCCTTGGTCCTTCTTTTTACACTTTTTTCCGTGTGAAATGCAAATTTAGGCGTTTACGCAGGAACAACCGGGTAACCGGTCGATTTAGCTGTACTATTAGTTGAAACAGAGCCCTATGCACTTAACAAAATAAAACATATTCATATACACTCTTTATGAAAACACACTATGAAACGTGGTTGACTAGAACGTCCTATAAATAAAATCCGGTTCATCAAACCAAGATATTGACTAAGCAAAATTAAAAAAATGGAAACAGAGGTTCATAACAATGTAACTCTGACATACCTTGGGTATTGTCCTTTTACTATTTTCAAATGTTGTTAGTTATAGACTTATTAGGTCTTATTTATGATGTACGTTGTTTGTCAGTTGTGAAATAGTAAAAATAGTAATGATATACTAAGTTCTTACCTTTCTAATTGGTGTAAATAGTTTCTTGTGAGCATTAAACTCGGTACTAAAATAGGTTTGTATTATGTCCAGCTTTTACACCAATTACGTAAATAGTATTTAGTCCTGAATATATATATCTTTGAGTGCTTAAGCCCATTACAAGTTTCTTGTGTTATTTAAACTGATAATTTGACCCACAATTGTTGATCGAATTACACGCAGCTTTCCGATCTAAAAAAAAAAGAAATAAATGTAGTACGTTTTTAAAGGAACTTTGATGCTGCATCAGTGGGGGAAGTGAAGGTTGATTACGCATGTTGGCTGCCGTATAAGTAAGGGTTAGACAATGAACGCGAGTGTTCTATGGGATATAGTGCCTCGAGCATAGATAGAAGGCCACGAGGGCGTAGCCCGAGTGGCACTTCTATCTGATGCGAGAGGTGCTATATCCCATAGGACACGAGCGTTCATTGTCTAACCGTCTTAGAAAATGGTCACATCCGCGAAGAAACCATATTTTATGCAGATTGTATTTATGAGCGTATTTTAATTGTGTCATTCACACTTGGGAATCACGTTGTTATTTTGTTTTGGATGTCGCCGTAATGTTGGTAGAATTTTACGAATAACAATGCTTTTCTTTCTTTGGAGCTTTGTTTATTCTTTGTTGTTTTGATGGCTCATTTGCTCCGGCTATGAGCCAGTATACAGAGCTCAAGGAACTTGAGGCCGTTCTGCCACTCATGAGTTACTTGCTTTTGAGAGCGTAGACATATCCGAGTGCTTGGGGAATGAATTCGATAAAAATGCACGTTTCCAAAAGCCTACCACAGTGAACGAAATTGAGCAAAGAGAAAGAGACAGAATTCCAAAGCACGGTGAGACCAGTCTTTCGTTTAATTTTCCTTAAAAATTGTTAAGTCGAATTTGGTTTTGTTATTTTGGTGATTAATCTCTTGCTTAAGTTATGTAAAGCGAAAACTTCAAATAAAATTGTCATTTTTATAACTGCAAGTTGTTTTTGTTTAAATTAGCAGCCTGTAATTCATTAGTATGCTCTATACACTCATTAGTATGCTCTATTTTCTCATTAGTATGCTCTATATAGAGCATACTAATTAGGCTTTTAAACAAAGGGAAAAAAAAGGAATTCATTAGTATGTTCTATATAGAGCTTACTAATGAGTACTTATTTTACCCCACAATTTCCCTGGGTTTCAAAGCCCCCGCCCCTCTACATAATTTAAGACAGTTTATGGGATATAGAGCACACAAATACTCGGCACTGATTGGCTGAGTGGGTGTGACCATTTTCTAAAGAAATTTAAAAGCTAACGTTTCGAGCGGTATAGCCATTCGTCACATTATTTCATTTTGAAGGGATGGTTTCACGGTTCGGCGCATGTGCACAGATTAAAATGCTTTATTTGACTTCTTATACCTATTTTATCGATTAAAAAACCACTCACATTTACTTAACACACTATAATTAGTCTAAACAAAGCGAAGGATGACCAAAATTTACAGAAAATTTCAACGAATAACACCGACAAAGTCAACACTGAATAAAATCTTTGACCCGAAGGATTTATTCTACGCTCTGGTGGATTTCATGGTCCACATGGGTATGCATAATCATCCATTCATTCAGCTGACTGACCGCGACATTTTCACGGTCAAATTTCCCGCCGGAGTTATCTACTCGCTTCCGATTGGTCTAAACAATGAAATTAAATGGGTTACGTCATAGCTTGCACATGCGCCAAACCGTGAAACCCTCCCTTTAACTCGCGTGCAGTACTCCGTCACTGAACTGTGAGCCAATTATTTTCTCATCCGGTTCTCCCACTCAGTCAATAAGTGCATATCCCATAACCGTAGGCGAATATAGCCAGGTTTGTATTTCACGTCTATCACAAAAAATGAATTAAAATAGCCTTATAAAGTAAGTAATTTTAAGTGTCAGTTTAACCCTTTTTCCGACTGGAATTTTTTGACATTAAAAAAATAAAACATAATTATAAATACATTTCGCAAAAGCCTTTTTGTAGAGAATTTGGCTATGTATACAATTACATAGCATAATATTTAACAATTTTTACTGTCAACATTATTAATAACAGTAATAACCATCAACAAACTGAAGGTTTTTAAAAAAAAAAAAAAAAAGCCAACCAATGGGCTATGTTTCCAAAATTAAAGTGTCAAATTAACATTTATTTTTTTTATCATGGCATTGACTGCCGCAATTAAAAATTGGTTTATTATTGAAAATTGGTTTAAACCCACTGCACATTGGTTAAATTTATAATTTAAACTGTGCTATATGTTAGTCATTTTACTTGAGTAATTAAAAAAGGCGTCATATGTGTTCAAATAGAAATAAAAATCACTAACGAATGAAAGAGTTATTCTCCTTTAGTTTTCCTCTGGTTAGTCCATGTCATATTACACTGCGCACACTGCGGCTAACGCGGTTCTAACTTATACGACTGATTATCTAAAGGTTAAGTCGTGGCTTCGTTATACAGCATATACAGGCTGTTCAGTTATCATAACAACTCTGTATTTAATCTAGTACTAGTATATATGAAACGACTACTAGGCGCATTGCTTCTTCAAATGCCCACTTCATCGCAGCTTACATCCCCAGTATTTCTCAGGTTTCTCTTGTGTTGTGCCAGTACTTATGTATAGAGCGAGGGTACTAATACTCAGTGCAGGCATATCAGGAAATAGTGGGAATCGAAACGTGACCAAACGATAACATCGTTTGCTGCAATCGGCCTGGGTAAGATAACATGTTTATTATCTGAAAGTCTATCAAGTAATGTCGTGAGTAACTAGTCAAAGTATTTGCTGTTTGGATAAATTTTTGGTTTGCCTTATTTACTAGTCAAGGATATAACTTAAAATGACGAATTATATGCGAGGATTACTTCGTTCAATCTTATACGTACTTTGAAATGAAATGACCTTTATTTTACTTAATATATGTTTCTATATTTTGTACTCGCGATATTTATAGCCAGCGAGTTGATGAGCGCCTTTTCCTAAAACAAGTTATTAGTTCTTTTTTTTTTATTATTATTTAGCGGAAAGCTAGTGTTCTGCTCTTTATATTTTTTGTCTTAAATAAAAAACCCAGGGCGACGGGCGAGAGATGATTTGTCCAAGTTATAAAAATGGTGTCGGTCGAGTGGTACGCTAGTTCGCGTTTTTCAGTACAAAGTATTTTTTTCCTGTTCGTTAATAAGATCCCCTGCATTCTTATCACCCGATTCATCTTAAAAATTTAGAAGTTTGTTCATTTAACTGTCAACAAGCCGATAATTTATTCAATACAAAAACCCACGTTAGACTGTTTATGAACGGGAATGGCTAGCAACTAACATCTCCTGACTTTGTGAACCGTTTAACTATTTTAGAACTGACCATATTCAGCCAATTGAAGATCATAAATCGCTAAGGTAAGGACATGGTCAATTCAATGTGTAAACGACATATCTACCGCAATCATTTTCTTTGTTGCTGCTTCGATTTGGGTTTCGTCCAGTCCTCGTATACCGTAAAATGCCGTTTACAAGCCCTGGGCTTATGCATCTCTGTAACTGGGTCTTGTTGGCTGGCAAGCAAACAAAACTGTGATAAGAAAACTGCTTTTTTAGTTCATTTGGTGTAACCTTTTTGTAAAGGTTACACTGATTGGGATCCCTTTGGTATGGTTTTCTTCTTTGGTTCCAACTGTTAAAAAAATCGGTCCTATATTTGTCAACGAACGTTGCAAGAATTCGATTTGACATAGTCACAAGCAAAAAGGACCATGCACTCCGATCCTGCCATTTTAAATGTGTGAGCAGAAGCTATACAGAAATTATCATCATTTTAAGAATACGCAGATTTGCAAATAAGCTTGCTAAATATATCGTCAATTATCTTCATACAAACGGCGTTAGTCAATCTAAATTCCCTGTTCTAACGATGTGTACCACAGATTACATTGTGATGCACTATCAATGTGCCAAATAAAAAGAAGTGTAAAATAAAACGCATGAAATTAAAATATATAAAATGTACACAATAGATAACTCGAGGTATATATAAAAAGGTAACTATTTCCTAAAAGTGAGGTTTACTACAATGTCATTGAGGTGTACCGCGGCATAAGAATTGTCAGCTGACAACCAAGCGATCTGGAATCATGATTATTTCTCCTTTCATATTTCTCCTGATCTATATTCCGAGTGCTTGGCTAGTCGACTGCCGTGAGGCACTAAATTAATGCGGAAGTTTAATTCAGTCTGTGGATTGTTGATTTTTTTTTTGTTTGCACCGGAAACTAAGTGCTCATTTATGGGTCTGCAGATGCTGATGCGAGATTTAATGGTCTCCCTAGCTCTTATCAAAAAATCAATAAATAAATCAACCATGCCAATGAATGAATGATGAATGAATCAATCAAAAAAATTCATCTATCAATCATTTTCTATCCGTTTATCAACAGACAAAAACGGGATGGCAGTCAGCGAAACAGAAGTCACCGTAATAACCGTGATGTATGCCCTAACGATGCTTGCAGCCATTGTGGGAAACAGTATTCTGATATACATCGTGTGGAAGAAACCTGAAGTACGATCACTGACCAGCTCCATGTTCGTCAACATGGCCGTGGCTGATTTATTGGTGGCGTTGTTTATGATGCCTATGTCCATTGTCCAACTTCACACAGGCGGTCATTGGAAGATATCTGGAGTACCTCCCGATATAGTATGCAGATCCTTCATTTTAATTTCTTATGCCACACTAATGGCGTCTATCCTTTGCCTAATATTTATGGCAATCGACAGATTCTATGCAGTTGTCTCCCCTCTAAATATCCATATTGTCTGGTTCAGAAAGGCGAAATTCGTTACACTGTTGATTTGGGTCATGTCGATAGCTTTGATGGCTATCATGCCAGTTGTCTATCAACATACATCGTTTTGCGAGATTCACGTCAACATTGTGGGAAACCAGACCGAGACATTTCGTGGCATTTTCCTCTATATTTTCGTGATTTCCTATCTGATTCCACTAGCTATCATTTCCCCACTGTACGCCAAAGCCGCTCGTAAAATATGGTTCAACCAGGCTCCTGGCAATCCGTTGGCTGAGAATCAGCAGCGGCAACAAGAAGTTACCAAACGAAAAGTGGTGCGAATGCTCATCATCATCGTTGTGGTATTTGGTCTTTGCTGGCTTCCCGCACAGGCAATTCACCTATTTTGGGCAATAAAAACATTTCGTGTCCGCATGCCAACAATTGTCATGTATCTGGGATTTTGGTTGGCCCACGCAAACAGCGCCATCAACCCTTGGCTGTACATCGCATTGAGCACAAAGATCAGATTGGCATTCATCAGAATGGTGACCGCCCCAAAATCCCATGAAAGACAAACTCACCGCTCTCGGGAAACGATGTTATCTACGGCCGGGACAAACGGAAACGAGACACATTTGTAGCTTATACATGTACAAGTTTAGAACAGCACTTCTAGAAATAAGCCTTGTATAATTTTAAGTTCACACCGACTATTTTTGCTTTTCATTATATTCTTTACTTTTGCATAACGTTGACGCTTGTGAACATTGTTATTTATTAAACGTAATACGTATTAATCAATAAACTTGTTGAACTGCAAAAACCGTGGACGAAGATCCTGCTGGTTTTACGTTGGATCTCAGAGGAGAAGACCTAATCAGCTAAACTGAATCAATATAAACGAGAAGTCGTTTGTATTAGAGCAGTTTTCATTGAGTACTTTAATAATTTGCGTGCGATTTCACACGCTAAGTGTACTGTGTCTTCTTGTTTTAGACGGTTAACGCGCTTCCTTGTTAGACTACTCACACTATCCGAATACTCCCAATCATCAAATCGTGAAATAACGTGCATGCAGATTCCCAAGACAATTATTCTCCAATATGCCTAATATAACGACGCCCAAGTATACGCTCCCACAGCGTCTTGTTTGCATTAGGTTCGGCACATGTGAAGTTCGACGTTTGAACCGGGCCTTACGCGCATCATGCGTCAATTCTGTCATTGGTTATATGTTTGGATGGCGAAGTTAATTTCAGATAGACTGACACATTATCAATTGTTAATTGTGAAATTGTCAATTTTTAAAAGCTGCTCGCCGGTTAACTTCACTGTGGTCTAGGATCGTGCTTTTAGAAAAATGACTGAGGGACATTAAAATTACAATGACCAAGTTTTTCATCAATTCTAATGCGAAATCGTCCGCTTGAAATAGGATAATTTATGAAATAATATGAGAAATTGAAAAATTGTTAAAATTAAGTGCCACAATTTATGTGAAAAGTTATCTTACTGATGTAGTGGGATTTCTCTTCCAGCTATAACTTTGAAACAAGAAGTTTATCCACATAGTCGAGCTTAACAGTGCATAAGATGATTCTGTCAACAGGAAACCCTGAAGATTTTAATTTCTGTGGAACTTCTAGCAAAATATACATCAATTTACACGTCGTCGATTTTGTCAATTACGCGCATTATGGGTCAATTCTGTCATCAGTTATATTTTTGGATGCGAAGTTAATTTCAGATAGACTGACACATTATTAATTGCTAATTGTGAAATTGTTAATTTTTAAAAGCTGCTCGCCTGTTAACCTCACTGAAGTCTAGTATCGTGCTTTTAGAAAAATAACTGAGGGACATTAAAATTGCAATAACTAAGTTTTTTACTAATTCTAATGCGAAATCGTCCGCTTGAAATAGGATATGAAATAATATGAGAAATTGAAAATTGTTAAAATTAAGTGCCAAAAATTCGGGCTTTGCCCTTCTTTTGTGGTGGTCTGTTCGTTTTATTTTTTGTTTTGTTTTGTTACTTTTATGTTCTCGAAGATATTAGCTTTTGTAAGCTACTCTGCAATTCGAGAGGAAATAAAGTTTATTTAACTATGTATAAATACGCCACGACATACATTTTGAATGGAGGTTTCTTGGACGCGCGCGCGCGACCTTCAGTGGAAACCGAAACAACCTATGCCTAACGTACCCCTAGCGTATGCCAGCGTATACCAGCGTATGAGTGATATTTTTCATACGCTGGCATGCACTAGTACGATACGCAATAGTGTGACAGGGCCATTATTAAGGTCGCGGGGGATACCTGGCCATGAAAAAAATCATAAGGCAAAATTTTGGCAGGGGTGTCACTTTTAAAAGCTTTATATCTTGGGCCTTTAGAAGCCTATTTCGCTT
>JAJLRJ010000005.1:24978854-25150108 GCA_024195265.1 Dendrophyllia cribrosa | reverse complement strand
GCCGGTCAGTGAATTATTGCTACAAGACATAGGCGAATTGCACCGTACCGTAGAACATCGCGAAGAACGACGTCGGTGTTTAGGTGAAAGCTTCCCAAATCAGGCAGAGAACCACAGCAAAATCAAGATAGAACATTCAAAACATACCAGAACGGCAGCGAGGAAAATTTGAACTTCTTGCTTGATTCCAAAGAGACCCAACAACTTACTTGGTCCGGAGAAGAACCTTCGTCCAATTTTTCCACTGCGTACTTTTAGTAGGCATTGAAATATTGAGCCGTACGATTCCAAAATCGGGAAAATATCCGAAACTAAATCAAGACAAATAGATTATTCACATGTGACATTTCGGAACCCCAGCTCCCCAGGATGATGCCTGATTTCCACGGGATGCTGGATGCTATTGTGACGTTTCAAAATGGCGCAGATTTGGTACCGACACTTTTCTCGATTCGTTCCGCTAAGCCTAGACGACGCGCTAAGAATGCTGCATACTATTGTGACGTTTCAAAATGGCGCAGATTTGGTACCGACACATTTCTCGATTCGTTCCGCTTAGCCGACAAGATTAGGAAGCGTCTCCTTCGTCGACGCAATTAGTTATTTATTATTTATTAATTTATTTATTAAATTCTAAAATAATTTGTCGTAGTGTACTTATTTCATATCACTTTTATACTTTAATTAGATGATTTTTATGATTGTTAATTAGTTCTATCTATCTATCTATCTATCTATCTATCTATCTATCTATTTACCACCCATTTCCGGATTCCTTTGTTTCTTTGTTATTCATAAAGATATACGTGTAAATTATAGGACAGAATAGCGAACCAAAATCCAAGTAAATTACTATGTGACACGGTGCGTAGCTTTAAAAAACGAACTCGACGAGAATTGCTGACTATAACGTGAACAGATTTATTGAAGTACAGCGCAATGTTCCAAGTACAACGTTCACAGCTTCATATGAAGACTCAGACACGTGAGTCGATGGAGTCGATAGGTTAAGTTGTAAGGCGATAAGTCGTTGCACACGCATCAATGTCAGTCTTGGCCAAAAAACTAAACTTAATGTTGATGAGCACGAGTGTAGATAGAAACAAGAGGCTACGCGTAGCCAAAACTCGAGCCGGTAATGTACGTTACTCGCGGGGACGTAAAACAGCAACAGGCAATTTAACAAAACCAAAATTAGATTTGCTTCTACTTGCATGCGTGCGTATGCTCGTACCCAGATTTAATGCGATGCACAAATGAGAGACGAAAACACGAAGAATAAAAAGAAAAATGAAGGGAAAACCTTACCTGGTTGCCGTATCCGGCACGAGAAAACAGCAGCAAACAAAACCCAAATTTGTTTCGCTTCTGTTTGCATCACACCAAATCCCAAGTATCGTGGGCTCAAAATTTTCTCGCAGTGCATGCGTGCGTATTCTCGTACAAAGGTCTAACGCGATGCACAAACGTAGATACGAAAACACGGAGAAAAAGCAAAAGAAAAACGGAGGGCAACTTTAACTCGTTGCCATAATAAAGCCTCAATTGACACCATGAAGTCTACACTAGAACTGAGCCCAGTTACTAAGTTGAAAGCACTTAATTTTATGACTAGCAAAACGTGCTGGAAACAGTCTAGAAATTATTACGGATTTCCTGTGCGGACATTGCAGCAAAGGGCAATTGAAGTGAGAAGCCGCAGTGAGCTATCACTAAAATCTTATTTATTAAGGTGATAATCCTTTATAATAACTGCCGTAACACTGACGTACTTGCGATAACGAGGCATAAACGAAAAACATCACGTTTCGAAACCACGCAGCATATACTACTATTTTCTTTATTGATTTAACTACGTATCCGGCTATAGCATATATTTTCAGTTTCAATTAAAATTATATTGTTTCCAACATTAAAAAAAAAATCGTTTTTTGCAAAAAGATGTGACCGCAAAATTCATCAGTCTGATAAATTAGTGAGAGGTTTGATTTACGTTGAGTTACATTTGTTTACGCGCAAATTGTATGAATCATAACTGAAAACAAAACAAAATTATTTATAAACTTTGCGTTTCCATAAGCCTGTCGAGTCGCTACTGAGATAAGTACAAAGAACACAAATAAAGCTGCTAGGCCGACGGTTTTGACGCTTTCAGTGCTTAGCTGTTTCCCTCCAAATAGCAATACAAATCAAAGAAAAATAACAAATTCCGTTTTGTGAAATATCACACACAAGAAACAGGTACTGCTCGACTGCTTTCATTCGATATGGCAACATTATAGAATTTCGTCCATAGACCCTGAAACCTTAGAACTTGATGACCTTACTCGAGTTTTGACTGTGGCCGCAGTAAACAGTGGCTAATTTTACGCCAAGGTGCATCTGTCTACTCTTGTTGAACTGAAATCTCCCTGAAACTTGGTGGCTCACTGCTTACGACTGGTTATCGTTTTCGTGTAGCTGATACTTAATGGTGTTCCACTTTAAAAGAGATAGCGCCTTGGTCCTTCTTTTTACACTTTTTTCCGTGTGAAATGCAAATTTAGGCGTTTACGCAGGAACAACCGGGTAACCGGTCGATTTAGCTGTACTATTAGTTGAAACAGAGCCCTATGCACTTAACAAAATAAAACATATTCATATACACTCTTTATGAAAACACACTATGAAACGTGGTTGACTAGAACGTCCTATAAATAAAATCCGGTTCATCAAACCAAGATATTGACTAAGCAAAATTAAAAAAATGGAAACAGAGGTTCATAACAATGTAACTCTGACATACCTTGGGTATTGTCCTTTTACTATTTTCAAATGTTGTTAGTTATAGACTTATTAGGTCTTATTTATGATGTACGTTGTTTGTCAGTTGTGAAATAGTAAAAATAGTAATGATATACTAAGTTCTTACCTTTCTAATTGGTGTAAATAGTTTCTTGTGAGCATTAAACTCGGTACTAAAATAGGTTTGTATTATGTCCAGCTTTTACACCAATTACGTAAATAGTATTTAGTCCTGAATATATATATCTTTGAGTGCTTAAGCCCATTACAAGTTTCTTGTGTTATTTAAACTGATAATTTGACCCACAATTGTTGATCGAATTACACGCAGCTTTCCGATCTAAAAAAAAAAGAAATAAATGTAGTACGTTTTTAAAGGAACTTTGATGCTGCATCAGTGGGGGAAGTGAAGGTTGATTACGCATGTTGGCTGCCGTATAAGTAAGGGTTAGACAATGAACGCGAGTGTTCTATGGGATATAGTGCCTCGAGCATAGATAGAAGGCCACGAGGGCGTAGCCCGAGTGGCACTTCTATCTGATGCGAGAGGTGCTATATCCCATAGGACACGAGCGTTCATTGTCTAACCGTCTTAGAAAATGGTCACATCCGCGAAGAAACCATATTTTATGCAGATTGTATTTATGAGCGTATTTTAATTGTGTCATTCACACTTGGGAATCACGTTGTTATTTTGTTTTGGATGTCGCCGTAATGTTGGTAGAATTTTACGAATAACAATGCTTTTCTTTCTTTGGAGCTTTGTTTATTCTTTGTTGTTTTGATGGCTCATTTGCTCCGGCTATGAGCCAGTATACAGAGCTCAAGGAACTTGAGGCCGTTCTGCCACTCATGAGTTACTTGCTTTTGAGAGCGTAGACATATCCGAGTGCTTGGGGAATGAATTCGATAAAAATGCACGTTTCCAAAAGCCTACCACAGTGAACGAAATTGAGCAAAGAGAAAGAGACAGAATTCCAAAGCACGGTGAGACCAGTCTTTCGTTTAATTTTCCTTAAAAATTGTTAAGTCGAATTTGGTTTTGTTATTTTGGTGATTAATCTCTTGCTTAAGTTATGTAAAGCGAAAACTTCAAATAAAATTGTCATTTTTATAACTGCAAGTTGTTTTTGTTTAAATTAGCAGCCTGTAATTCATTAGTATGCTCTATACACTCATTAGTATGCTCTATTTTCTCATTAGTATGCTCTATATAGAGCATACTAATTAGGCTTTTAAACAAAGGGAAAAAAAAGGAATTCATTAGTATGTTCTATATAGAGCTTACTAATGAGTACTTATTTTACCCCACAATTTCCCTGGGTTTCAAAGCCCCCCGCCCCTCTACATAATTTAAGACAGTTTATGGGATATAGAGCACACAAATACTCGGCACTGATTGGCTGAGTGGGTGTGACCATTTTCTAAAGAAATTTAAAAGCTAACGTTTCGAGCGGTATAGCCATTCGTCACATTATTTCATTTTGAAGGGATGGTTTCACGGTTCGGCGCATGTGCACAGATTAAAATGCTTTATTTGACTTCTTATACCTATTTTATCGATTAAAAAACCACTCACATTTACTTAACACACTATAATTAGTCTAAACAAAGCGAAGGATGACCAAAATTTACAGAAAATTTCAACGAATAACACCGACAAAGTCAACACTGAATAAAATCTTTGACCCGAAGGATTTATTCTACGCTCTGGTGGATTTCATGGTCCACATGGGTATGCATAATCATCCATTCATTCAGCTGACTGACCGCGACATTTTCACGGTCAAATTTCCCGCCGGAGTTATCTACTCGCTTCCGATTGGTCTAAACAATGAAATTAAATGGGTTACGTCATAGCTTGCACATGCGCCAAACCGTGAAACCCTCCCTTTAACTCGCGTGCAGTACTCCGTCACTGAACTGTGAGCCAATTATTTTCTCATCCGGTTCTCCCACTCAGTCAATAAGTGCATATCCCATAACCGTAGGCGAATATAGCCAGGTTTGTATTTCACGTCTATCACAAAAAATGAATTAAAATAGCCTTATAAAGTAAGTAATTTTAAGTGTCAGTTTAACCCTTTTTCCGACTGGAATTTTTTGACATTAAAAAAATAAAACATAATTATAAATACATTTCGCAAAAGCCTTTTTGTAGAGAATTTGGCTATGTATACAATTACATAGCATAATATTTAACAATTTTTACTGTCAACATTATTAATAACAGTAATAACCATCAACAAACTGAAGGTTTTTAAAAAAAAAAAAAAAAAAGCCAACCAATGGGCTATGTTTCCAAAATTAAAGTGTCAAATTAACATTTATTTTTTTTATCATGGCATTGACTGCCGCAATTAAAAATTGGTTTATTATTGAAAATTGGTTTAAACCCACTGCACATTGGTTAAATTTATAATTTAAACTGTGCTATATGTTAGTCATTTTACTTGAGTAATTAAAAAAGGCGTCATATGTGTTCAAATAGAAATAAAAATCACTAACGAATGAAAGAGTTATTCTCCTTTAGTTTTCCTCTGGTTAGTCCATGTCATATTACACTGCGCACACTGCGGCTAACGCGGTTCTAACTTATACGACTGATTATCTAAAGGTTAAGTCGTGGCTTCGTTATACAGCATATACAGGCTGTTCAGTTATCATAACAACTCTGTATTTAATCTAGTACTAGTATATATGAAACGACTACTAGGCGCATTGCTTCTTCAAATGCCCACTTCATCGCAGCTTACATCCCCAGTATTTCTCAGGTTTCTCTTGTGTTGTGCCAGTACTTATGTATAGAGCGAGGGTACTAATACTCAGTGCAGGCATATCAGGAAATAGTGGGAATCGAAACGTGACCAAACGATAACATCGTTTGCTGCAATCGGCCTGGGTAAGATAACATGTTTATTATCTGAAAGTCTATCAAGTAATGTCGTGAGTAACTAGTCAAAGTATTTGCTGTTTGGATAAATTTTTGGTTTGCCTTATTTACTAGTCAAGGATATAACTTAAAATGACGAATTATATGCGAGGATTACTTCGTTCAATCTTATACGTACTTTGAAATGAAATGACCTTTATTTTACTTAATATATGTTTCTATATTTTGTACTCGCGATATTTATAGCCAGCGAGTTGATGAGCGCCTTTTCCTAAAACAAGTTATTAGTTCTTTTTTTTTTATTATTATTTAGCGGAAAGCTAGTGTTCTGCTCTTTATATTTTTTGTCTTAAATAAAAAACCCAGGGCGACGGGCGAGAGATGATTTGTCCAAGTTATAAAAATGGTGTCGGTCGAGTGGTACGCTAGTTCGCGTTTTTCAGTACAAAGTATTTTTTTCCTGTTCGTTAATAAGATCCCCTGCATTCTTATCACCCGATTCATCTTAAAAATTTAGAAGTTTGTTCATTTAACTGTCAACAAGCCGATAATTTATTCAATACAAAAACCCACGTTAGACTGTTTATGAACGGGAATGGCTAGCAACTAACATCTCCTGACTTTGTGAACCGTTTAACTATTTTAGAACTGACCATATTCAGCCAATTGAAGATCATAAATCGCTAAGGTAAGGACATGGTCAATTCAATGTGTAAACGACATATCTACCGCAATCATTTTCTTTGTTGCTGCTTCGATTTGGGTTTCGTCCAGTCCTCGTATACCGTAAAATGCCGTTTACAAGCCCTGGGCTTATGCATCTCTGTAACTGGGTCTTGTTGGCTGGCAAGCAAACAAAACTGTGATAAGAAAACTGCTTTTTTAGTTCATTTGGTGTAACCTTTTTGTAAAGGTTACACTGATTGGGATCCCTTTGGTATGGTTTTCTTCTTTGGTTCCAACTGTTAAAAAAATCGGTCCTATATTTGTCAACGAACGTTGCAAGAATTCGATTTGACATAGTCACAAGCAAAAAGGACCATGCACTCCGATCCTGCCATTTTAAATGTGTGAGCAGAAGCTATACAGAAATTATCATCATTTTAAGAATACGCAGATTTGCAAATAAGCTTGCTAAATATATCGTCAATTATCTTCATACAAACGGCGTTAGTCAATCTAAATTCCCTGTTCTAACGATGTGTACCACAGATTACATTGTGATGCACTATCAATGTGCCAAATAAAAAGAAGTGTAAAATAAAACGCATGAAATTAAAATATATAAAATGTACACAATAGATAACTCGAGGTATATATAAAAAGGTAACTATTTCCTAAAAGTGAGGTTTACTACAATGTCATTGAGGTGTACCGCGGCATAAGAATTGTCAGCTGACAACCAAGCGATCTGGAATCATGATTATTTCTCCTTTCATATTTCTCCTGATCTATATTCCGAGTGCTTGGCTAGTCGACTGCCGTGAGGCACTAAATTAATGCGGAAGTTTAATTCAGTCTGTGGATTGTTGATTTTTTTTTTGTTTGCACCGGAAACTAAGTGCTCATTTATGGGTCTGCAGATGCTGATGCGAGATTTAATGGTCTCCCTAGCTCTTATCAAAAAATCAATAAATAAATCAACCATGCCAATGAATGAATGATGAATCAATCAATCAAAAAAATTCATCTATCAATCATTTTCTATCCGTTTATCAACAGACAAAAAACGGGATGGCAGTCAGCGAAACAGAAGTCACCGTAATAACCGTGATGTATGCCCTAACGATGCTTGCAGCCATTGTGGGAAACAGTATTCTGATATACATCGTGTGGAAGAAACCTGAAGTACGATCACTGACCAGCTCCATGTTCGTCAACATGGCCGTGGCTGATTTATTGGTGGCGTTGTTTATGATGCCTATGTCCATTGTCCAACTTCACACAGGCGGTCATTGGAAGATATCTGGAGTACCTCCCGATATAGTATGCAGATCCTTCATTTTAATTTCTTATGCCACACTAATGGCGTCTATCCTTTGCCTAATATTTATGGCAATCGACAGATTCTATGCAGTTGTCTCCCCTCTAAATATCCATATTGTCTGGTTCAGAAAGGCGAAATTCGTTACACTGTTGATTTGGGTCATGTCGATAGCTTTGATGGCTATCATGCCAGTTGTCTATCAACATACATCGTTTTGCGAGATTCACGTCAACATTGTGGGAAACCAGACCGAGACATTTCGTGGCATTTTCCTCTATATTTTCGTGATTTCCTATCTGATTCCACTAGCTATCATTTCCCCACTGTACGCCAAAGCCGCTCGTAAAATATGGTTCAACCAGGCTCCTGGCAATCCGTTGGCTGAGAATCAGCAGCGGCAACAAGAAGTTACCAAACGAAAAGTGGTGCGAATGCTCATCATCATCGTTGTGGTATTTGGTCTTTGCTGGCTTCCCGCACAGGCAATTCACCTATTTTGGGCAATAAAAACATTTCGTGTCCGCATGCCAACAATTGTCATGTATCTGGGATTTTGGTTGGCCCACGCAAACAGCGCCATCAACCCTTGGCTGTACATCGCATTGAGCACAAAGATCAGATTGGCATTCATCAGAATGGTGACCGCCCCAAAATCCCATGAAAGACAAACTCACCGCTCTCGGGAAACGATGTTATCTACGGCCGGGACAAACGGAAACGAGACACATTTGTAGCTTATACATGTACAAGTTTAGAACAGCACTTCTAGAAATAAGCCTTGTATAATTTTAAGTTCACACCGACTATTTTTGCTTTTCATTATATTCTTTACTTTTGCATAACGTTGACGCTTGTGAACATTGTTATTTATTAAACGTAATACGTATTAATCAATAAACTTGTTGAACTGCAAAAACCGTGGACGAAGATCCTGCTGGTTTTACGTTGGATCTCAGAGGAGAAGACCTAATCAGCTAAACTGAATCAATATAAACGAGAAGTCGTTTGTATTAGAGCAGTTTTCATTGAGTACTTTAATAATTTGCGTGCGATTTCACACGCTAAGTGTACTGTGTCTTCTTGTTTTAGACGGTTAACGCGCTTCCTTGTTAGACTACTCACACTATCCGAATACTCCCAATCATCAAATCGTGAAATAACGTGCATGCAGATTCCCAAGACAATTATTCTCCAATATGCCTAATATAACGACGCCCAAGTATACGCTCCCACAGCGTCTTGTTTGCATTAGGTTCGGCACATGTGAAGTTCGACGTTTGAACCGGGCCTTACGCGCATCATGCGTCAATTCTGTCATTGGTTATATGTTTGGATGGCGAAGTTAATTTCAGATAGACTGACACATTATCAATTGTTAATTGTGAAATTGTCAATTTTTAAAAGCTGCTCGCCGGTTAACTTCACTGTGGTCTAGGATCGTGCTTTTAGAAAAATGACTGAGGGACATTAAAATTACAATGACCAAGTTTTTCATCAATTCTAATGCGAAATCGTCCGCTTGAAATAGGATAATTTATGAAATAATATGAGAAATTGAAAAATTGTTAAAATTAAGTGCCACAATTTATGTGAAAAGTTATCTTACTGATGTAGTGGGATTTCTCTTCCAGCTATAACTTTGAAACAAGAAGTTTATCCACATAGTCGAGCTTAACAGTGCATAAGATGATTCTGTCAACAGGAAACCCTGAAGATTTTAATTTCTGTGGAACTTCTAGCAAAATATACATCAATTTACACGTCGTCGATTTTGTCAATTACGCGCATTATGGGTCAATTCTGTCATCAGTTATATTTTTGGATGCGAAGTTAATTTCAGATAGACTGACACATTATTAATTGCTAATTGTGAAATTGTTAATTTTTAAAAGCTGCTCGCCTGTTAACCTCACTGAAGTCTAGTATCGTGCTTTTAGAAAAATAACTGAGGGACATTAAAATTGCAATAACTAAGTTTTTTACTAATTCTAATGCGAAATCGTCCGCTTGAAATAGGATATGAAATAATATGAGAAATTGAAAATTGTTAAAATTAAGTGCCAAAAATTCGGGCTTTGCCCTTCTTTTGTGGTGGTCTGTTCGTTTTATTTTTTGTTTTGTTTTGTTACTTTTATGTTCTCGAAGATATTAGCTTTTGTAAGCTACTCTGCAATTCGAGAGGAAATAAAGTTTATTTAACTATGTATAAATACGCCACGACATACACCTTTTGAATGGAGGTTTCTTGGACGCGCGCGCGCGACCTTCAGTGGAAACCGAAACAACCTATGCCTAACGTACCCCTAGCGTATGCCAGCGTATACCAGCGTATGAGTGATATTTTTCATACGCTGGCATGCACTAGTACGATACGCAATAGTGTGACAGGGCCATTATTAAGGTCGCGGGGGATACCTGGCCATGAAAAAAATCATAAGGCAAAATTTTGGCAGGGGTGTCACTTTTAAAAGCTTTATATCTTGGGCCTTTAGAAGCCTATTTCGCTTGGAGGATAATAGGAGTTCACCAGTACTATTTTATATTCAATGAATCGCGTTTTACGGTAATGCTGTAATGTACGTAAGTTAAATTTTTTAAAAACGTGATTTTGTGTCCAAGTTTGTTCCTCGAGAAGAACACAAAGCAAGTTGATTTCACCACACACTGATCCGTCAAAACCTCTATTGTGTCATATCTGAAGCCTAATTTTTTATTTCAACTTTAATTAAAAGTTATTAGCTTTTAAAGGAGTAAAATTGTACATAATAGAATTTGAAACCTCGAATCTTCCCTTTGAAAGCCTATTTAAAAATTTTGCGTCAGATGTGAAGATATATGAAGATGGTGAAGATGGTGAAGATGGCGATAATGGGGATGATGGTGATGATGGTGATGATGGTGATGATGGTGACGCTTTTGTGATCGATTTATGGTGTTTATTCCGATAAAATTCGCTCCGCGGGACTCGAGTCAAGAATGAACAAAGCTTTCATTTAATTTGAAAACGTAAATACGTGATTTGCACGCGTTGCATTGAAGAAATTACCGAACTTGACTTTCTATGAAACCAAATGTGGCTGCATTTTTTTCAGTTTTAAACGAGAAAAGAGGATGTTTGTTTAATCAAGTAGCACCTAAGAGCTTTCAGGAACTCGTTTGAAATACGTGAGTGCTCACCAGATGGAATTGGACTTGTGAAGGGAGGAGAATCAACCTAGTTGTTCAGTTTTTCCGCCTTCTTTTAAAACATTTTTTGTAATGTTAAAACATTTTACTGTGTAATGTAACGTAATATTTCGTTTTGTTCAAGTTTTTTGTGATTTCGGCTGTTTATTTCGGACCATAAGAAAGTGATTATGTGGCAAAACAGGAAGTAGAAAAGGTTGAGACAAAAATGCATTAGCTTATGAAACGTATGATTAACTGTTGTTATGATCGTTTTTACGCTGCTTCGATTTAGATTTCATTTTGGCCTTCTATAGAAGCCAAGAATCACTAAGAAAACTAAGCGTAGAGATGCTATCAAGATCGAATATGTTTTACATTTAGGTTGACCATGAGTACTGCATGAAGTTTTTTGGTAGAAATTTGCCACAAAATAGAAAACATCAAATAGAATCATAAATACGTTTGTGAAAATGTATTAACCGCGTCTTGACATTATATAATGTTATTTCCTATTCACAAGTCAATAAATGTTTTTTTTTTCTTTTTTAATTTACATGTTCGGTTTAACTTAAACTTGTATTGTTCCCTATCGATTGAGAGGTTATTGGTTTGGCAGAAAATCGTAACGGCAAAATTAACAAACTGACAAAGGAGTGACAGATTTGATAAACGTTGAATATTAAGTTAATATACAAAAAGCAAATTTAATTTCGTAAAATACAAACAAACAGCACCAAAGGAGTGTATACTGCCAAGTAGCTTTCATTCGAATGGTAACATTATAGAAGTCCAAGGACTCAAAAGTTGGAACTCTAAAGGGTTTATTTTGCAGGAAGATAGAAGGGTCATCCGTCTAATTGAACTCGAACCCAGAAATGGACTAATTAGAAATTTTATTATTTCTCTGCTAGTTTTTTTTCACCAATTACCGTATTTATTCGATTAATCGCTCAGGGCGCTTATTACATTGTTGGACCTTGAGAGTGGGCGCTTATTACATTTTTGGACCTTAAGAGTGGGCGCTTATTCGAGGTGGGCTCTTTATCGAGGCTGGGCGCTTATTAAATGTTCACCATTTTCAGCAAGTATTAAGTTTATTTTGTAACAAAACAATAACTAATAACAAAACGTGAAGATGTACCAAAGCAGAATTTTAACTGTTCATTGAAAGTTTCTTGAAAATACTAAGAAAACTCTCTCTTCGGAGAAGTCTCTAAGTAGTACTTAGTCAATTTAATCTCATTGTCACTAAGGTCAGTTAGCGAACTCTCTGGTGCTGACAGCGTAACGTCTGCAAATGGGTCAGTCGCCCGAGAAGCAGATAGAGCTTGCTGGATGGATGTTAGGCGATCTAGACCCGCATGACAAGGTTGACCCTCCTTTAGGCAATGAATTTGGTCATCTTCAGATCCGTCAGAAGCCATAGTTAATGCGCAGCTTCTGAAAAAACGGATAATTAACTCTCTGTCCAGACTATCCCAGGCCTCAAGAACCCACTGAACGATTTCGCGACGAGGTGGGCCACGCATGTTTCCTGCAGCTGTAAATTAATGAGCTCCCTCAGCCATCCACGCATCATACTTCTCAGTTACTTTGGCCATAAACGGCTTGTTCCATGCCACGTTAGGAGCTTGGATATACTTAGTACACCCGCCGTGTACTATGACAGGATCGATCTTTGAATGTGCGAGTTCTTGCTTACTCTGTGATGTGGCATTTAAAGGGTCGTCTTGCATTTTTGCTCGTGAATAGCCCGCGCTTTGTGCGAAATCATTGCCCTTGAAACTCGAAGGCCACCTTGGACCTGCGTTCATGCACCCACTCTAAAAGCTCGTCTTCCAGGCCAACATCAAATGGTTTTCTACCTCCTCCTTCAAGACATTTCCTCTTATTATCTGCAGCCTGTAGTTGGGCCTTGGCGCTTTGCCATTCACGAATTCTCTTCCGGTCTACAGTGAACTTTTTCGCGGCCCTAAATATACTTTTACTTTCTTCGGCAAACTTGATAGCTTCTAATTTATATTCTGTCGAGTACGAACTTCACTTTTTGCCGGCATAAGACTGAGATGCATCAGTCTCCATGCTTGCAGCACAAAGGGAAGATAAGAACGTGATTCATGCGATTTAAATCTTTTTAAATATCATTGGAATCAAATATCTGATCTGTCAGTTTACATCACATGAATGCATGAAGGTGCTAAATTCGAAAAGCTTTACAATAAGGTAATTACATGCAAGAACAATAGACCAAAAGCTAACAGGAAACGCGCGTCGTGACTTCCGCTGTAGGCTAGCACACTGAACAGATCGCGTTTAGTGCCAGAGCATTCAGTGCGAATTCAAAGCCATGGCTCGTTCAAGCTGTCATTATCTGAAATAGAACTTGTGTTCGAAGTGCAATTCACATCACTTATACGAGATCATCATATTTATAAATCAGTGTGGACTCAAACTTTGGGAGAGAAACTAAACTTAACTGCGTGAGGATGATCGCAAGGAAGCCAAAGATCATGACGAATATGCAATTGGGACATATTTGGAAGCTAATAATGAGCTTGTAGGACATGTCACAATGGAACTGTCTTATCTTATCTACACATTTCTGAGAGCTTACGACGATAACGAGGTTTCTGTAAAAGTTACTGGATCAAGAAGGCTTGAGAACGGACTCGTTGTCCCAGGACATTCAAAGTGCGAACACCCAGCAGAGCTATTGCCACGAAGATTGAGCGGGAGATTTTGCGGTTGAAAGAACTTTGCGCCCACATGGACATTGCAGCTGAAACTTTGAGGAAAATTCCAACATTCTGTAGACTGTCAGACAATGAATTTAAAGATTGTAAGCCAATAAAGAAATAATCAATACTCCTCTTGTGCACTTCAGTTCACTTCAGGTTGGGCGCTTAATCATATAAATATGGTATGTAAATGGTGTTTTTTACCGGTAATATATATCTCTAAATGGCTAAAGCCATTACCGGTTTCTTGTGCTATTTAAATCACACTTATGTGATGGTTCAATTACACACAGCCTACAGAATCGACAAATGCAGGAGTTAGTTTCTACAGAAATTGCGGAGCTGCGTCAGTGGGGTCAGTGAAACACTAATGGCCGGTTATTTAACGAAGTTTAGACGGTGTTTAACAAAACCCCGGTCTAAACCAATTTCAACCTGGCAACCTTAATATTTAAGAGTTAGTTACTTTAAACAGTGTCCAGAAAGCATATAGCACAGACTAGAAAAACACACACGGGATATATTAAAAGAACAATCCAAAAAGAAACCTAATCAGTTAAAACTAAGGTTTAAATTGATGACAACTTTACTTCATCAAACCTAGACTTAAAAAAGTGTTGCAAATAGACTTTAAAAAACAACTACAATAATTTCAAGAGAAAAAAATATTAATTAAAGTACTCTTACCAATGTTGCGAGACTTCTCTTCCAGCTACAACTCTAAAACAGGACGTTTCTTCACGTAGTTGAGCAGAATCTAGTAACATTGTGTAGAATAGTTCCGTTAACATAAGCTCATATTGATAATTTTAATTTGCGTGGGGACCATTGTAGCGCATCCTACATCAATTATGTCGATTATGTCAGTTATCACGAACTCATAAAGATAATGCTAATTTGTGTGGGACATGTTAGGATTCAGTTATGACAGCTCGTTAACCCCTGGGAGGTTTCTACTCTCACTAATAGCTTATTTGTGCCAGTAAGAAATTACAACTGTATATCGTTGTCTAAACTCCTGCCGTGAAAGTCGAATTTGCTTGATGGGTTTTAAAGGTCGCTGTTTAGCTATTTATATTGAAACTGATGTGAAGCATCAAAAAGAATATAAGATGTGCAACGTTTTCAAGGACAAATATAAAGTTGTCAATTAACCATTGGACTTACACTCCTCCCCCTCCCTCCCTCTCTTAAGGTTTTTCTCCTATTTTTTTCAGGTTTTTTTCAGCAGCAGTTAGTTTATCCTTGAGACGCATTTGGGAAAATGCGTGTCTTCCACCCTTTTTGGCGAAAAAAAAAAAGAATGCTACCGCTAAACGCAGCACGGTGTAGCATAAAACAATTTTATTTCAATTTCCACACTTTTCACATAAGTTGAATTTTTAGTGAAATCCATGAAGGTTGTCTTGGCAGTATACATGTTGTATGTGTTAAGCAAAATGATTAAGGTTTTTCGATACAGTTTTCTGAAGACCATACCTACATTTTTCAATCGGCTTTTAAACGGTCTTTTCCATGTCAGATCAACGTAAAATTTCTCACTACTAAAAGCGAAATTTTGCGCGTTTACGATTTCGCATTGAAAAGCCCACATAGGCATCTTTATTAATTTATTATTTATTATTTATTAATTAATTTATTAAATTCTAAAATAATTTGTCGTAGTTTACTTATTTAATATCACTTTTATACTTTAATTAGATGATTTTTATGATTGTTAATTAGTTCTAAATACTATAATGACTTGTGTATTGTTATAATTATTTACTATGTAAGTGCACGGCTCCTTGGGAGAGCACTTTTTTACTAGTGATAAAGGATGTCCGTGTTAAAATAAAGTTTATCTATCTATCTATCTATCTATCTATCTATCTATCTATCGATCTATCTATTTACCACCCATTTCCGGATTCCTTTGTTTCTTTGTTATTCATAAAGATATACGTGTAAATTATAGGACAGAATAGCGGACCAAAATCCAAGTAAATTACTATGTGACACGGTGCGTAGCTTTAAAAAACGAACTCGACGAGAATTGCTGACAATAACGTGAACAGATTTATTGAAGTACAGCGCAATGTTCCAAGTACAACGTTCACAACTTCATATGAAGACTCACGCGGGTCGATGGAGTCGATAGGTTAAGTCGTAAGGCGATAAGTCGTTTCGAATTTGGTTTGCAGGCGCACCAATGTTAGTCTTGGCCAAAAAGAGATGAGCACGAGTGTAGATAGAAACAAGAGGCTACGCGTAGCCAAAACTCGAGCCGGTAATGTACGTTACTCGCGGGGACGTAAAACAGCAACAGGCAATTTAACAAAACCAAAATTAGATTAGCTTCTGCTTGCGTGCGTGCGTATGCTCGTACCCAGATTTAATGCGATGCACAAATGAGAGACGAAAACACGAATAATAAAAAGAAAAACGAAGGGCAAACCTTACCTGGTTCCCGTATCCGGCACGAGAAAACAGCAACAAACAAAACCCAAATTTGTTTCGCTTCTGTTTGCATCACACCAAATCCCAAGTATCGTGGGCTCAAAATTTTCTCGCAGTGCATGCGTGCGTATTCTCGTACCCAGATCTAACGCGATGCACAAACGTAGATACGAAAACACGGAGAAAAAGCAAAAGAAAAACGGAGGGCAACTTTAACTCGTTGCCATACCGGCACGAGTAATAAAGCCCCGATTGACACCATGAAGTCTACACTAGAACTGAGCCCAGTTACTAAGTTGAAAGCACTAAATTTTATGACTAACAAAACGTGCTGGAAACAATCTAGAAATTATTACGGATTTCCTGTGCGGACATTGCAGCAAAGGGCAATTGAAGTGAGAAGCCGCAGTGAGCTATCTCTAAAATCTTATTTACGAAGGTGATAATCCTTTATAATTCAAATGGACAGACTGCAAATCACAGTAGTTGCTAAAAATATATATATATATATATCTCTGTGTCGTAACTGTTCATCAGTAGGATGCCTAAAATGTGTGAAATTCTACAATTAGTTTCGGCTCCATTAAATCCTATACCAATTGCAGAACATTTTAGGAGGAGCCACCCACAATGTGAGCACAGTCACGGACAACACAAATAAGTAAGGAAAATATAAGACGTTATTTAACGAACTAAATGCACACGTCAATGAAATAAACAAATAATGCACGCGCACAAATAATGCACCAATAATGCACGAGCACAAATAATTAAATTAAAGAAATAAAAACGCGCGCGTACATGTGCCCAGATACAACTGAAATACAAATCTTAATACTAAATACGAAATGTAAGGATACGATGTTGCAATTCAAGCCTGGATTGCTAATCTCATCTCACGCAGGGCTGCCCCATACTTCTCTACGATAAGACCATGGCGACTGGAGAATTTATTAAATGATTTCCGAAGTAGATTTCCGAAGTAGATTGGTTTATAATAACTGCCGTAACACTGACGTACTTGCGATAACGAGGGATTAACGAAAAACATCACGTTTCGAAACCACGCAGCATATACTACTATTTTCTTTATTGATTTAACTACGTATCCGGCTATAGCATATATCTTCGGTTCTAATTAAAATTATATTGTTCCCAACATTGAAAAAAAAAATCGTTTTTGGCAAAAAGATGTGACCGCAAAATTCATCAGTCTGATAAATTAGTGAGAGGTTTGATTTACGTTGAGTTACATTTGTTTACGCGCATGTATGAATCATAAATGAAAACAAAACAAAAATATTTATAAACTTCACGTTTCCATAACCCCAAGTCGCTACTGAGATAAGTACAAAGAACACAAATAGAGATGCTAAGCCGACGGTTTTGACCCTTTCAGTGCTTAGCTGTTTCTCTCCAAGTAGCTATACAAATCAAAGAAAAATAACAAATTTTGTTTTGTGAAATATCACACGATCTGAGAAACACGTACTGCTCGACTGCTTTCATTCGAAATGGCAACACTGTAGAATTTCGTCCACAGACCCTGAAACCTTAGAACTTGATGACCTAGTTTACTCGAGTTTTGACTGTGGCAGTAAACAGTGGCTAATTTTACACCGAGGTGCATCTGTCTTGTTGAACTGAAATCCGAGTCCCTGAAACTTGGTGGCTCACTGCTTTCGACTGGTTATCGTTTTCGTGTAGCTGATACTTAATGGTGTTCCACTTTAAAAGAGATGGTGCCTCCTTCATTTTACACTTTTTTTCGTGTGAAATGCAAATTTAGGCGTCTTTCAGTCATTTATTAGGGGACTTTAGATCGGACGACGAGTACTAGATTGAGTACGAGTACGACTTTTGAATTTAAAGCCAGTCACGCCCCCAGAGTAGTCGGTCCTTCCTGTTGCAAACCAGAAGATAACAAGACTCCAGGTATAAATTGTGTGGTAAATGGTTATTTAGAGTACGCAAACTAAGTTTTAAAAGTCGTACTCGTACTCAATCTCGTACTCGTCGTCCGATCTAAAGTCCCCTATTATTTATACAGGAGCAACTGGGTAACCGGTACATTTAGTTGTATGTACTAAGTTTAAACACAGCCCTGTCCTAACAAACTGAATAAAACACCCTTTATGAAAACACACTGTGAAACGTGGTTGACTAGAACGTCCTATAAATAAGATCCGGCTCATCAAACCAAGATATTGACTAAGCAAAATTAAAAAAATGGAAACAGAGGTTCATAACAATGTAACTCTTGGGTATTGTCCTTTTACTATTTTCAAATGTTGTTAGTTATAGACTAATTAGGTCTTATTAATGATGTACGTTGTTTGTCAGTTGTGAAATAGTAAAAATAGTAATAATATACTAAGTTTTTACCTTTGTAATTGGTAGGTTTGTATTATGTCCAGCTTTTACACCAATTACGTAAATAGTATTAAGTCCTGAATATATATCTTTGAGTGCTTAAGCCCATTACAAGTTTCTTGTGTTATTTAAACTCATAATTTAACCCACAATTGTTGATCGAATTACACGCAGCTTTCCGATCTAAAAAAAAAAAGAAATAAAAGTAGTTCGTTTTTAAAGGAACTTTGATGCTGCATCAGTGGGGGAAGTGAAGCACTTGATGTGGTCTTCGCTAGGTTGATTAAGCATGTTGGCTGCCGTATAAAGAAATTTAAAAGCTAACTTTTCGAGCGGTATAGCCATTCGTCATTTTATTTCATTTTAACTCGCGTGCAGTACTCCTTTTCTGAACTGTGAGCCAATTATTTTCTCATCCGGTTCTCCCACTCAGTCAATAAGTGCATATCCCATAACCGTAGGCGAATATAACCAGGTTTGTGTTTCACGTCTATCACAAAAAATAAAAATACCCTTATAAAGTAAGTAATTTTATTTTAAGGGTCAGTTTAACACTTCTTCCGACCGGAGAATAAAGGGAAAATTTCGCATTTTCTTGATATTAAAAAAAAATAAACATAATTATAAATACATTTCGCAAAAGCCTTTTTGTAGAGAATTTGGCTATGTATACAATTACATAGCATAATATTTAACAATTTTTACTGTCAACATTATTACATGTCATAACAGTAATAACCATCAACAAACCGAAGGGTTTTTTTTAAAAAAAAAAGCCAACCAATGTGCTATGTTTCCAAAATTAAAGTGTCAAATTAACATTTATTTATTTTATCATGGCATTGACTGCCGCAATTAAAAATTGGTTTATTAATGAAAATTGGTTTAAACCCGCTGCACATTGATTAAATTTGTAATTAAAACTGTGCCATATGTTAGTCATTTTACTTGAGTAATTAAAAAAGGCGTCACTGATATGTGTTCAAATAGAAATAAAAATCACTAACGAATGAAAGAGTTATTCTCCTTCGATTCAGTTTTCCTCTGGTTAGTCCATGTCATATTACACTACGCACACTACGGCTAACGCGATTCTAACTTATACGACTGATTATTTCACTTGAGTAATTAAAAAAGGCGTCATATGTGTTCAAATAGAAATAAAAATCACTAACGAATGAAAGAGTTATTCTCCTTCGATTCAATTTTCCTTTGGTTAGTCCATGTCATATTACACTACGCACACTACGGCTAACGCGATTCTAACTTATACGACTGATTATTTCACTTGAGTAATTAAAAAAGGCGTCATATGTGTTCAAATAGAAATAAAAATCACTAACGAATGAAAGAGTTATTCTCCTTCAATTTTCCTTTGGTTAGTCCATGTCATATTACACTACGCACACTACTGCCTGTTATTACTTAGATTATCGTAGGATTTCCTCCCCGCCCCCCCCCCCCCCCCCCCCCACCCTTGCCCCCTGGATTTCCAAGCCGAGAGACCCCCCTCTCCTGCCCGGATTTGCAATAAAGTTTTGGAAGCCCTAAATTTACAGGTAATTAGAAAAAAATACATGTAATCGCATTCAGAAGATTTTGTTTTTATAATTTTCAAAACCGTGGTGACGAGTGCTATAAATTGGTGAAACATTTTAAAAATAAATATTGCGTGACGCATCACATGAACCCCCCCCCCCCCCCCCCCCCCCCGTGATTTCAAGACTAAATCGAAGTGAAATTTTTCTAGTTCCTAATAACTGCTTTGATTTTGCCATGTATTAGTTTTTCCTGGCTTCATAGTTTATTCAAATTGTTGTCGCAAATACACAATATTTCCTTGAATGAAAATGTCTTTCCCTTGAATAAAAGAGTTAAACGCTTATCATAATTCAGTGATTTTCTGCTTCCGGAAGGCTTAGCGATTTGTTTATCCTAATTGCAGCGCTAGCGTCTGCGAATTATATTATAAACATCACAAAATAATATTTAAATTCAGCAACCTACTTTATTATATCTAGTGTTTTCTAAAATTTCCGACATTTTTTATGTGTATATAGAATGCCATTCTTATCCAATTTAGTTTAGTCTCAAGAGGAAAACGCGTCAAATTATCGCATCAAGGAAACTGTCGGCCACGCAAATTTGTTCAGCATCTGGCGAATTTCTCGCTCGACCGATTGTGGTCAAGTTTTTTAAATATTTGTCAAAAGCTACTAATAAGACAAAGAAACAGTCTATGAAATGTTTCTTACAAAGTAAATGGACATTAAAAAGTGTGACTTTCTTTACCATAGTTTTCCAGGAATGCTTGAAAATTCTTAGCAAAGTCTGCCGCTTCGAGTATAAATTCTGAAAGAAGACATGTCCTCACTTGTGACAAATTTCATCGCTTTCAGCTCTCAAACCACCACTACAAAGGCATAAAAATCTTCTAAAGGACTTTTTCTTTCCATTTCGAAGTCTTAAAAGGCGTGCTTTCATTCCGGTTATGCAAAATGAACGTCTACAAAATGAAAGCGTGGAGTTCACGGGCGGCCATATTTGTTAGAAATCTGATAGTCTTCTGAGGGAACATTCGATTCGTGCCATTCGAAGCTATCCTCGACAAACGTTGAACAACCGACGAGGTTCCAAAACAAAAAAAGGAGTTAAGATCGGGGAATATCGAGTCAAAATCGGCAGAGTTCGTTGTGGGCTCGGATTCTATTGTTACACTCACTCACTCACTCACTCACTCACTCACTCAAACGGATAGCATAGTAGCTTTCGTAGTTTCGTAACTCTCTTGTGGGCTTCGCAGTACACTTGTGGCAAGTCTAAAATTTAGGAAGGCAGTGAATATGCAATAACCTAAGGTAATATAGAATTGGAAAAAGCGTGTTTTTTGGAAGTGAATTGTTGATACATATTTTGGGGGGGGGGGGGGGGGCGGGGAGTACTCCCGACAATTAAGGGTAGGTGTGTGCCGCCTGAAGCATCAAAAGCAACCATTATAAACAATTGATAATTTTGTTTTACGAAATAATAGATTTCAGTATATATTTTCTTGCTTTAAGTCTGCTATATTCTTTGCTAATTGAGCTACGTTGAGCACTCTAAGGCAACTCTCTTGCGTCAGGATTTCAATGCGATAAAGCTACGTTGAGCACTCTAAGGTATCTGTCTTGTCCGCTTCACGATTTGAATGTGATGAGAATAACACACCGACTGATTGATATTCCTCTTCTTTTTATAAGCAGAGAACGTTTTCTCTGTCTTGCTTGCCACTAAAATAATACATTGCCTTTTTGTTTGTTTTGTCAATTAGCTCCCATATAGTGCCAATATTTTTCCTTTAAAAAAAAATCAACACGCTGAAATCGCTTATAATGCTTGCTTGATAAACTTTTGTTAACTAAATCAGCAAAATTATTACGTCTTTTGCATACTATTGCATAATCAAACCGTAATGGCAATGATTCAGTGTTCCAAAATAGAACAAAAGCCAAATCCATACTCTTGCACAATCAAACGGGAACATTTTTAGTTAGCTGAATACGCAAAATCTCACCTCTCTTGCATACTATTGCATAATCATGACACCTCAACATTTAATAACCATTCAAAATTGAAATTTCTCTTTAATAATCAAACCGTAATAGGAATGATTCAGTATTCCAATGACTACTGAAAAGGGACATTAACGTTAATTTTGCAGAAAAGCAAATCCATTGTATAATACAGTCAAATTAGGCCCCTTCACGAGCGACGCATGAAAATAGAACGCGTGTTTTATTTCCGATTTGACAGCCTTGTCAGATAAATGACCACAAGTTGCTTCTTATTGTCTAAAATTAATTGCCGACTCGCTTAAGCTACCTGCTTTGGTGGCTTAAATTTAACTAGAGTTTAACTCAATTAAGCTGACTCGCTTAACTTTAAGCAAATTGGAAAACCAACTCTTTTGCTCTTTACAGTTAGTCATCCCGAGTACACAACGTATCGCAGAACATTCCTCACAATTTTTCTTTTCATGAACATTTCCGGTTGTCACTCGCTAAGCGACTTGGAAAATCGCTCTTCAGGGTTAGTCATCCCGGGTACACAACGTATCGCAGAACATTCCTAACTATTTTTTTTCTTTTCACGACATTTCCACTTGTCACTCGCTAAGCGACTTCAAAAATCGCTCCTCGCGGTTAATCTTCCCGAGTAGACAAGGTATCGCAGAACATTCCTGCCAATTTCTAGAATTTTCTATCAATTTTCTATTTAAGTGCTTAAAACCACAAAAACAATAAATCCAAGATAAGAAACAATCTGTCAGGCGATGAGGTATAGCTCTAAAACATTTGTAAAACAATTCTGCTATAAACCCGCGTATAAACCTCAGAAAGCGGACAAACATACAAGGTGAAATTTCTTAGCTTCGTCGAGCGCGGAAAATGCCAGCTATAAACCTCAAAAAGCAAACAAAGATACAGGGTGAAATTTCTTAGCTTCGTCGAGCGCGGCAAATGTCAAAGCGCAACTCACCCAAATCACTGTAAATAAGAACTGTACGCGAAAAATGTCAAAGCGCAACTCACGCAAATCACTGTAAATAAGAACTGTAATACCCTTGTGGTGAGGTCATAGCTCTAAGAACTGTAATACCTTTGTGGTAACGTAACGTAAGACATAACAAGTTCATGACAATTCAATACCCTAGGGAAATTAACAATAGGTCCGGGGGTGCCCCTCAAAAGTTTTAGTGGCGGTATGTGACGCACTTCTTGAAATCCTAACCTGTTTAACCAACCATATCCTCGGTGCCCTAATATAGCTTCTATAAAAAATAAATAAGTAACCCCCCCCGGACAAATGTTAACAAAACTAAACAAAGAACCTTTGTTAACAACTTTTGCCCCTATTTTTCGTAGTGAATCGTTCATCTCGTTTACGCGCAAGCGCATTAACGACATAAAAATGGTGTCGGTCAAGTGGTACGCTAGTTCGCATTTTTCAGTACAAAGTATTTTTCCTGTTCGTTAATAAGATCCCCTGCATTCTTATCACCCGATTCATCTTATAAATTTAGAAGTTTGTTCATTTAACTGTCAACAAGCCAATGATTTATTCAATACAACTAGTGGTAATCATAGATTATAGTGCGTCTCCTTATCCCGTGGCACCTCGTCTTGACCTAGTACCTCAGTTTCATGAATTAATTCAGCCACTGTTTAAAATGGCTATGCCGCGAGATATGTCACGCAGACAAAAACGTCGGGCCGTCATCAAACAAATTCACGCTATCGCCGTGGAATCGGGCAAAATCATGCCGTGCTGTGTACTCCGAAAGGTCTCAGATTTTTCCGACATATAAATAGTATATTTGTCTTGATTTCATTTCGGTTATTTCTCCGATTCTGAAATCATACTCCTCAGTACATCTGTCAGTACATGTACTAATACCGAAACCGGAAATGAGAAATTTCTGAGAAAGCCTGTTCTTGGACACCGCGTTAATGGCGCATGAAATCGACGTTTAAGTCACGCAACATTCAACGTGAATTTCGCAGGATTTTTCGGATAAAATTACAACTACCAGTTGCAAGTAAGACACAAGACTGTTGAATATAATTCCTTTATTAGCTAGACAAATTTTAGTCACAAAACTGCGAAATCTTTAGTCGCAAATGCGCCCGATACAGGCGCAATTTCGAGCACTGTAAAGTTAATCTGCTTTCGCCTGGCGCGGCCGGTCAGTGAATTGTTGCTACAAGACATAAGTGAATTGCACCGTACCGTAGAACATCGCGAAGAACGACGTCGGTATTTAGGTGAAAGCTTCCCAAATCAGGCAGAGAACCACAGCAAAATCAAGATAGAACATTCAAAACATACCAGAACGGTAGCGAGGAAAATCTGTAACTTCTTACTTGATTCCTAAGAGACCCAACAACTTACTTGGTCCGGAGAAGAACCTTCGTCCAATTTTTCCACTGCGTACTTTTAGTAGGCATTGAAATATTGAGCCGTACGATTCCAAAATCGGGAAAATATCCGAAACTAAATCATGACAAATAAATTATTCACATGTGACATTTCGGGACCCCAGCTCCCCAGGATGATGCCTGATTTCCACGCGCTGGGAATGCTGGATACTATTGTGACGTTTCAAGATGGCGCAGATTTGGTACCGACACTTTTCTCGATTCGTTCCGCTTAGACGACGCGCTCAGCATACTGGATACTATTGTGACGTTTCAAGATGGCGCAGATTTGGTACCGACACTTTTCTCGATTCGTTCCGCCTAGCCGACAAGATTAGGAAGCGTCTCCTTCGTCGACGCAAAAACCCACGTTAGACTGTTTATGAACGGGAATGGCTTGCAACTAACATCTCCTGACTTTGTGAACCGTTTAACTATTTTAGAACTGACCATATTCAGCCAATTGAAGATCATAAATCGCTAAGGTAAGGCATGGTCAATTCAATGTGTAAACGGCGACATATCTACCGCAATCATTTTCTTTGTTGCTGCTTCGATTGGGGTTTCGTCAAGTCCTTGTATACCATAAAATGCCGCTTACAAGCCCTGGGCTTATGCATCTCTGTAACTGGGTCTTGTTGGCTGGCAAGCAAACAAAACTGTGAAAAAAAAAACCGCTGTTTTAGTTTATTTGGTGTAATCTTTTTGTAAAGGTTTGCCGTTTTAAGGAGGCTGTACGTAGTGCGCTTATTTATAGGAGAGGGTAGGGTGGGCTGAAAAGCGAGGGGTCTTATAAGCAGCATTTTGCGGTATACAGTAACTATCGACAAGTTATATAGTCGTTGGTTTCGGCTCTGTGCAGTTATAACTCGGATGGTACAAATTAACAATATCCGACTCCTTAACTGTCTTCATTTTGTATCCTAAGATCCTAACCGAACGGAGAGGCGAGTCAACATAAGATTGACAGACTTGCGTTATTTAATTTGTAATTTCGTTTGAAAACTACTTTAAGACACTTGGGCTTACTTACATATCTTTCACGATCAAGCGCGCGTTTGCATGCATTGCAGAATGTGGTTTTCGTCAACTGCCATCAACTTTCGTCTCTCACGAATCCGTTTGGTTTCCAAAAGCAAGTCTGCCGTAAGCTGACATTTTCAAATCTTGCTGCTCCCAATGGCTAGGACTTATCGTATTCTCCTTTGCTGCCCCCGTTTTGTATCATAAAATGTGAAGTCACTTTGCTTCGAAAAGCCTCTCTTTATTCAAGTGAACATAATTTTGATGAAATCTGACAAAATGCTTGGTATAACTTGTATTTGTGTATAGCGTCTCTTCCATTGTCATCCTATAGTTAATAATTATTGCCAACTCAATTTACAGTAAAATCAGTCTGGGCTCGATAAAAACTGATAGATATTACGGACTAAAGACAAAAAATACGCAAAATAATGAAACTGTTAAACTGAACAGCATTTCGCTAGAAACGAAACGTTGCCGGAACTTTAATATGCATGCGATGAATTTAACAAATTAATATGGCCACCTGGTGTGCTAAGTAAAATTGATAACAACTAAAACGCATGCAAATTTTAGAAAGTAAATGACAGCTATTTGGCAAGTTTAGTTTCCTATTTGCAAATTTTGACTTTTGCCATTCAAAGAAAAATTAAACAAATATATCAAAGGTTGCCCTTCTTTGGTCTTTTTTTAAATACTTTTTCATTAATTCGCCAAAGCTTGCACTGAGAATCTGATTGGGATCCCTTTGGTATGGTTTTCTTCTTTGGTTCCAACTGTTAAAAAAATCGGTCCTATATTCGTCAACGAACGTTGCAAGAATTCGATTTGACATAGTCACAAGCAAAAAGGACCATGCACTCCGATCCTGCCATTTTAAATGTGTGAGCAGAAGCTATACAGAAATTATCATCATTTTAAGAATACGCAGATTTGCAAATAAGCTTGCTAAATATAACGTCAATTATCTTCATACAAACGGCATTAGTCAATCTAAATAGATAACTCGGGGTATATAAAAAAAGGTAACTTTTTTCTTAAAAGTGAGGTTTACTACAATGTCATTGAGGTGTACTGCGGCGTAAGAATTGTCAGCTGACAACCAAGCGATCTGGAATCATGATTATTTCTCCTTTCATATTTCTCTTGATCTATATTCCGAGTGCTCGGCTAGTCGACTGCCGTGAGGCACTAAATTAATGCGGAAGTTTAATTCTGTGGATTGTTGATTTTTTTTGTTTGCACGGGAAACTAAGTGCTCATTTATGGGTTTGCAGATGCTGATGCGAGTTAGCTCTTATCAAAAAATCAATAAATAAATCAACCATGCCAATGAATGAATGATGAATCAATCAATCAAAAAATTCATCTATCAATCATTTTCTATCCGTTTATCAACAGACAAAAAACGGGATGGCAGTCAGCGAAACAGAAGTCACCGTAATAACCGTGATGTATGCCCTAACGATGCTTGCAGCCATTGTGGGAAACAGTATTCTGATATACATCGTGTGGAAGAAACCTGAAGTACGATCACTGACCAGCTCCATGTTCGTCAACATGGCCGTGGCTGATTTATTGGTGGCGTTGTTTATGATGCCTATGTCCATTGTCCAACTTCACACAGGCGGTCATTGGAAGATGTCTGGAGTACCTGCCGATATAGTATGCAGATCCTTCATTTTAATTTCTTATGCCACACTAATGGCGTCTATCCTTTGCCTAATATTTATGGCAATCGACAGATTCTATGCAGTTGTCTCTCCTCTGAATATCCACACTGTCTGGTTCAGAAAGGCGAAATTCGTTACACCGTTGATTTGGGTCATGTCGATAGCTTTGATGGCTATCATGCCAGTTGTCTATCAACATACATCGTTTTGCGAGATTCACGTCAACATTGTGGGTAACCAGACCGAGACATTTCGTGGCATTTTCCTCTATATTTTCGTGATCTCCTACCTGATTCCACTTGCTATCATTTCCCCACTGTACGCCAAAGCCGCTCGTAAAATATGGTTTAACCAGGCTCCTGGCAATCCGTTGGCTGAGAATCAGCAGCGGCAACAAGAAGTTACCAAAAGAAAAGTGGTCCGAATGCTCATCATCATCGTTGTGGTATTTGGTCTTTGCTGGCTTCCCGCACAGGCAATTCACCTATTTTGGTCAATAAAAACATTTCGTGTCCGCATGCCAACAATTGTCATGTATCTGGGATTTTGGTTGGCCCACGCAAACAGCGCCATGAACCCTTGGCTGTACATCGCCTTGAGCACAAAGATCAGATTGGCATTCATCAGAATGGTGACCGCCCCAGAATCCCATGAAAGACAAACTCGACGCTCTCGGGAAACGATGTTATCTACGGCCAGGACAAACGAAAAGGAGACACATTTGTAGCTTATACATGTACGAACTTTGGAACAGCACTTCTAGCAATAAGCCTTGTATAATTTTAAGTTCACACAGACCATTTTTTGCCCTTCATTATATTCTTAACTTTTTTATAGCCTGCATAGCTGGCGGTTTCTTTGCGCGCGATGCTGAATTCGTGAGCGGCGAATTTTCGCGGCTTCACCGCTCGCGAATTCAGCATCGTGCGCAACAAAAACCGCCAGCTACGCGGGCTATTTTTGTATAACGGTGATGCTTATGAACATTGTTATTTATTAACCCTATTCAGCCTGACTTTAAGAACGTTACGGCTATGACAATGAAACCAAGACGTTATTTTCGCCGAAAAAAGGTGAAAAACGCATTTTTATTCAAAACTGGCTTGACCTCATGCTACTTATGACTTTATTGCTCGTTACCATAGCAACCTATTGTCGCCAAACTTTAGCAAAATGTGTCTCAAGGATAAACGAACAGCGAAGACGGTATGTGTTAATAATAAATCTCTTGAAAAAATCGAAAACGGATATAACTTGAAAATCAGGTTGACTATTGTCGATAAGGACATCGAAAAATGGTAGTTTGTGGTTTTCCTCCTTTTTCCATAGTAAACTTAATGTTGGTATTTTGCGAGTTAATATAATCAAAAAATAGATAGGCATCGTTCTCTTTGTCGCGTTCGAAGAACGCAATTCTAATTTCGTGTTGGTTGCCCTGTCCCTCGCATGCAGTAAAACAGATAATTGATGCTCATTTCACAACTGCCAATTCTAAACAGCTTTTGAAGATGTTTAAAGCCGAATATTCACAAAAGGCCACAAAACTATTCTCAGCACTATTTACAGAATTAAAACCAAATGTAAATCCCGACTTAGATTCGGTACATTGAAATTGGCGTCTCATGGCGCACGTGCGCAAAGTCATTCATATGCATGTAACGCTGACCGTAACGCTACTGTCATTAAAAGTCATGCCTCGAAAGTGACACATTTAAAGAACTCTAATAGCGTTTCGCCCAGATTCTAAAAATAGAATTGGCGCGCAGCATCATGGGATTGAAATTCGTACAAACATTCAAGAACTATGCAGGTAGATACGAAAAAAGCAGGTGTTACGAAGCACTGTTCCTGGGTACAACTCGACAATTATCCACAACATGTACAGGAATCGCAAAAACTGGTGTTTCCGGGGCAGCCATTTTGAAATATTTGTCCGCATTTCGATCCCACAATGCAATGCTGCCAAATATGACGTCACCTGGGCGGAACGCTATTCAAGGAGCTGGTGGTCTCAAGTCAAACAACTGTCAGGTTTTTCCCATTCAAGTTCGGCCCCTTCAAATATCCTAAATATTCTACAAGTTGAATGCCTTGAACCGCCGGTTGTCCTGTCAATCAGATTTACGTGATTTCAGTGGATCGTGTACATAAAAAACTAGCATCCTTCCCTTTAAGGAAAGGCCTCTGGTCTCGATGGTATGTCTACACTGGGTCCTGAAAACATACTCTGACATTCTTGCCCTCCCAGTTGCCGCAAATATCAACTCGTCCTATGACAAAGCAAGAGTCCCGTCTCCGTGTAAATTAGCTCATGTCTTTCCGTTGCCTAAACAGAATCCGATTGAAGTAATTTATAGACATATAAGACCCATATCCCTTGCGGATGCGATTTCTAAAGTCGCTAAAGACTTCGTTATAATAGACCATGTTAAACCAAAGCAGCTTGAATCGATTGATCCCAATCAGTTTGGAACTGTTCCGCAATCTTCAACAGTTCATTGCCCACTGCGCATGATGTATACATGGACGAAGTCAACGGATGGGAATGGCAGTACTGCCAGGAATATTTTATGACTTTTGTTAGGCCTTTGATCTTACAGATCACACTGCTTTAGTTGGTAAGATTTGTGACCTAGCAGTATGCCACTAAATATAATTAACTGGATTATTGATTTTCTAACGTCAAGGAAAGAAAGAGTTAAGTTAGATAGCTATACCAATTCTGATTGGCTCCAGGTTGTATCCGGAGTCCCCCAAGGAACCAACTTGGACCATTGTTTTTCGCCCTAAGGATCAATGATTTAAGGACCAAGGACACCTCAATAGCCCTTATGCATGTTTACGTCAGACTAGCTAATTTCACCTCCAAGCCTCGCTTTAGAAGTGTAAACCTGTGATAATCTCATTAATGTATTCCCAAACGAGCAAAGTTGAAAAGAAAACCCACTCAAAAACAACGTGAACGTGTGAAAGGTTTGCAAGGAACTTCGTACAAACGAGTCTCGGTGGTGAATTTTGAGCTAGTGACGTCATCGTGCATAAGGCCTATTACAGAAGTAATCGCTAAAGATCAGTCCAGCAACTTACAAGCACAGGTATATGATTTTGCTTCTTGGGCACAGGGGCGTAGTAAGGGGAAACAGTATGATCCCCCCGCCCCGCTTTGAAAAATCCTAGCTACGCCCCTGGCGCGGAAACTAATAAATTAAGATGGTTTTCAATGCTGATAAACTTAAGGAAGTTCAAATTTCCTTCAGTGACAACAATTACTTACCAGACAGTGTACGATAATATCAGGCTTCACGGCAACTGTATTGCATCAAAATGTTTAATTACTCATGCGCGTAGCGGCATGAGTTATAAAATGGCCTTCGTTTTTCTTTTTTTTATTATTTTTATTTTTTGTGTCACGATTTTGCATGTAAATTTATGCACGCATATTTTAAATTGTGCACTTCCGGTTCAAAGTTTTGCCATTTACACTTCCTGTTTAGTGACTTCCGGCTACTCACACTTCCGGTAAAACAGCGTTACTGGAGTGTCACGACAGCGTCTCCTACAACCCTACTTACATTACTAATGTTCACGTTACGTATATATAAGACTTAGACAAATCACTGGCTTCATTGTGGTACAGTCTTCATTTACAAAACATTCAATAGTAAACAACGTGGTTTACAGGAACGATGACTGAATAAAAGGAGTAACTCTTCTCCATATCTGACATCTTCTTATCATGTTTAAAATATATCGTAAAACTTTCTTACGCATGCGCATGAGTATAGGCTGCTTGGAGCCTCTTGTTGTATGTTATTTTGCATCTTATATTTGCAATTTTCGCATTTTCCGATAAATTTGAATTTTTAGTAAAATCCAAGATGGCGGCCATCTTGGCGGCCATTTTGGATGACGTCACGGACCCCAGCAGCGCCACAACCCATAATATTTACCTTATTTTGTAGAGCACATCGCGGACTTGTACCACGGTGGGGGTATAAGTTTGCGTGTACGTCCGAGGGTTAAAGCTGTAAAACAGACTGGTTCCAGAAGTCCTTCTTTACTGCCCAAGCATCGCAAGAAACAACTTGATTGCAAGCGTAATATAATTATCTGCGTATATGAGCGTATTGCGTATTGCAATACGTATTGCATATTGCAAGCGTATAGAAGTTTTTATTTTATTAGAATACGATTTTTATTTTATTGTAAAAATTTTTAAATGACTGTAATTAGTTGCCAATTTGTGTAAATAATAGTGTAATTCAGCTATTATGGCTGTAAGGCTGTTTTTATTAATTTAATACATGTAAACATTTCTTCTACAAATTAGAAATCATGGTGTGAAATACTAAGTACAGTAGAGTTCCGATAGTAGCGACCCTCGTTACTTTCGGAATTAGCCGGCAGCCTTTGGGGGTAGCTACTTTCGGGGGGTCGTTACTTTCGGGGGATCGTTACTTTCGGGGAACAAAAATCGTTTACAAATAAAGCTGGCGCGAGCTTTTTTTCCGAAATAAAAAATGAACAACATAAAATTAAAAAAGAACAACATTTTATTTGCATTCCATATATTGCATATGTATTGATTGTGTTTCATATCAAGAAGGTTACAATGATAAATACAGCAATAATAAAATAAATCAATATCAACACCAATAGACAAATGAGACAAAATTCGTCTATCCAGTTTCATGTTTTAACTGCGACATGGGTTGGCTTCGGATGTCTTCCTAGATTGTATTGTCACTGGTCGGGACGAGTTGTATTAGTTTCTCTCTCAGTTCTTTTCTTCGACTTCTAAGTCCTTTCTTAACGCCAATTTCATAAACGCAAGGAATCTCGATGCCTCCTCCTTGAACCCATACACCTTCAGGCGCACTCCTGCTTTGGCCAGATACACGGCAAGTCATCTTAATTTCCTTTTCCAGCAATGGCTTGTACAGGACCTCCGATAGACCATGTAAATATGCGTTGGAAGGCTCGGGAATACAGTAGCAGACTTCATTAATTCGCGGATTAGACCGATAGCAATGATCTCCCTTGATACGTGATGTAATTGCCAGTGCATAATCGGCGGTAAATAGAAGCCATTGTTCATCAATTTTCACTTGAACAGTACACTTTCCTGATGCTGGGAACGCGAGGGTCTTGTCTCTTATATTCTTGTGTTGACATATGAATGGATCGAAATCTACCAATCACAACCCACGGACGTGACCTTTTGAACCCATGAAAGTTACCTTCTGTTGACTACATCTGTGTACTGTAGTTCTCGTCTTTCATCGGTGAAAATATGGAGAACGTTTGCCTATGTGGAAGGGCAACAAAATATCAATGTATACGATGTGAGACAACCGTATGTGTCTTGTGTGCTCCCGAAATTCAGAATACTGAAGATGAGCCAGAATATAAGCCCATGAAGGTTGCAATTTGTAACCAATGCAACAATACCGCCATTGCCGGCTGTCGTGTTGAGACCGATGATAAATCAGTGTTAGAGGATATGGAGGCTTCCAACGAAACCAGGCCAGTTCAGTTTGAAACAGAAAATGAGCAAAGTTCAACCGGCGCAGTCTCCGGAGCCCTTAAGACAACGACGAACAGTAGCAGCGAAGGTACTGATATCAAGGTCCCTGACAAGAGAAAGCAGTGGACAAGGGAACAAAAGCTCGAGTTCATAGATCTCTACAAGAAATACAAGAACAAGGCAAAGGCCGCTAGAGAGTTTAAAGCTCGCTATAATTCGAAGTGAAAGCTAGCACATATAATCCATGGATCAACCAAGAACATAAACTTAGAAATTCAAAGGCATGAGCTGGTCGGCATGTAGCTTTTCCGGACGTGGAGAAGAGATTATGTGAGGAATTCCAGGAACTTCGTGGGAAAGGTGTCAAGGTTAAGCAATGGTGGTTCCGAAGTCGATGCAAACAGTTAATGGCGGAGCTGCATCCAGGAGTGGAATTCAAAATGTCAAACCACTCGTTTGATCGCTTTAAATCACGCTATGATATCAGCTTGCGGCGCCCAACAAATGCTGCACAGAAACAGTCTGAAACAATGCGTACCTCTATTCAACAATTTCACAGATATCTCAGAAGAACGGCCACAGTTAAAGCAACTGAGCTGAAGGGTGTCCAAGAAGGCATTGTAGGTCCCAGGGAATTACGCGATATAGCGAATATGGATCAAACACCTCTGCAATTCTGCTTCAACACCAAGGGAGCTACTTATGCAGAAAAAGGAGAAAAGTCAGTATGGACTCGGACGACAGGTGAAGGCCAAGATAAGAGACAGTGTACCGTGTAATTGACCATATTTGCCGATGGTGAGCCTCGCATCAAACCCTTGAGGATCTTTAAGGGCACAGGACAAAGAATTCCAGACAGAGAAAAAAGGCAGTATGATCCAAGAGTCGTGGTCAAGTTCCAAGAGAACGCGTGGTACGAGGAAATCATGGTCTTCTGGTATAGAAATGAGTGGAAGAAGCCAAACATGTTTGGTCAACCACGCGATAGACTTCTTACCTATGATGCGCATAGAAATCAAACAACAGAGAGAGTAAAGACCATTCTGACGCAAGAGTGTCAGACGACATTGGGGCTTGTACCTCCGGGCGCAACGAGCAAGGTTCAACCACTCGATGTTACATTTAATGCGGAATTTAAGAAAAGTGTTGACAGACTAGCCACGCAACACTTGTCCGCAAATCCAGAGCGCTTTATGACGAGAAAAGTGACTGCTGATGATCGGCGTGTGCTTTTCACGAAATGGGTGGGTATGGCATGGCAAGAGACCTCGCGCCGGCTGAAAGACACAGTTATCCGTTCATTTGTGAAATGTGGAATTTCACTACCTATTTCCGGTAGCAGGGACAATGAAATAAATATCGATGGTTTACCGGACTACCGCATGGGTGAATCAGCCGATATAGAAGAGATCGAGTTCTTCACTGACTCAGAGGAGGAAAGCTGAACTGCTTCGATTGTACTGCATGACGCACCGCTGCGTTTTAGTCTGTACCCCGTACCGGCATCTCAGTGACATTTAATTGGAAGAAACACGTTCATGTTAATCGACGAAAACTATATAGAGTTTTCAATTTCAATTTGAAGAAACGTTCCTGTTGTTAATACGAAATTACGGTATACCGGTTTAGTTCTTATATCGCTACATCAGTAAACTGATGTCAAGGACGAATGGTGGCATAAAGCTTCCCCTTGTTGCAAATTAAAGTGCCTTATCGTGAACAATTTGTGACACTGCACGAACATATTATTGTACATTAAAATTTTGACTATTGATTGACAAATTAAAGGTATATACAATTTCAAAAACCTTGGTCTCGTTACTTTCGGGGGGGGTCGCTACTTTCGGGGGGTCGCTACTTTCGGGGGGGAGGGGGTCGCTACTTACGGGAGGTCAAGGGGGTATAAACGTATGAGCTGTCAGCTTGGATTCAGTTCACAGCTGGGTTTTTATTTCACAATTTCAGGCCTTGTTGGTTAGATTTCTACTAGCTCAGGATAAGTTAACATGAATATTTTCATATTAATTTAGCGGTCTTTTCCCTTTGGCTGTTTGAAAAAACCGGGGCTCCACATACACTTCAATGAAATCGGCTGTAAAACATAAAAATTGTCCCATTTGAGAATGCCCAATAGCCCAGTTTACAGTTGTTGGGTTAGTGACCTGATATTTGAGTGGAAGTGAGGTTAAAGTTGACCTTCTTTTGATAGAAACCATCCTGAGAAAAGATCAAAGGGCACTGAGAGGCATCTAGCTGACTTGGTAGGAACGGCTTTCAAGTTCAAATAGAGCAAGGAAAATTAATCATCGTGTGTTCACGTTCTCTAAAAAACCTATGATTTAGTCATTTGACGCTGTTGTCTTGCAGGGAACGGCAAAGAAATGTATTAAATGAAAACGCACGTGCAGAGGCATTGTTTTCGCTCATTAAATCTATTGTTTTGTGTCGCTCTCGCTGCAGTTGCCGTCGTCGTTGCTAAGGCCCCGTCCACACGTATCCGTTTTCGTTGGAAAACGCAAAAGTTTCTTTCCGTTTTCGCTTCCCGTCCACACGTATCCGATGAAAACGGTCACCGAAAACGACAACTTTTGAAAACGCTTTCCAAAGTGGAAACTTTTGAAAACGGTGTTTTCGCGTTCTCGTGTGGACAACTGAAAACGGAACTTTTCGAAAACGATCACGTCAAGAGGTCGAATTCTGTCCATTGCGCATGCGTTTGCTTCAGTCAGCCGCTCCACCGCTGGACAAGGGTAACGAGGACTCTGGGAACAGTCGCTCAATCGTTGAGTTTTCGACATTTTTTAATGCTTTTTTTCCAAAGACTACAGGAAAGCGATAAAAAGCGATGAAAAGCCACAAACAACTCGCAGGCTTTGCTAAACTCAGTGGTGCGCATGCACTTTAGAGGCATTTGAAGCGTTTTCAGTCGTTTTTGCGTATGCGTGTGGACAGGCAAAAACGATTCGAAAACGCTACGTGTAGACGGAGAGATTTTGAAAAACGGAAAGAAACTTTCGCGTTTTCAAACGAAAACGGACACGTGTGGACGGGGCCTAAAGCTCTCTATAAGGAGCTTAAAGCCTGGTTTCCATATAATCGCAACAATCGCAACGATCGCAGCGATCGCAGAAAAAAGTGTTGTGCGACCCTTGCGATCATATGGAAACCAAAACGTTGCGATCCTTGCGATCCTTACGATCCTTGCGATTGCGGAGAGAGATAGACAATTTTCTATCTCTGCGATCCTTGCGATCGAGAGGTTTTTATATGGAAACCACTCTTGCGATCCAAAATGTCCCAAAAAGAATTGCACCCCAAAGCCTTGTAACCCATAATGCACTTAAAGTTTATCGGATCCAGGCCTACTCGACGTTTCCTTGCGATCGCTGCGATCATATGGAAACCTGAGGTCTTAGCGATCGCAAGGATCGCTTGAATCGCAGCGATCGTCGATCGTAACGATCGCTGCGATCGTTCCGATCGTTGCGATTATATGGAAACCAGGCTAAAGCAACCACGACGGCGACGGCAGCGAGAACGGCACAAAACAATAGGTTTAATGCGCGAAAACAATGCCTCTGAACGTGCGTTTTACATTTTTTGCCCTTCCCTGCAAAACAACAACGTCAAATGATCAAATTATAGGTTTTGTGGAGAACGTGAACACACGACGGTCAATTCTCCTTTCTCCATTTCAACTGGAAAGCCATCCCTTCAAATTCAGCTGCTGGACAATCCAGTCACATTAGACATAAACTAAACAAATTGGAACAACTGCAAAGTAGTTTAAAATAGCGGAAATTTCTTTTTTTAATTGACGTTTTCTTTGGCGTTGCCGTCGTCGTTGCTTAAGCTCTTGGGTTAAAGTTAATTTTTTTAATATATTTCATATTTAGGTTTGCAAATGTTTTCACTTCCCTTCGAAATTAAAGGCGTCGATTGCTGATGCCTTGTGAGTGTTATCAGGGTCATAACGAGGTTAAATAGAGATTGCTTCATGGTTGGTGAGCACGTACGATTTTTATTCACGAGTTGGAAGAATCACAAACGAACGAGCGAGTTTTCGAGCGAGTGAGTTTATGATTCTTCACAACGAGTGAATAAAAATCGTACAATCGTATTCACCGGTATTGCATGTCTCATACACGCTGCATGACGCCCATGATGACAAATGCAACCTCGTTCACAGGGTCTCTCTCTCAGCTACCGTCCCGTTGTCTTAATGGCCGTAACTGGCCTATATACTAACATCACAGGAGGAAGGAATAAACATTGTATGTAAAGCGAATGAAAAAAATTCTACAAAGAGAAGTTTCCTTTACCGAGCGAATACATACCTCAGGACTTATTCTCAAAGAAAGTTATTTTCCATTCAACGCCGGAAAGAATTATCTCTAAACTACAAACTCGTGTTACATGTCTACGGTAGAGACACAACTTATAATTAAGCCATAACCCCACCAAACCAACAGTGTCGAAAAGATATATATATATATATATATATATTGACGATGTGTTCTCGTTATGGAAAAGTAAAGACATAAGTGAGTCTTATAGGTGCTTGCCACCTGCTGTTAGAACAAAAAGTGGCGGGAAAATGGCGTTTAGGTTAAGTCCCGCCTTAAGCAGACACCCTCTACTAAGCGGACAGTATAGCTAAAGTCCCAAAATTGTGTTCCCATGTTTCGTGTTAACGGACTCTTATATAAAACGGAAGCGAACTAAAAGTTGAATGAAATGGTTGTTTCTATTGTTCAAATCCTGTATTAAATGGACCATTATAAGTATAGACTGAAGATCCCAAAGCTAATTGGAAATGTTAATTAGCTCTTTTGCCATTATCGTACTAAGGCAAGGTTATTAAACGACTTAGATGCTTTTGTTTTCCCTCTGTTGGAGAACTAAATAATTACTTATAACTGAAAGAATACACAAGTCAACGAAATAAATTTTATTTCGTCTAGACTTTTAATTTTTTCAGTGCCGTTTCTTGACGAGTAGTGAATTAACGCGGTACGTTTCCACACTGATCGAGTGGTCGTGTTTGGCCCGTCATTATCATTAACAACCACTTTTACAATTGCAGACAGTTAGATCTTTGCTGGTGCGAATGTGATGTCTTGTCGTGTTTATGACGTGCAACGAGGCAAAATGATAAAGAGAGAATCTCGTGGGGTCAACATTTTCAGTTTTGCGGGATTTAATAGGGATCAAAATTCCCAACATTTTTGGGATCAAGGATCAAAATTTAGGGGTAAAAAAGGGAATCAGTTATGAAAAAATATACGTCGTTACGACCCTGTGTTATGTTTGGATTTTTTGCAATCACTTGTTCACTTCTTCGTTTTCCTCTCCTGCTTCTTGTACATGTATGACCTGTAGATGACAAGGGGACCTCAATGGTTTCTCGTAGTTTGTGCTTCTACAAACACGTATTTTCTCGAGCAGTTTACCATGATCCTCTCCAACACAGACTTTCGAAGCCAAGTTCTTTTCGTCGCCCATTTCAATCGTAAATGGTGCTCCACTGAACTCGATTGAAGTAACGCCCGCCAAGTAAAAAGCAAATGGATTAGTCATACCGAAGTTACGTTTGAAACTTTTTGCCGTTCGCCTTCCTTCTTCGCTGTCATTTCGCGTTTTGAAATAGAAGTAATAAAGACAAACTCCAACTACGACTGCAACGACGAAAAATAATGCGGCAACAATCAGTACGACATGGTCGGTAATATCAGCCATTGTCGGTTCTTTTCAGTGTTTAATAATCCGGCGATGATTTGAAGCTAAAAGATGCTCCATCTCATTTAAAGAAGTGGTATAAATGTATTGTCCATGTACGCTGTCTATGGTCGATTCTGCTGACTTTAAACAGCACAACGACGGTGAACGGCGGAGATGCAAGCTAACAAAGTCGTAAGCTTGATTTATGCTGTATTTTGGGCGTGTTTAATTATATTGTTGATATTGAATTGTTCAAAGGTGCACGTTCCTGGCAGTGACAACTGTCGACCTGCCAAACAATACTTTTAATACGTGACGGGACATGCCGCGGGTTAAAAGCGTATTCTTTAATGAGATTCGACTCAGTTTTTTCGCCGTGGGGTGAATGTTTTGAAATCAAAATTTCGCAGGGAAGACATGCTCTGATTGCTTTCCTACTTCACCAAGTTTATGAAATGTGATCAAAGTTTCCAATCAACAGCGGTTACTATAGCAACAGCAGCTTATTGCCCTTTGTTTAAAACAATGCCGTTTTTCTCAAAATCTTTAATAGTCAAACACTTCATAATCAAACTTTCAAATTATATAAAACTCACGTATCACCAGTAAAGGAAACAATTTGCATAAAACAAAATAAATTATTTCCAAAATGCCCTTACATATTATTTTAAAACAGCCAGCCGTTGAAATAGTCATTCTCTTTTACCTTTGCAATCATTGTTTTAACGGCTGATGCATTTTGAGTTTGTTTGCCTTATATTTTGGCCCAAGGGGAGACTAATGATTTATGTGAAATTCATTTGAAAGCAGACCTTTCGTAAAGTGTTTGTACGTAGTTTATATCCTTTTGCCGTTACGAATCCGTATAGCGGCTAAGCTATATAAGGTGGAGGAATACATCAGTAGTGTTTTTATTCTTCTTGTAAGAGACCGTCGGAATGAATTTTCGTCTTCGCCAACGACTCTGAGATAGCCATGGATTTTAAGTGGAATTATTTCTGTACGTACAGCCTTCTTCAGTCAATTCGTGGTCAGTAACAAAAACTACTTTGATTTGTAATCCGTCCCGGGAAAGTGGTCACGGAATTTTATGCCTGTCAACGTGTGTCTGACGATTTAGTTTAATTTATATTTTATAATAATAGTGACAAGTGAACGAAAACGTTTAGGGACTTGCAAGTTTTATTTAAATTTTTTTTTTAATATTTGAATGTACAATTTCTATATAAAAAATAACTTTACTTTTTTTAATTTTCAGTACCTGGCTCATTTATATTTATTTACTGGTTTTTCAAAATTATATCTGGTTCGTGTTTCATCTTAAAACGTTCGAGGTTCACCTTTCGTTTTTCACGGTAGTTACAAATATAAACGGTCAAAGGACACATTCATTTTCGACAAATTCTCGTGTCCTGTACGTAGCTGCAAAGCTTAAATCTCTACTTGGTAATCGAATGGCTCGTCGTTCTATTATAAAGGGAAGTGATGGCTTTGTCCTTCACTTACAGGCAAAGACGTTAACCCAACATGCAAAAATAAATCTAAATATCAACGAATTTATTTCTAAATGTTCTTGTTGAGTTCAGTCATTAAGAGTCACAGTTAATTTTCATTATGTATTTTTACCATCCAGGCAAGTTGATCTCTGTCCGACTTTCGATGTAAACGTAGCCAGAGCGCCGAGCGTGCAACGCGAAAAAAATTCACGCTATCACTTATTTGACCCACTACCATTTGTACAATTTCTAATAAATATCGTATATTTTATTTGGTCAGCGCCCTCAAACCACAATTTACTCGGCGGTTGAATAGGTGCTCACCAAGAAACTGAAAACAGCTTTGGTAACATACGAAGTATGTCAATGCGTCATGTTTCAGGAATGAATAGTCTCATAAAATTTTCAAACTCAAGAGCGGTTGTAATAAGTATAACTATAAGAATTAGTCATAGCGTTTTCTAGATTAGAAACCGTCTACTTATTTTTACGTGTGGAACCACCATGTTGAATTCCTTACACTTTTAAGTGCTTCGTAATAACTCTCTTCTGAAAATGTATTTTCGCGGACCTCATGTAATGTTGTAATGTTTAAACGCCAAATTTCCACGCTTGTAATTCCTTAAGCTGCTGACCACCCGGCGAATAATCTTCGCCTTTGAATGGTGTCCGTAAAGGGAAATAATGACAAAATTTCGCTTACTTCATTTCCACGTTATACTGCCAAATGCCACCAAATATACAACTAAATTGGATAAAAAAAGTAGTCTTTAGAGCAAAACAGAAGCAATAGTTTGTTGAAAAAGTGCAGGATTACAAGGATGAAAGTGGATTACAGTTCATCAAATTTGATTTCGTGACAGGCGGTCAAGAAATCAAAATTGTCGTTCTGGTGGAATTTTGATTGGCTGTTATTCTGTCTCTTTTATAGTTCATATTTCTTTACGTTTCATCACTTTTGCCGATTTCTTCTTCCTATTTCTAGATAATAGAGCAGTTTTCAATTGAGTGTCGAAAGTAATTACACAATTGCTTTGGTTTTGCATTGCTACGCTTTGTGATTGGCTAAAAAATCTCGCGCCACTTTCTCGACCAATCAGAAGTAAAACCAAAACCAATCGTGACTTGCTCGCACGCGTTTTCCCGCGCTTGGCGCCGGCGACATGTAATTGCTTCGAGCTCTGATTGGTTCATTGGATTGTTTACGACTGCTGTGATTGGTCAGAGTAATTACTTTGGTTTTGGTTTTACGACACTCAAATGAAAACTGCTCTAAAACAGGCTTTAACAAGCTCTTGTCCATAATTATGAAAACGCGATACTCCAGCCGCGACCCTGTCCCTTTAAACGAACGTCAGATCTTGCAAGTACGATTCTTAAATTATGAAACCAAAGACAGAGGGAACACTTAAAACTAACTTCACTCGTATATTGTATTCAACATGGTGGCCGTTTAATCCAACTCATGATCCACGAAACAATACGCAGTTGTTCAGTGTATTTCTCTTGCTATTGACACTGGCGAGTACAAAACAACACCTCGACCACTTCCACTTCAATCCTTGTCATTTCTCTTTGATACTGAATCTGTTGAAAAATTCATCTCTTTTTGAAATCACTTTCCGCAAATCCATGAAGTGAAATGCTCCAGAGTTGGCTGATGTCTTCCTTGGAGGATCGGGCAGGTATGAATACTATAATGACACACGTGTTGGTCAAACGCCGAAACCCAGCTTGAAGGCCAACTCCACAGCAGACTGAGGTACCGACTGATGGTGACACACGTACAACTCACGAGGGTGGTCCCCTGGTAAAAGTCGCCTGAAAACAATATGGAGAGGGAATGGGGATAAGCGTGAGATTGCGTGACGTTTGTTGTTGACAGCGATGCGAGTTTTGTTGACTGCATTGTAGAGCTTGTTGGTCGTGTTTTCCTGGGGTTGAAAGTTTGAGTTGAGCTTTTAAAGTATTTTGACCTGACCTTGAAGCAAAAAGTGAGCTGAAAATTCTAGTTTGAACGTGGAGTACGACCTTGACTGTGATATGACTGCATGGCTTGACCTTGAAAATAATGTGTTGAATTTGAGAGAGAAAAGCTCGAGCTTGAACGACTTTGGTTTAAACTGATAGAATGTCAATGCCTTGAATTTTGCACCATTTCGCTTGGCATATCGAAGTGGGTTAAAAAAAAACTCGGCAAAACACTCTTCCTCGTGTTTAAGTAATGCTCCACATAAGAACTATAGTAAACTTCATTGTTCTGCGGCACTGGCTCTTTCCCACATAGAATATCTTTGATTTCAAGAATAGGGGAAGTGCTGATGGTTCATAATTATATTTCATTTTAAAAATAACGAAAATCCATTTGCGTCAAATAAATTTTAGGAAATGTTCGTGCTTAACCAATCAGAATAGCAAAAGACAGTAGCTAATAATTTTGCTTCTTCGATGAAGTTACCCAAATACAATATCTTTTAAAACTTGCATGTTGTGCGATTGGGTCTCGAATTACTTGAAACCTTAAAAAAATAGACTAAATGCACCTTGAACCTTAACCTTTTAGCAGTTGTTGAGTCTTGGCCAATGAGATCACTAGTTGTGACAATGAAAAAAGTTGGGGGGGGGGGAGAGGAATCAAAACACTCTTCCTCGTGTTTAATACATTACTTCCAAACACCGACATGGTACAATTTAGGAGGAGGTGGGGGGGGGGGGGGGGGGGGGGGGGGGGAGGAGGGAGGGGAAACAAAACGTCCTACGATTTTTATATGTGAGTCCCCGTCAAAAACCAACAGACCAGTGTTCAACCGCCACCTAACCCCACCCCCACGCCTCCTCCCGCTTTCTGTAGCATGGCTCGATTTTTGTTTCTGTTTTCTCGGAAACGCACCTTCCGTAAGCGACCACCTTAGCTTAGCACTTATGTTAGCCGCTTAACAGAAGTTCAACTGTATTTCAACATTCTTTTTGTTATTTCTGTACGTACCCTATGACCCAGTACTTGAGGATTGAAGGAGACTTCTTTTGCTCCGCTGCGTTATCGGGAGTCCGATGAAACAGCACCCCATGTTCGACCACACCCTGCATCCCGGTACACGCGAAGCGGGCTTTGTGGTCCTTTTGTTTTAAACGCTGTGGATGGGTAAAAAATTAAGTGTCATTTCATGACCATTGGAAGCGAAAAGCGATATATGATCATGCCACGTGTTTCTAAATTTTCAGTGGGTAGACAAAACTCTACTGTTATAGTCTGAACATTCACATGACGGCTATTGAGCAATACTTTCCTGTGGTACACGTACTGTTTATTATACTGAACAAGGCGGTTCTAACTTTTGAGTCTGTGAATGAAATCCTAAAATGAGACCATTCAAAATGAAAGCTTTAGAGCAGTACTTTCCTGTGGTGCTGTTTATTATACTTGACAAGGCGGTTCTAACGTTTGAGTCTGTGGATGAAATCCTTAAGCGTGACCATTCAAAATGAAAGCTATAGAGAGTATTGTCCTGCGGTACTGTTTATTATGCTGTATAGAGGTGGTTCTAAGTTCTTAGTCTGTAGATGAAATCCTAAAGTGTGACCATTTACAATAAACTACTTTTGCGCATTGTTTATAATGCTGTACAAAGTGAATCTACTGCGTTTGAGTGGGTGGATTTAGACGCAAGAGCCGTTAAAAAGCAGCGGCCCTCGGGAGGAACCTTAATAGCCTTAACTTACCTGTTTGTAATAAGGAGAAAACAATCTACGCATAGACAGACAAGTTTTGTGGAAAGTGTTCACCACCTCTGCATGCACCACCCCTCCCGTGGTGGGGGCGTCTCCGTCACTTGGACAAACTACAATGCCATGGAATGAATCCCAGCTTACGTAATGAAATAACGTGTTCTCTGTACCACCTGTCAACCTACAATAAACAGGAAACAAACTTAAAGGTCGGCACACACAAACCAACTTGTTGCCTGTAGTTGTTTACACGAGAAAAATTAATTGCAGCTACTAGTCTCTCAAACAGTACACACGAGACGACAAGATGTAGGAACAATTTGATTTCGCATTTGATTTGTTAACTGTTTAATTTGCTTACAGTGACTAGTTGCTCGAGTAGTTCTTACTACGCACATTCCTAACACGAGACGATTGCCGCCACTAGTCGACTAATCGTTTCAATTTAACAAGTTTGACTTTCTGCAACCAGTCACGACTAGATTTTTTTTGCCAAAAATTCACACGAGGGTGACTAGCCGCCGGGTGTTTGCCGACCTTAACTTTAAGTACAATAGTGCTCTACCCTCACGGTTTTCTTATGGGAATTGGGAGGGGGGATTTAAACAGAGATTGGGAAAGGGGAGTTGGGGAATCCGTGGGAAGCATGGAGCATAGAGCATTTTCTAAATAAATAAACTAACGAGGTACCTATGCCAACAGAGCAAAACCAATCTCTTACGTTTAAAAAAAAAACAGAGAAAGATATAACAAGTTTCTGAAATTGTGGAGTTTCTAAATTGAAGTAATTCTAGTCAAACTGGTTGTTAACAAAATAATGTGATGTCCTTTAACTCCTAGAAGAGCCCAAGCTTAATATTGAAAAAAAAGGGGCAAATTCTATTTTGTAAAAAAAAAAATGAAAATCTACCAGCACCATCTGAAGTATTGCTCTGTATCTTTCAATTTAATGATCACACCTTAGAACTTAACTCAGAAAAGTTGGAACAAAATGACACGACACAAGGTCAGAATTTAGGAAAGAAATCGTTAATCTTCAGTTCAAAAAAGCGATCTGCAAGTACATCAACAACAACATCCTTTATTTATGCACGATATAAGTTAAAGCAAAAATCTTGCTTGTGGGGTCGTGTTTCTAGCTACAAATAAAAACGTTTCTATATACATTAAAATAAATAATAATTATATACACGATTGTTCACATTAGGAAAACTTAAAATCCGTTAAGTTCCTACTTTGCGTTTGAATCGAGGTTGCATTGAAGTCCAGTTGTTTAATAAAATCGTCCTTTTTAGCTCTGGTATAATATTCCTTGAAATTGTCAGTGCGGTACCTGGATGCAATGTTCCAAAGTACAGCACCTCGATGGCTGACGGTTGTGCCAAAAGAATACCGTTCAGAAGGACGTCGGACACCTTATTAAGACTTATATAACGTAATGTCGACACTTAGAATTTTATTTTCAATAAATTTTTAAGTGTAAAAAAGAAAATCTAAAATCCCCCACTCAGGATTGAACCTAGATAGCCTACCGTACCACTATACCACTGTACCACCTAGCTTCTCGGGTTGTTCAGGATTAAATTTAACTATATAAACTGATACCCATAACATCAACTGAAAGCTAACCAGTTACTCCGTTATATAAGTTTCAATAAGGTGTCCGACGTCCTTCTGAACGGTATTCTTTAGGCTTAACCATGGCTGATCGAGTTTTTGATATAATACGAACAAAATCGCGGAGTTTCGATCTTATTACCCCTTAAATGATATTTACTATTCTTATGTGTGGCCATACTTGAGAGTAGTTCCGGAGTTCTGCCACTGACTACATTATAAAACAGCTTTAATAGGGACAGTTTGTAAATATGAAAAATCGATTTCCATTCTGCAAATTTTAGCACTGAATCAGACGGTGTATCAAATTGTCACACTTACTTTTCTGTGACCATCTGAGACAAGTCCGGGATATTTTCAGGTAAACTCTTTCTGAAAGTTCCGGCAGAGTTGAGGGAGAGCTGGGAACGGAACGATCTCATTCTGCCTTTGGCGCCAAAGCTGCCCACACTTCCGGAACTGTCCGATCCTTTCCGACGGAGAGCCGAGGGTATGCTGCCACTGTCGTTAGAATCCACTTCATCTGAAATATTGCGATGAAAGGAAGTGAGAGAAAACAACTGGTTCTCTTTACATGTATATCTAGCATATTTAGCGTGTTGGCCTGGGACACAGATGGTCAATCGTAAGACTGTTAAGCATTAAACAATAACACAATGGCATTTGACTGAGTGGCTGGCTGGCTGGCTGGCTGGCTGGCTGGCTGGCTGACTGGCTGGCTGGCTGGCTGGCTGGCTGACTGACTGACTGACAGACACACTGGCTGGCTGGTTGCCTGTCTGGATGGCTGCCTAATTAACTGACAGACTGTGACTAAATAAAAGAGCCTGCTTACAAGTTATTTATTGTCTGACTGACTGACTCGTTAGTGGATTGGTTGGATGCTTCACTGGTTAATAACTTGATCAGCAAACATCATATATTTGTTATGTTACAAGTACCTTGAAGTCTCAAGTTGTCTAAGCTGCCATGCCTTTTCTGCGGGGTGGGTGTGTCTGAGCTACCAAAGCTAGAAAGGGACTTCTGAAGCATCGTTGTTGGTGGACTGACAAGCAATGTGTCTGCCGAGGCGAGAGGAGGATTGTGAGGACTCCGTAAACTACAAAAAAACATAAATAAAACTAAGCTTTAACTTGAGTAAAATAAAAACATATCCTCATAAAAATATCATAGTGCAGGCAAATGTCTCATTTAGGACCTTATTTGAATCTGATCCTTGCCACACATCATTCTGTAACTTCCAGAATGATCCAAAATGAATACATTATTTATTTCCATATTCCAGTTATATAATAATTACATGTACAGCTGTATAAGCTTGAACAAAAATTAGGAAAGGAAATCTACAATCTAAACTACCAATACACAAAGGTAAATGTTGATTAAATATACATCAGAAAAAATATATTCAAAATGAACAGGTGATTGCAGTTAACAACTGAATTTTCTGATCTGCTTCAATGAGTGAATAAAAAAATATGTACATGTAAATAGCACTGACATGATAAATTGGTTTCTATCATTGATACTAAGATTGACATCTATTCTGAGAAATGTAATTTCCGCAGAGAGCTTACATGCAAATAACAATTTTCTAGTGGTCAACGACGGTACAGCTTTCATTCACTGTCATTTCCATGAATAAACATCAGTAAACCATAATATTAATGAATTAAGTAATGATCCGCATAAGAAGGAAAGTGCTATTAGGCAATGCACGATGGAATGTCAACTTTTTTCATTGTTACAACAACTAGTGATCTCATTGGCCTAGACTCAAAGACCGCTAAAAAGTTAGGTTTCAAGGTGCATTTTGTTTGATTTTTTTAAAGGTTTCATGTAATTTAAGACCCAATCGCAAAACATGCAAATTTTTAAAGAAATTGAATTTGAGGAACTTCATCAAAGAAGCAAAATTATTAGCTATTGTCTTCTGCTATTTTGATTGGTTAATTACGAACATTTCCTAAAATAATTATAAACCATTAGCTCCTCCCCTCTTCTTGAAATCAAAGACTTTCTATGTGAGAAAGAGCCAATGCCGCAAAACAATGAAGTTTACTGTAGTTCTTATGTGGAGCGTTACTTAAAAACTAAATGCACATCTAGTTATTTGACGTACCTTGCTTCACAAACAGATGGGATGTCCATGGATTCGATCTGATGCAAAGTGTTTTTTACTTGATCCACATAGTAGGTGTTAGGAGGAGGGTGACCCTCAGCCCTAGATGTAAAAAAAAAAAACACTTGTTAAACAATGGAAAACTAACCAAAGGAATTCAATACAACAAACTGTACATGTATTACACCCACATGTTTTATTTCTTATAAGCAGACAAGGTTGACCAAGAATTAATGTAATAATGTTTGGAATTAATACCGTTTTCAGTATGCTTACCGTTTAGAGATACCTCCGGCCTCAAGAAGGACACACATAACCCAGTGTTTCTAAGACAAGCAAAAAATTTAAATACTTATTTTAATATTTACATGTACTCAATCCAAATGTAGTTTACCCTGCTTCAGTTTACTAGACTAGTGCAATTAATTATTGACAATGGAAATGGAAAACCAGGTCTGTAGCAAACTACAAGCATACATACTGTACCTTCAAGATACATGTACATGTACATGTAGAAGCATTGATTCCTACAGTACATTGTGCAAAAATTCTTAAGCCTCCAAGCGTTTAAAATAAAGCTCTTTCAATCACTTATTTATAAAATAATGTTTACTGAATGTACATTGTGTACTACATGTAGTACCTTATACCAAATGAATTTAATTCCAAAGTTCGGTAGTTCATATCACTACTGCTAATAATGCTGGGAAAATGGAGGAATCTGAGCTACATGTAGGAAGGTAACCGAGGTCCTTCTATTGATCATACCATCCACAGTATTGTAATTGATTGCAAGAGCTTTTCCATCATATTTTAAGACTTCATCAGTTGCTCATAACTCGCTAGGATGTCTCATAATGTTCTCTAGCGAAATCCCTTCCCCTTCCCCTTCCTCCTACATTTCATTTCCCATCAAGTACATGTACAGTGTAGCTTACAAAATGCTCCTAATAATGTGTACATGTTGCAGGTAAAATCCGTTCTCAGGTTGAATCAGTGTCCAATCTAGGTTGAATGTGTACCCAGTATTAGATCAAAAAAATCAAATCAAATCATATTATTTAAGTGTCAAAGTATTTAGTACGCGAGCACCAATTGTGGACACTTTCCAGGTAAGCTGAACCCTAACCCTAACCCTAACCCTAATCCAAGCACAAAGCTAACCGTCACCCCTGGCACGAAAGAATCAGCTAGGGTTAGCATTGTGAACTAGATTTAGCTTGGTGCTGGGGTTAGGGTTAGCTTACCTAGATTGAATACTGGGTACACATTAACCTGGATTGAATACTAGTGTAAAAGAAACTTAGAGAATTCTTTTTCGAATCATTCCTTGTTAGTTAGGAGAGTTACCTATTGATGTTTTTATCTATTATTACAATTTTAATGTTTAGAGATTTTTATTTAATGTGTTAACTCACCTTTAGTTATGAATTATTTATATGTTTATGTACGTTGGGTCTGAAAAACCCTGATTGGGAGATTCAATAAAGTTTTATATTTATATTTACATTTATGATATAAACTGAGACCAGATTTTACCTGCAACATACAGTACATACACTCTGTACCCCACTACATGTATGAATCCCCTCCTCTCCATGTACACTAAGCTTCTCTTACCATGCCTACCACAAGTAGAAAATATCTCGCAGCAGGTTCACGATACTCGTCATCATCTGCCCTTCTGCTTTCAGAACCACTGGTTCTTTGTCTTCTTGTCGGAAAAACCTAAAAGCAGTTACATGTACAGTGTGCAATATTAGAGACAACCTCATGCACAATCTAATAAACAACTCTTCTCATGTCAATGACCTTCACCAAAAAAAAGGAAGAAAAACCACTCCTTATTGAATGGTCAAAAAAGAAATAAATGCCTTTCATTTCAATGGCTAGGGGGTGGTCGAACCATAATGTTTAAAGAAATTACAACAATTTATGGGTACCCAGCTTGCATTGTAATCGTTGATTTTTTATTAATTACTTTCTCCTTGGCAGTTAAACTACAATAAAGTGCAAAAACTCAGTTTTTCTTGTTGATTGAAAATAAAAGTTAGTTGTATGGCACCTGGGCACTACTGGAGCACAGCCCAGTCAAAGCAAATAGGTTTGTACGTGTAATCAATTCCCCATGCATTTACTCAAAGATATAATAATGGTACATGTACTGTACATGTACATGTTTAATTAAAGTACCAGACAGAAGTTAACCTAACAGGAATCTGAGAGCAGAATGCATTTCCATGCGAACCGTAAAACTGTCAAAAAACTTGCGATCCACAAAAATTCTAGGTACATGTACAATTTAGAATTCATTTTCTGGATCTCAGAGTTTTTGACAGGTTTGCAATTTGTGTGCAAATGCATTCTAAGTTCTCTGTTAGGTTACTTCAGTAGCTGGTACTGTATGAATGACTCGATTATTTATCAGAGTGAGGAGCATGGATACACTGTATCCATGAAAGAGACAAAAGCAACAGTTTTGAAGCAAGTCACCTGACATTTTTAGTGCATTTCATTTTATTGATGGAGCTAAATGCCTAGGAGAGGGGAGGGTCAGTGAACATTGAGCCTGCAATATGTAATGGTCACCTGCCTTACCCATGGTGATGGCTTTGAAAGGAGGAGAGGGTGGGGAGTTGGACATAGGGGGTGGGGCTCAGTGTACATGTAGCAAAACATTGGCTAGCTCATACGTACAATTGTACAATGTAGGAGCCTTCAGGGATGGGATACCGGGACCTTTGCACAAACTGTACTTGGCTACTTCAATTCTTGTCTCATGTACGTTTAAATAAATATTGAATAATTAACTGGAAAAGTTGATGGGCTATTTGATCTACGGTAGTTATTACAGACCCAAATTGGTCAGACATGGCCTAAAATGCACACTTTGGGCCTCCAAATTTCAAACATTTTCTGGGGAAGGCCTCCCAGATCCCCCTGTGGGAGGGGGGCATCCCCATTCCCACACCTCCTCGGAAAGTACAATGTAGATAAACAGATGGTGGCTCAGCTGCCATTTCATGGTCCCTGTTATTCACAATTAAATTTAGTCCCTGCTATTGCAAACCTTAACAAAATTTTGATGAGATTGGTTATGAAATGAGAATCAGAAACACTTTGGATATGCAAGCAAAAGGTTTTAATTATTTTTTGGAACTTCATAAGTCTTGCACTAAGCAAAGGGACAATAAGCCTACAGCTGTACCTCCCTCCAGATGATCAGCTGTCCAACCCTCTGTTCTGCACTCATGGCCAATAAACAGTGATATTTACAATATAATACAACATCTTCTAAATCTTCTCTGGTTAAATGATTGGCGACTAAATATCCCTGCAAAACAGTAAGAATTACAAATAAATTATTGATAATAAATAATTAATGTACCAATTTAAACATTATTAATTTTTTATAAACATTAATTATATTATGTACATGTATGATCTACAGTGAGCAACAAAACTGGAATGATTTAAAGTTTTGCAACTTTTAGGTGCTGCTTGTCACCCATGTGTCATTCCTTTACTTGGACATCATCTTTACAACATGCATAATTATGTTGACATACTAATTGCATTTTTTTTTTAGACAATAGGCAAAGTTTAAGGGTTAAAAATTATTACGGTAAAAACTACAGTGTACATGCAGGCTGCCTGTGAGAAATATATACTTCATACATGTACCTTATAAAATATACTGGAACCTAAAATTGTGTATAATCTTCTAATTTGAAAATAATCATCTGCCTGTAGGGAAAGGAAATAGAAAGTTGTAAGAACAAAAGACAATCCAAAAGCACCATACACTGTACATGTAGTTAACAGAAAAGACAAAATAGCACAAGTGTTACACAATGTTACATAAAAAAATATGTAAAGATAGCTGGACTTCTTTCTTTAGGCAAACTCAAACATTGTACATGTAAGTAACTCACAATACATGTGATACTGGTCCACCTACTGCCATAATATCGCAACAGTACACCAACTATACAATAGTAAAATTTAACTTGATAGTCACCCCTACTCAGGGCTGTCAGTTATTAGGGCTGGGGACCGAGGATTTTACCTGGCTATTAATTATATGTGTTTGATTCCTGTTCACTTTCATTTATAACAACAACAACAACAACAAAACACTTTGTAACACTTTGTAACAACTTTCCCATGATATAAATATAAACTACAGTGTAGCAGTAATCACAGATTATGGAGACGCGTTCGAAGGAATTTCCGGCGGAAATGAGCCCTTGAGAAAAAAAAAAAAAAACAATAGGGGTGGCCATTTGGAAGACCGGCCACCAAAGAATCTCAAATTTTACTGCACATAAACCCCAGGACAACCAACACAAAATTAGCATTGCGTTATTCAAACGCGAAAATGATACTAGAGCCAGCCCTTCTCTCTCGTGTTAGATTACATTTTATTACTCAAGGAGCAATGATGGTTTACAAAAATTAATGGAAGTAAATGTAGAGATTAGTTCAAGGACTGTTGATTGCCGGCTAAAATCAAATTAAAGACTGGAAGAACGATTTTCATTGCATGTTTCAAACAAATTAATTCTGCAGCAAAGCAAACTCAAGCGCATTGTGAGTAGATATTCTCTACCATATTTTTGGTGTGAAATCCAATGCGGTCACCCAATGTTTCTCGCCTTTAAGAATTTTCCATGTGTGAAATTGTCTTGCCCCTTATGTTGCTTTTTTTAATGGAATTTAAGTAGAACATTTAAAAGTTATTATCATTTAACCTAATACTGAATTGTTTTGTCAAGTGTACGAGAGATGTCCCATATTTGTAGGTTATGTTTTTAAAAGATTTATGCTGTACTTACAAATTCTCCATAATCAGCTGCCTCCAATTCACTGAGGCAGCAGTGAACATTAACCTAGGGACAGAGAAAAAAAGTACCGAATTTGGTCATTATACCATTGAATTGGCTACATGTAGATAAATTTAATATTTACTGTGCCTTTGAAGAGGCCCTACCAGGGTAAATTCCAACAGGCGACATGACCCAAAGAGTAGCGACAGCACGTAAAATGAAATTGCGACAAAAGACAATCTTTCTCGGCACAATTCCGACAGCGACATCAAAGCCAAGAATTAGCGACAAAGAACGGTGGTTTGGCATATTTTTTTACCAATTTGAGGTCCTTGCATTGAGGACTGGAGGTTCCCTTGAGGGTCTCTTGAGCATCGCGTTATACATCATTTACGCAACTCCACAATGTAACTCCCTGGGAGACCTGGGACCCTGGGAACGAGGTCGTCAGTCAAGCGACAGCAACTCCGATATTCATTCACCATTTTGCAAGACTCTTGCATGTCTTGCATGCTTGCCACTTGTTTGCTTGGTATTCAGTGTATGCAGGTCAGTTACCATGAATGGCTATAGTAGCATATGTTACGTGTTCGATGCGCACCGAACAATAACTGAACTAAATAGATAGATAACTGCGCTGAATAAAACACAAACTCTGAAGGTTTATGTGTTATGCTGCCATCAATCATAATTATGGCAACAAACATTGGTTTAACTAATAAAATGGATCAATCCACAAACATAACTTTTTGCCCATCATGCATATATGCTTAAAAGCATCCTTGTTTCCTGAGACGTCCCTTGATATTTGTGGCAGTGAAAATCAAAACTGTTGGTTGAGTTTGAACTCAGAGTTTGCATGTCCATAAAAAGCACTGTAATATATCCTACTAGAATATACTTGTCTTGAAGAACTTCGCAAAGCTCTGGGGAAAGTGCACCGTAAAATTTTAGCGATGGGGGAGGGGGAGAGGGAGAGATGGAATTTCTGGTGTAACTAAAAAAGTTAGCTAGGTTGCATGGCCACCATTGCTCTAAAAATTGAAGTTGAGACATTCTGACTCGTTCCCAGTCACTCGTCACACTGGATGACGTCAATTAGAGCTTTGTTGTGGTTTAGTTGCTAGGAAAACTGCAGGACACCAACCCAAGATTTCCGATTTCACTGGCCTAAAACGATCCACGTACGACAAATTTAAACCTCGATCGCTACACTCAGGCCTTCAGCCCACGACACTTTGCAAGGAAACAACCGATTATACTGTTTGTATTTGTAATGTACGTGTAAATGACAATCAGTTGAACAAGCATTCACCTTACATTAATTTATAAACATGTACATTGTACAATACCCTTACCTCCACAGCTAAAGGCAGATTTAGCCACTGGACGCCTGGCAAAAGATCAGGCAGCTTGTTGATGCCACAATCTTTATCAGTTGCACCAGCAGGCTTTGTGAGAGCTTTCTCAAACAATAGAGAAAAAAGATGGTCCAGCCGTGCTTTGTTAATCTTGTCAGAGAATGCCCTGTACAAAAATTAATATCATGACAATCAACCTTCCAATTTGAGAGAAACAGTTTTAAACATGTAACAATTCTAGGTTATGAGAACACATGTACATGTACATGTAGAAATATGTCAGAAAAAGAAAAACTGTAGAGATACAGCAGTACAATCTACATGTACATGTACATTAAGCCATTAAGAAGATTGGTTTGAGGAGAGACAGAGGATTCAAGTTCCCACAAACTTTAAGAAGATTCCCCCTGCCCCTGCCCCTGCCCCTGCCCCTGCCCCTGCCCCTGCCCCTGCCCCTGCCCCTGCCCCTGCCCCTGCCCCTGCCCCTGCCCCTGCCCCTGCCCCTGCCCCACCCCTGAAAAAAAGTACAAAGTGTCTCATGGTCAAAACTTGTAACTTCTTCATATTATAGAACTATATCCACATGTATGAGGCACCATTTAACCAGAGATGCCAGTTTGAACAAAATTCAAACCTTTTTACAAGCAGGTTTATACAGTCATGTAAACTAAAACAACTACATGTACAGTCATCTACAGTACAGATGTACATGTAATGTACATGTAATGTACATGTAATGTACATGTAATGTACATGTAATGTACATGTAATGTACATGTAATGTACATGTAATGTACATGTAATGTACATGTACTGTCCTTTCTACATGCATGTAATCCCCCCATGATGCATTATGGCTATTAAATGGAATTACCGGTATTACATACATGTAAGAAGGAGAGAGAAGAATAAATATTGAAACACCTTTTTTCCACAGCAGCCAAAAATGTATGGCACATGTACAGTAAAATTGTACACTGTAAGTAATAAAAATTAATATTAAGTGAATCTGTATTTATCATACCTTTGCATAGATCCAAATGTAAGAGACAGGATCTGTGTTATGTCAGCAACTATCTTCTGAAGGCAAACCAGGGGCATCCTAAGTTGAATGTATAATTTTCATAAACAATTCCATGTAACAATTAATTATACAGCAGCAAATTTTCTATTTACCACCACTAAGCAACTCACGGTTTTATTTTATTTTTACTGTTAATGCAATGTTCATGTATTAAAAAATAACATACCTTTCTGCAGGCATGGCAATGACCAACACATCTCTGTCCATCTTGGAATACACCACATGAACAAGTTTCTTGTCCAGCACAAGTGTAGAGCTAAAGCAGTAAATACATGTAAAGACGTTTTCAAAAAATCGTTTGCACTAACACTGTATGACTTACAGTGTATATAACAGGAGGCTACAATGGTAGCCTATACTCATGCGCTTGCGTAAGAAAGTTTTACGGTTTATTTTAAATGGGTCACACACCCCTTCCCCCTCAACAAATTTTGCGTGACACACTAAAGAACATGCTGAGACACATTTTCTGTACTCGCTGTGAATATTTAAGTTATTGATTCCCAATCAAATCCACACTTGTCAAATATTTCCCAAACCATGACTTCTTTCCGTTACATTTGAAAAGAGTCCTACTTTTAAAAGCAATGAAATCAGTTTCAGGGTTGATGCAATTTAACAGGCATCACAGTAGCGGTTGTGACAGTAGGGTCTGTCCGAGCACAAAGATACATGTATACATGTACATGTAGCCAGTGGGAGTGATGGTTAGCTTTCTGCTGTAGTTAGGGTTAGCTGGGTACACATTTAACCGAGATGAAATACTAATCAAGCCTTTGACCGTATTTTACAAGCAATCATTAATCATTAAACATGTATAACATGTAAATATTATATATAAAACAAATTAGTTACATCACATACTCAGCTTTAATCATATGTTCAATACATTTCAAACTCATTGGTGTTATCATTATTTATTTTATACAAACTACTGACCTGTTTGCTGTGGTACCAGTCACTGACGATATCAGGTCACTCAATGTCAAAAACATTCCCCTCAATGCAACTAACTTGGAGGCTGCCTCTGATTTTGGATACTGGTAAAGGATGTCCTAAATTTGAATGCATCAACAAAAACAAATTAGGCCACTTTACTGATAACCCCCATTATCCCACCCAGAGCAGGAAGTGGTGTGTGGGTAATTGTCTTTGAGGGGGATTAGTGGTAGGGGTGTTGGGTGGAGGGGGGGGGGGGGGGGGGGGGGGGGGGGAGGGAGCAGGGGATTGTTATTTTCCAGATATTATATTCAGATATTATTCATTTATAATTATACTGATCACCAGTTACAGCCATGCTCCGTCATGCATGACCAGTAATCCACAAGACTGAAAGGAACATTTGAATATTTTTTTGTAATGTCCAAGATTTGAATGAAACCTTGAAGATCTCTCTGGAAAACACTTTGAAAGTCACGAGTTAACGGAAAAAGAACTTCGCTACACACACAGAAAACCTAATATTGTTCGGATGTGTAACATTTCAAATAAAATGATATTTTGTTGCTCTTTGTTTCCAAAAATGCAGTAAAATTCTCACGGGAATTCTGAATCTCGGAATGAATTTACAAAACCGACGTGTAAACTTGGAAACTCCATTCACATTTTCAAAAATACTGGTCACGCGTGACGGAGCATGGCTGTATTACCAGTTAATCTTTAGGTTTACTGATTGGTCTTATCAGTTTAAAAATTAAGTTTTTATCTTACAGTTCATCTTATCTCACCATTGCCGTTCTTCCATGACTGATGGAAGGCCATAAGAACTGTGTAATATCTTGTCATCACAAGATCGAGCTTGACATGGGTTCCAATCAACACCATAGAAATATTTTTGATGTTCAAAGTTTTTTTTTGGCTGCACTGTACAAGCAGTACAAATTTACAAACAACTGTATGTAAAAACCAACTTTATGACTTAGAGGAAAGTGGGAAGGATTTTATATGACAGGTTTTCATTAAAGGAACCTGATATAAACATCAAAACATGGCTGCTATGGTAACCATGTTTTGACAGGCATGCTTAGCCAATTTTTTTTGAAACTTCATTTTGAATTCCCTGTCCTCAAGGTGTCCAGCTAAAAGAGAGTTTAATGCATTGTTTAGAAAGTTAATAATAAAACCATAAGTTAGTACAATGTATCAATATTAATTACATAATTTAACTTACATGTATTATTGATTAGTTATTTAATCTTTAAACTAATAACAGTATTTTAATGAGCACACAAACTGAGAGAGCTTACAATGTATCATGCAGTGTTCTCACCAGGCCACGGCCTTGTGGGATTCCCGCAAAAAAAATTGAGATGGCGCACCAAAAGCCAAGAAGATGCACCTGTTAGAGCGCAGGAGCAAGCTTCGAGTCAAACAGACTTTTGAATGTTTATGAGTAGTTTAATGGTCAATCGAACATCCCAGCATTTTGCTTGTTCAAATGAATAAAAACATTTATCAAAAAATTTAAAGCCTTTAATTTTATTGCCTTTACCCTCGTTGGTCACACGTACATGTACGTGGTGAAGGTTTGCGTAAGCATCGCTATCAAATCGTAAACATCTTGTCTGCCATGTTGGATCAGGTAGGTACTTCATGTAACAGACCTTTTGGAGAAACTTTATCCCTCTAATATTCTTACAGGGCCCCTATTTTTCAGCAGAGGGGGCCCTGCGACTCCCCAAGGCAAAATCCTGGTGAGAACACTGATCATGATATGTAGTGTACCTGGTCTGGTTCATTATCCTCTTCACTGGAAGTGATTGTTAAATACAAAGCAACATGAGTGATATTCTTCAGATCAGGTTTAGATGGTGCTGTCGACTCTCCACTAATTAACTTGATCAGGTGACTGTCATTCTTGGGAGGGGTCTGATGACGTATGACTGGAGAAGATAACTTGGGCTGGACAACTCTTTGTATTGTCAGAGTAATCTGAAAGTGAAAATTATTTTTAGGTTTTATCAGCTTTTTTAGAGTAAAATACAGGGTCACTCCAAAAGTTCAAATACACTGTCAATTTTGCGGACTGTGTCAGTTCAGTAAAAGATCACAGATAATGTCAAAATGTAGTAAGAACTATTAACAATAAATTAACTGATATTTTCTTACTACATTTTGATGTCATCTGTGATCTATTATTATAACTGAACAGATACACGGCAAAATGGAATCTACATATATTTGTTTTAATAATTAATTTAATCAATTTAATATCAACATTATTATTTAATATAGAAAAAATGACATTTCAAAGCATGTTTGGTGAAAATAACGATCTGGCATAATCTATGATCTTTACAAATAAAGCAATCTCGTTGGATAAATGTGTCCGTCCATAACTACATGTGCATCTGAACTTCGCTGACTTTTACATGAAGGAATAAAAAGGATCCATAAATATATATGCAATAGTAAACATAGTAACAAATAATATATCCCTACAGATGTATACTGTAGTACATAATGTACATTAACATACAAGTATGTTTGTACACTGTTCTTACCTCCATTGGGCCAGTAATGGCAGCCAGTATCGTGTGAACATTGCTAGAATTAAGATCTAGTTTATTCAATGAAAGAAGGACATCACCTGAAAAAAATAATAATAATAGAAATCCATGTAATGTGGATAGTAATAGAGGCAGTCTTACACAGAAGCCCAGTCCAACCCCCCTATCTTTTAAGTGTATATGACAGATTTTTTTTTCATTTGATTGTTTAAATCTACATGGTGTTCTGATAAGAAAGTCAAAAAAGTTTTTCAATATTGATTTTTCTTCTCTGTGATTATAAGCTGTCTAAAAACGTGAAATTTCACTTCTGGTGGGGTACAGTACCGCACAAGAAAAAAAGACTGGGGATAGTCAGTTGTGACGTCAATACAAGAATGCCAGGCAGTTTCGTGGTTTCTCAGTTTCTCCATTTTTTGGTGCATGTTGCTTCAACCTAAGACAACACACCTTAATAGAACCATGTTTCTTCCTCAGAGCATACCAAAAAATGTGAGGAACCGAGAAACCTTGATACTGGCATTCTGGTATTGACATCATAGCACACTTTTTCCCAGTCTGTCTTCTTGCGTGGTTTTGTACTCCACCGAAAGTGAAATTTATCGTTTTTAGACGGCTAAAACACAGAAAAGAAAATCGATCTTTTCGATTTTCTTATCAGAACACCAGGTAGATTCCATCAAGCAAATAAAAAAAATATGTCATAAACACTTTAATTGAATGTTGCAATGTCTGCTAAAATGACATACAATTGTAGAGTACTGCAGTATTAAATTTTGTTAATCTCCCTTCCACCCTGCTTACCATCATCTCAAAAAAAACCTCAGTGAACAAAAGAAACATTGCTGACTGAAAAGAAAATCTACTTTCAACAGTCTTTTAGGCAAGTTAGAATCATGATGGTTTGACATCCTGCAGTATATTTTTTTTACCCTACAGTGTGCACAATTGTACAGTCAACTGTACATGTCCAGGGGTTTCAATAGAAGCCGGCTACCGGCAGTGTATCGCCGCCTACATGTACTTCGCCTCTCACCGCCAATTACCAGACCGCCTTAGTGGAATAGGGACTTAATGGTCCCTTGTCTGTCACAGCCGCCTATTATACCTTGGCCAGCCGCCTACTTCAATTCTAATTGAAACCCCTGACTGTCTAGCTACATGTACACAACTGTACATAGCTATGTGGCCACAAGAGAGGGGACCTCTAGAGGCGTTTTGAGCCATCTGGGTCTCAAAATGATAACAGAATTTGAACATTTTGGTCTGTAATATAAAAACATTGCAAAGGAGGTGGATTTTAGGGTTGGCATTGAAAAGGAGAAGAGAAGTTCAAAGGTTATATATGGACAAGTCTTTCAACATCCCTGCTCCCACTGTTGCACAAAAGTCTAGTGGAATTCAACTTTTTTACAACACTGTGTGACAGTCGCGGGAGGAGAGGGGGTGCTCCCGACAATTTAGGATAGGTTATACATGTACATGTAGTCAAACAACTGAATTGAAATGCAATGTGTGCTGTACAGTACTGTACCATTAATCAGGGCTTCTGATATTACACGATGGTGCGATTTCGCATAATCGGCCTCAAATCGCATCCGATCGCGTAATTCACGAAAAATCGCATAATTCACGAAAAATCGCATAATTCATAAAAAATCACACAAAATCGCATATTAAATGTGAACAAACCACACGATACACTATCGCTTTAGCTAAGAAACTTAAGCTAAAATTTGTTTTTTTCTATTGAATTATCATGTATCAAATAAACAAACCGCCACTTTCGATCGAAACTGCATTCGTTCTTGGCCACAACAAGCTTGGTAACCGCGTTAATTTCTTGAGCACATGTTTTATTTAGCCTGGTTACTAAGGTTAACCAAGATGGCCGCTTGTTTACAGACTCTTTTCTTGGATTCTGTCGTTCGTTTTGGATGTTCCTTCATAGCTAAAAGCTTCAAAATGTCCCACAAAGATACAGGGTGGGATGAAAATGAAAAAATCAGCTTGCCCTTTGGGCAAGCTGCTACTTTAGTTTACTAGCCCGGAGCTCTGAAGAGCTAGCCCAAAAGTAAATTAATTATTAAAAACAAACAAATTTATACAATAAAGGATGAATATTACACCAAGAGGCAAAAAATCTCCAACTATGTTCGCTCCCGACGGCGAATGTTGCGGAATAAATTATAAATTACAAGAAAAACTTATTTTTGCGCTGGTTATGAAAGTTATGCTCGATTGATCAATGAAACTTAAGTACTCTTATTCGAAATCTTTCGCCTTTGGATAACGTAAAATATCTTGCAAGCCCTTTCGGAAGTTTGATACAACAAAAATAACACATTTTATATTACAGTGGAACCTCGATTTAACGAACCTCTATTTAACGAAGTCCTCGATATAACGAACGATATTCTATGTCCCGGCCAAAGTTACAGTAAAATGTATGGAATAGAACCTTGATATAACGAATTCCTCGATATAACGAACATAATCCGGAAGCCCAAACGTAAAATCAACCTCGATATAACGAATTACAATGTCAACACGCGACAGAAGATAAACGCTGAAAAGATCAAAAGTCAACAAATCCTTTAATACTTATGGTAACGAGACAGCAACATTTCAGTCAACGGCTTATTATATGTCATAGACATTGGCACTATAGTATTTCGACATCAATTAACTTCTGCTCTATCTTCTTTGTCTCTTATTAGTTCTATTAACTTCTTCACTTTCGAAGGCTTCTTGTGATAAAACAAATAGTCCACTGCCCGTTTCCTTGTTTACATAGACAATTTTCTGTATAGGGATGATGTCTGTTTACAAACATTCTTTTTGTTATTCAAATGTGCCAGCCACTGGAACAAAAGAACCCTTTGTTTCGGCAGCCAATAAGGGTCTGGTTGGCACATTAATAACAATTGGTGACGTCATTGATATCTTCCCTATAACCTCTATGTTGCAACATTTTTAAATCGCTACTCTGAAACTGTCGTTTTTTGTAAACAAAAGCTGCGCATCTGCTCAAAAGTGAAAATAATTGCTACTGAAAGCCACCATGCTTTATGAATTGCATCTCAAAACGCGGGCACTTCTGGGCGACGAAAATTGCATTGAATTGCGTGACAGAAGTCACCTGTGTTACAAATCAATCATTAACTATGACCTCGATATAACGAACATTTTGGTAGTTTCCCCTCAAGTTCGTTATATCGATGTTTTCGATATAACGAACCCTCGATTTAACGAACAAATTTGGTCGGTCCCCAGCGACTTCGTTAAATCGAGGTTCCACTGTACGTGACTTGCTTGCGAGTATCAAGAGATTAAATTACGCACGGTGTTCTACGCGTACACGGCAAACGGCAGCTTGCAGTTTATTATCCTTACTTTTCCTCGAATCGTAAAATAAATCCACCAGAAAAATCGAAGTTAATTCACATGTTCATGAGTTTGAGAAACGTGAAACTACTCACTTTCCCATGGAAATGGCAAACGGCGGACGGCAAAAATATTTGCAGAGGAGTGAGAACACAATTACGGCCGCAACTGTACATTATAATTATTTACGAAAACGCATCATTCCATTCCATTTCTTTTGTTCGCCGTTGATATTTTCTTACATTTTTAAAATGTTCCTCGCATTCACTTTCACTAGAGAACTATTTATTACACACTTCTTATTTTAATTCATAACTTAATGATGAGAAAAGGCAACAAATATTGCTTGCCCGTCGGGCAAACTCCGACAAAAAGACACTAGCCCGACGGGTCGCCTCACTAGCCCCGGGCTATCGGACAGCGCTTTTGTCGCGCCCTGAGATAGCAAGCACCGTTTTAAAACAGGTATTTTCGTTTTCTTCCTCTGAAACCTAGTAAAACATGCATAAAAAAGTTCCAGAAAAAATCGCATAATTTGCATAATTTTCCGCATAATAGTCCTTGCTTATCGCATAATTTGCCACGAAAAAATCGCATAATTTCCATTTTTTTATCGCGTTATATCAGAAGCCCTGATTAATTTTGGTTGACCAGGTCTTTTCAAAAAATTCAAATTACAACTGGCAGTTGCTAACAACTGAACCACACTCTGTTTCTAGAGGTTTACATTAATAGACAAATTATGACAGTTGTCCTCCAAGACTTAGGGAGGAAACCACCATGTATATGTTGTAGTTCAAACTTTTCTTTGGTTTGAAAATTTTCAAACCAGTTTAATTTTCATTCTCCTTTGTCTCAAATCAAACTGGTTAATTTTTTTTTAACCATAACATGTTTTCCTTCTTATCCAATTTCAGTAAGTATCCTGTAGAGAACTGATGCATAAAATTTATAAAACAAACAACAAAGGTTATCAGAATGATCATTTTAAACATTTTAAGGTTAAATGCCCAGTAAAAATACTGCATATCAAACAGGAAATGACAAACTGAAAACTGCCCAGTTTGTTGTAAAATTAATATACACCTGTAAACCATTACAGCTGACTGCCAATTTTCTGAGTGTTTCTTTTTTAGTTACCGCGAATACAATCACTGTCAGAATGGAACTCTGATGCATGAACATGCCTTTTCATGTAACATTGTTATGAAAGTTAAAAACTTGGGTTTCATGAGGCTCCCAGCTTTGGAGAGGCACTCGACGATGATCCAGTAGCAACCACAAAATTTATTATCGAACAGTACAGCATGGCTGAGTTTAAACTCCTGAACACAACAGTCAGTCAGTCAGTCAGTGTTTCTTTTTGAAGGTTTAAAGTCAGCTTTACGAACTGGGTCACAACATTTGTCAATTTGTATAGATGTTGATTGGTTTAATCAATAAACAATTGTGTGATTGGCACTGTTAGAACGAATGAAATGGAATTTGGCTGGATATTAGCACCTGCTACATGTACATGTGATAGTTAATGGGAGAAATGTTGTGTGACAGCCCAAACAATTAACAACGATTGTTTAATAATGCACACCTATTCTTAGATCTCCACTGCGCAATGCAGGTCCATCAGGAACAAACCCTTTGATATACAGCCTTGATCCAGAATAGCTGTCATTCTGTGATAATTTGCCAGTTTTGTCTCTCCCAGGGATGATGCCAAGCAAAGTCTCCAGGTCATTCTTTAGTCCTGAGTGAACCTTTGGAGGGCTGACAATAAGCTGCACCTCTCTCTTAAAAAATCTTCCAGTCAATTTGTTGACGTTATTGATTCCTTCCACGACTCCGTAAGAACCCGAATGTTTTAAGTTTTTTTCATTATTGCTTTTATCGTCGGCTTTGTCTCGCTTCAACCCCGGTATAATTTTCTTCACCGAGTTAAAACTTCGAAGACCTTGTCTACCTTTATCTCTCTCTCTGCCATCTTCAGAACCATTCTCAGAAATGTTTAATTGTTCCATCGAATCCTCGATGTCATCAGAAGTGGGTTCGTTGAACGGCTCGATGTAAAATACATCGCCTTTCTCCTTAATGTGACCGGCCCATGGCGGCTCTTCGTACCTGAAATATGCGAATAAACTCAAGTTAAATGTTGCGAGAAAATTACTTAGGCTTACGTACCACTTCAAATCTACATAAATTTCACGCTAACGGCCTAAAAACAAGCCACAGCGATCCTTATCACAAGTCATTAGCGCCTTTAGGTTGTTGCAAAGAGATGTGTTTGGTTTATTAATTATCGAGGAAGGACATGAGAGCACAACAAAATTTCAACCGGGATTCCTTCACAATCAAAGGATAAACGTGAGCAATAACCTTACAATTTACACTTCGCTCGTTTAACGTACTTATGAGCTTAAATTCTGCGATAACGATGATGGCTTTTTAATAATGTCATAATTCCACAGATGTCATGAACGCAAATTATAAAGAAATTAGAAATAAACAGAACGTTGTACATTCCAAGAGCGACGACAGCAGGACTCGATTCGCAGCTCGTGACACATTCCTCGATTGTTCGATAACCAAAAAAGATTTTTAACTACTCCAAAGCGAAACATCAGACCGTGATCATGAAGTTATTGAATGCTCTCAAAAATATCGTAGTTGACGGCATGATTGAAAACAAACTACAGTTGTGGCTTGTGCATTATCGTGCTAAATATTTCAACAATTTAAGCTTAACTGTAGCTTACACGGGTTCGCCGCGGAAATAAAGGTCTTGTCTCGAACAGTGCTCGCATTCCTCTTCAGAAGATTCATCTTCGTAACTTGGATAATCATGGTATTGACCAACGTACATATTTCACCCGCAAGCTCCAAATTCGCTCATGTTTTCTTGTCCTGTGAAACCAAATCGTCCGCCATAATCAAAACGAAAACAATCGTCGGCTTCCCGCCGAGACTGACCCGAGAGGTTTCGCAGGGAACCGAAATATCAATCGGAGAACAACCTGAGTGCGGTTCGGGATTTCCAAATCGCTGATAAATTTATGGATTCAGCTGACAAAAAGATCTTATTCTGTATTGCAATAAAGGAAATGACGTTTTCGTCCATTGACTCCACTAAATCCCGAACAACTTTCTGTTTTCCGAACTCGATTGTGACATTTCCGGAAACGTCGGTGTAAAATCTCTATTTCTTTTTAGTATTGTCTTTCGACTAACAGGAGATAAGTCTATTTATTTTCTTCTCCCATTAATAGGAATGACTCAGAAAGGAAAGAGACTTCAGTTGCAAGGAAGCCGACAACAATGGTATTTCTTTATTTCCTGTTATTTGAAATCGGGACGGTTCTTAGAGCAAAAGTATTATTCGGTTTTTAGAGCAAAAGTTTAATTTCAATTGTATCCTTTTTATATCTTCCATGGTGGACAAAATAAAGAAAAGATCATTTTACAGTAAAGAAAGTTTGTTTTGTTTTGACTGCTTTAGCGTGATATTATCATACTCTTTGTGACACATGAATGACAAATGTAGAATAGTCTCGGATTTTGTGAAAGCGGTTCCGTTTTCGGATCAATGAACTTCCAAACAATTGCTTCACTTAAGTAAATAGCTTCTGTAAAAATTTAATCAGAATATCACGAATCCTTTGTTTACTTATAATTTACTTGTTATTCAGGTTTCGTTTTATGATGGGTATACGCGATACGCACTGGGTCGGGGATGCTCCGCCCCGAGGTCCAAACCCTTACCCTTTCACATACCATTTTTGACAGAAGAGGTACCCCTTTCATATACCTTTCGTTGAAAATGGTACCCCTTTCATACAGCCTTTGCGTGCGTCTGTTATAATACTTAAATTGCAGTTTTCCCTACCTTTTTTATGCTTCAACTCGTGTTTTCACTACCATTTCCTATTCTTCGTGAAATCCCTACCCGTTCACATACTTCAACTCGTGAAATCCCGACCCTTTCATATACCTCCGGCCTCAAAAAGGTACCCCTTTCAGGCGGAGCATCCCCGTATAGCCCATTATAGGGAGTACCACCCCCCCCCCCCCCCCCCCCCCCCCCCCCGGATCGTGTTAGCCTGCGTGGCAGGCGCTATAAAGGAGAGGTGATTGGGGTAGTTTGTTGGTGTTTCGGATGGTGTGATCACCAAATGACGTAAAACAAAAGATTCAAAAGACACTGAACAATACCTACACCACACCACAAAAGCTAACCAACAATGGCTTACGCAACACCAAGAAACACCCGGGAAGGTAGGATTTTGGGCGCGCACGCGTGGAGAAAGAGAGCGGAGCGCGAAATCTTTCCCTCCCTACACGCTCTGCGCTCTCTTAATTCACGCGCTTTGCACCCTCCCTTCCCAGGATCGTGCAAGCAACTGAGTAACAAAACGTCGGCGTTTCAGACGCCAGAAAGGGGCGGAGGAAGAAGGGACTTTGGACGCGCGAAGCACGTGAAGACAGCGCAGAGCACAGCGCGCGAAGGGTAAGGGGTGGGGGTGGCCAAGTCCCTTCCTCTCACCTTTCTAGCGCCTACCGCGCAGGTTAAGAAACAAATGACGACAAGAGAACATGTTAAAGTTGTGTTCTCTTGATGACGGTAAATAACTGATATTAACGGTTTCAGTGTGGTTGCAACTTTTAAGTCTGTAGACGAAATCCTATGATGTGGCCATTCAAATGAAACCTCTTCAGCAGTACTTCCGGAGTAAAAAAAAAAACACCACTCTGAGAGGAACTACCCAGATCCGTGTGTCAGTATGCCATCAAAACGAATTCCTTCCTCTTGCTCCTAAACATTCTTTCGCGCGCTAGACTGCTAGCCGTCCCTTTTCAGTCAATCGAGCGGGCGAGCTTATCACGTAAACAAGCTCGGCGAGACTGGAGCGAACTTCATGCAGTAGCATTTTCGTTCCCAGAGCTGCCTCGTCCAACCTCGTTCCCAGGGCTTTTTCCTTTTTTAGCCACAGGAACGAGATTGCCGCCTGTTCCTCTTAGTCGCCAGAAATGGCCGAGAGGACGGGAATGAATATGTGGGGAAACGGCAGACTCATAGTCGATACTTGATTGATTCTAGTAAGCGAGGAGATCGCACAACAGTGAAGTCTGTCAACCCTTCTCATACTGCACCACGCGCCTCTCGTTTCACTGGTATCCAATCTTCCTGCGCCCTAAAGGTAGCCTGTGAACAGGCTTCTTTTGGGGGAATTGGGTTAGGTTAAAATCGGCGAGCGAAGCGAGGACTGGGGAAGAGGGAAGGACCGCCCCTTCCCTCTTCCCCAGTCCGCGCTTGGCTCGCTTCGCTCGCCGATTTTAACCTAACCCAATTCCCCAAAAAGAAGCCTGTTCACAGGCTACCTAAAGGTGGACAACACGCCAACTGGTTCTGTCCTCGTGTACCGGTTCACAAGGGATTTCACATTGTATTCCCTTTGTTTATAGGGTATTATGTCCGTGTACAGTGTAGTCTTTTGTTTAGTATTTTGTTTTTGTCCTTGTGTACCGGTACACCAGGACAGAACCCGCCAACTTTTCTTGCGATCTCTTCCGAAATAATAATATTAAAAAAAAATGAAATCTTCCAATAAAGTCTTTCTAAATCCTCTTGATGCAGCGCGGCCGTAGATACAAAACGACCTGAGTCTCACTATATTCCAGTTGGTTTCAAATTTCAATTAATTATCATGATATCATCAGTTTACTGCCACGATTAAAATTTTTCACTTTACCGAGTTATATCGCGTTTTATACCTGAGTATAGGCGATGTTTGTTTAGATTTCTTTCGTTTTCTCCGCCTCTTTTGTGGCGGCCATCTTGATAGCTTTGATGGCGTGGGACGGCCAAGTTCAGTGTGCATCTGTGGTCAGCGGATTTTCTGTAAGATACAAAGGGTCATTACTTTCATTACAAAACAAGAATGGTTAAAGTCAGGAGTAATAAGCTCCTGTTAAAGTACACGGATGCGAACCATTAGATTTCTAAGAGGGGGAAAGTATTGGTTGATTTTGGTAAACAACTGCGAAAGTCCGACTCGAGGCTTTGCTTTTTTAGCAAAAAAAATAACTTCAGCTACACAGCTAAAGGAAAAAAAGAACGAACGCAGACAAATTCAGTTTCATGAAGGGGTGTTACACGTAAAAAGCGTGCGTGCAACTTGCAACAATTTTTTTTTTGCCAGACAAGTTGCACGGAAAATTGTTACGTGTAACAGCACCTTGCTCGCCCGGCACATTGCATGCTGTCTGCAGTGTTTGTTACAGTGTACGTTTGTGACCGCACAAGACACTGTCATATACATATATAGTAAAAGAGAAGAGCTCGCTTTGGGGTCAAGAAACGATTTTCCTTAGCTCTTTCGGTAGCTAATTCTTTGTTTTCACATGACGTCATTTAAATTTAAAAATTTAAAGTATACGTCCTAGAAAGCTGTTTCTAACATGGTATGTGGATACAAGTATTATAATCTTTCACAAAGTTTCAGGTTTTAACGATGTTTTGCTTCCGACTTACAAAGGTTTTAAATGTGTCACGCTATTTCAGATAAGCCGCGAAAATAAACAAAATTGAATCAGCTGAAAGTTATTGTTTGCATTATAAGTGCTTCGATAAAAATAAGCCGAGTTAATGGAGCTTATAGCAAATACAATATTTTTGGATGGGTGGGATTTTTGGTGTAATTAAGACTTTGAATTTTTGGCCGCCATCAAGATGGCCGCTCTATACATTTCTTACTAAAAATATCTAATACTCGTTCGCCTATAACTCTTGAACGAAATGCTTTTGCGCTTCAAAATTTGACTAAAATGTGTAGTTTTAAACTCTCTACAATTCCATAAACATTTTTGATTCGAAATCTATTTTTTAATGCTCCTGAATTTTGATATGACGTAAGTGAAAGCCAAGAATATTCTGTCTATGCGTATTAATTCAAAAGCTGCCTAAACACAACAGTACTTTGTTCTATCAGAGCTTCTCGTCCGAACGATAAAGGGACCAGTGTCACCAGCAGGATCGATGATTTTTTTTTTGCCTCTCAGCTACCGTATATGTCTTTGACCATCAGTGAACAATAACTTAGTTTTACACCCACTCAGTACAAAACGCAATAAAAATGCTTATTCTTAAGTTTGCAAATTGATAAATACTGATATACAGTAGAAACAATAACGTAACTGACACGATACTTAGTAAATCCAGTCACATGCGAATACAAACACTAGAATTATAAACCTCCAATGAGAGGGTCTAGGAAAGGTTAACTGATGAGTCGAGAACTGCCAAAATATATAGTTTATGTATACTGTCAGCTGAGAAATGCCGTGCTGTTTAACTGTTAGCTGCAACTAAATTTAATGTTACACATTGACTGATATAACTAAGAACGGACAGTTAAACGTGAATGAAATCCCGTGATTTTCACTTGAAAGAGAACAATGTATGCATTATTTTATTCATTTGAAACCGCTATCCTCTTTAGAATAAACCTTTCCTGATTTTCCTAATATTTCCTGAACCCTTAGTTCCGCCCCTCACACTTCATGATGCACAAGAGAATGAAAGCCTTCCTTCACTGGTTACCTCATAGTGACTCTTTAACTTCATGATCACAAAGGGCGTTGCTTTTCTCGTGGCTTCCAGACCAGAAATTCAATTTCCTTTCTGTGTCGAATAACGGGGAGGTTTACCGTGAACCGGCCGGGAGGTAGGAGCGTGGGAAGACCGGATAGACAGAGCATTTGATATATTTTCCGCAGTCCCCACTCTCAGCCATTTGACTGTATACACGACCAGTATCATCCATACAAAGTGGAGGACTTGACCTGATTTAACCCATTGCTAGCTCCCCTCCTACTCGGACCATACACAGAACGTGAGCTTTGATAACTCGAACAACTTTAACGGTTCGAGAAATCGTAATTCTAAGCTATTTTGGACCCCGGGGCGGGGTTTTGAACCCAAAAAAAATCACAAAAGAGCAATGCCGCTGTCTTCAATGCCTGCCCCACAAACTCGTAAACACAGTCTTCTGTCATAGCCGCAAGCTCCAGAACTGTAGTCAGGCGGTGAACGATGAAGAAAATGGGATGTAAATGGCCAGGCTACCTTACAAATATAGCATTGCGCGCCCCGTTCGCGAACAGAGAAAATGATAAACAGGCTATAAATATATCGCAAATGCCATCATTTCCTGGGTCTGAGTGCTTTTTGACCAAATAACTACTGTAATCTCAATATCTTCCACCCCTTAGGCTATACAATAAAAGTTTCTTTTTTTGCAGTTTTTCGAAGGAGGCGTATACACTAAACCGTTCCACCAAGCACCATCTTGGCGGTATGGAATATTTGATTTCTAGAAAACCTTGAAGATTCTAATTGTCATTATTTTTAACAGTAACGTGTGCCATTCACGTGCATTCCGGTAGGGCTAGGAATATCATCATTATTTCGATGAAATTGAAGTTAAATATCTTCGTAATATTTTAACAAATAGGCTAAATATTTTCCCGCTAGATTTCATCAATACGTTTTGAATTTCCTTACTAGTCTGAAAAATTAAAAGGTCGGTCCGAGGGACTCCTTTAGTTCTAGTTGAAGCATAATTAGAAGCATTTCACCGCATCAGTTTTGGATAATCTTACGAGGAATATAAAGAGATAAGAATGGACACTGGGCCAGAACTATGTAATTACCACAAACATGACTCACGCAATAAAATTTGCAACAAGGAAACCTATTTCTAACTCACAACCGCATGTCTCTATTGACAAATTTGGGGAAATTTATGTCGCTTATAAGAAACTAATATACAGCAATTAGAAAGCTTTAGTTCGGCATCTTCCGCTAATCTTTGCATCTCAGAAGTTCGAATTAAGGCTCACATATATTCGGTTCTAAGTAAACGGCTTGGGACGTCTGCAATGAACTCTCGAATATTACAGTCAAAGTGATGAAATCAAAGAATTAGAAACGCAGTGGTCCCTGATTCGAATGCTACTAGCCAGAACCGAGAGTGTTTGTGGGTGTTCATAAATCATTACTGATTGTCATCGGTCGCATCAAAAGAAGAAAAAAAAAAACCCAGGCCATTGAAAATCATAGACGGTCATAATAAAAACACCTTGTCCGTACGCTGTTACTATACCTTAAAATCCCACTGCAAATCCCCTTGTGGTGTATCAAAACTGCTCTTTAAAGTCCACGACCATAAACTGTCGCTTTGGATAAATGCTTTTTGTTCTGTACAACGACTTTTTTACAGATTGAGCGGAAAAAGACCACTTCAAATTATCAATTTGTAGGTATACATTCCCATCACCTCGAGATCGCTAATCGCGCTCAACAAACATAAACACAGAGAAACTTTAGAACCCTCTTGAGATTGAATACGTCACTATTGAAATGCTTCCGGAGAGAAATTAAATTTTAACAGTTTAATTATAGATCCATCGTGGAGTTTTCTCAGTGTGAAATAATTTTTTTAGGAATCGAAAAGCCGCGATGACCTAAATAAAAGTGTCTCGAGAGTCGCCTATCGAATTGAAGATTAGTAAGGAAAAAATTTTAAGGGTATAGAATGTGCCAAAGGGCCTCTCAATAAACAGTGGGGAAGTTAAGGGTATGCACTTCATGTATCCCTTATTATAGTGTATTTACTTATATTTTAAAAGGGAAATGGTTAAAAAAAAGTATTGTACTTGGACAGGACCTACCATTTAACAAAACGACTGGTAGTCTCTTTATTTACTCCACCTAAAAAGATGGTGTCGTGTAGTATAACCCCCAGTCTATTAGATTCAAACCAATCTGTGCCGTCTTGCTAGCAATACAAGCTTCATCCACACAGAATATTAAATTTTGTCCATTATACACACATATCAGGTGGTGCATGGTATCCTGCGTAACAACCCCCCCCCCCCCCCCCCCCCCCCCCCACCCCCCTCCCCCACTCCTACCCTACACAAGGTGGGTCCTTATCGAGTATACTTGTTATGACCACTTCCTACTAATGGAAATTCGCTGAATGAGGTGAGTGCATGCGCAAAAGACGAGGAGACGGCCTTAGGCACAAAATACCCTCCCATATTTATTTGCGATTATAATCACTGACCACAAGACCAACAAATGAGTGAAAATGTCACGACGGCTAATCTCTAGAAGGCGTAACCTTTTTCCGGCTGAAGGTGCAGAAATGAAGTAAAGTGAAGTGTAGCAAGCAGATGCTCTAATAACGAAGCGCAGGAGCTCCTGCGAAGCGTCATATTTCTCGATCAATAAAAAATATTAGAAATCTTCAAGGTTAGACTCCGGAAAAAAATGCAAAAGACTATTTTGCTATTCACAAAAAAACCACACTCGGTTGCTTATTTTAAAAATTATCCTTTTAATGTGACATTATTTTCCGCCAGGTATACATTAAGCTGTCTTATTTATTTATATATTTATTTATTTATTTATCTATTTATTTATTTATTTTATAGCCAGAAAGTTAGCAAGGTAGTTAGTTAGTTGCTTTTTCATCAAGTAGTCGCGGACCTCTTGAATGAACACTCAACCAGCACAGTTTGGACATTTTTTCTGTTATCTTGATCATAGAATGTAATAAAAACTGTGAACAAAATCCTTATTGACAAAGTAGAAATTATTAAGGTATGTAGTGATACCGATCAAGACTGCATGACTGAAATCTTAGGAATTCAATCCAGATGCTATGAAGAAAACTTCCAATTTTTCTGAACAAAATTGTCCGCCAAATACGATTCATCATCGATAATAACATTTTCACAAAGACAATGTGGCACACCACGATTCTATGATATGTGGTTCATGTGTATCCCTCTTCGACCCCGTGGGGCGGAGGGTACTCTGAACATTCTGGGTAGTAGGGTAGCGAAACCCTTACCCTATATCAGACCCATATCAGACCCATATCAGACCATATGTTCAGCTGCATCTCGCACCTCTATTCTAGAATAGACACCAACAAACTAAAGTGTCAATATGGATGAAAAAACTAAATGTACCTGTCATCATAAATGTTGTATGTTTGTTAATAAAGCATTGAAGGAGAAAGGAGAGTCATACTAAGTGTATCCACGGACAAATTCCCTGCAGCTAATCTTCTTGTGAACGAAAGACACTTGTCAACACAGTTCCGGAGTCAAAGCATGCTTGTGAAAATATTCTAAGTCGGTTTTTATCTCAACAACGAAAACATGCATTATTCAAGTGCACTTGAGTGTACTGCTCAACAATGAATATTTCATGTGACACTTCCGATTTCATTACGTGACCCCATCTTGGAATATCAGCTACGTGCAGGTTGAATCACGAAGCATTAAAACACTGCACGTCTAAACTGAAATCATACTCTGTTTTAGTTTAGATTAGTTGGGCAAACATTCCCTGATTTACACATTAAAGAGCAAAAACAAAAAATAAAATAAGAACTGGGCCTGACCGTAGGTCACCGTGCCCCATTCCTCTATGGGGCAATGAACCTGGCGGATATGGGGAAAACCCCACGGGGTTTTGGGAGACATTTCCAATTTACTCATGGTATATTTTTAGCCATGCTTCTATCCTAAAGAAAAATGTTATTGAACGTCTATAAAAATAAACTATTTAGTGAAATTATTTGATCGAGCTAGCTCAGACGTCAGGCGCGCCTTCGTGTAGCCATATACCGAGCACAGATTGGAACGCAATTTCTAGTGTATAAAGCTGAGAGAACACACCGGCAGATAAGCGTTAGTGTGTATTTGACAATTACCAAATTTCAAGTGCCATTACTGATAGTTCATAAGCAAAGACAGCCGTGAATACAAATGAAATCAAGCGCCCTCCTGTTGGTTGCATTCCAAAATTCTATCTTCAAATTGAGTTCTTTGAGAAGATACGTCGTACTCAGATAATTACACAAGTCTGAAATTCTGCAGTTGGTCCTGTCTTGTTTTCTTGACGATCGAAATATGGTCGAGATATGGTCAAGCCCATTGCTTTGAGTTTTATTAGTATGTAATCTTGGGATCAGTTGAAGAACGACTGACTGGATACAATTTGGAATTCTAAGGCTTTTCATATAAATCTCTAAAGGCACTTGTAGTATTAGTCGGAGGTCAGCGGCAATTTTAATTAAATAAGCACCGTGAACAAGCTCCAACTAACTCGTCCCGATTGACATCAATTTCTTAATTGGAAACATTTCCAAATGATCGATTTTTAATTCTTTAATAGGTAATGTTTTGGTTTATCTATAGCCGGTCTGCATGGAATTCGCCAGTGGGTATCTTCGACTGTCTGGCTTTTTGCTTTGTAGATAACCTTTAAAAAACCATGACTTCTAAATATGTTTATTTACAGATGGCCGCGAAAAACACTTCAGCTGCTAGCAGAAACCAGGTCTTCTAAACTGTTATAAATGAATGTAAACGACTGGTGAAAAGTGTTCCTACTTAGAGATAACGAGTAAGGATAAATAATTCGGGATGGATTGAAACTGTATGTGAATGTAGGGTGTACTCTTCAAAAGTTTGATGTAAGATTTCGGCCTCAGCTTCTTGAAACCATTACCAGACCAGACCTAATTCTTAAAATCCCCCCTTTTTCATTCAAGACAAAAAGGCAAAAACCTATATACAAGACGTTCTCAGACCAAAATTTTCAAATTCTGTACCCACTATCAGACCAAAATATGCAACTATAAAAAACATTAACCTCTGGGCGCCCGGGATGAAAATAATCAATCTGAATACGTTAGCCTTATTCGCCCGGTGGGAACAATCTCAGGGAACTCTCCTTGGGATCCCCCTAGTTCCAATTCTGCAGACATATCGTAATTGTGTTCAAGTTGCAACATTCCAAGCTTACAAACTGTTGGTTAATTGTCACAAACTGTAGTGCATTCTAAATTGCTCGAGCTGCTAGCTGTTCTCAAGAAGAAGAAGTATAAATATTTCGAATATGGGTTGCGGGGTTCCAACGGATGTCCGCCATCACTACTCCGCCCATTTTAGCGATAACTAATAACTGCATGTTATATTTCAATGTTACATTATGAAGCAAACACTGAATGGAACTGATGAAACATTGGTCTCTTTTGTATATTTATGTACAGTGCAACATACCTTCAATGTTTTGTGTTTGATTTATGTTATGATACATCCGATATCCGTAGCAAAATCAACCCAGCTTGCATCGAAGTCGAGCAAGCTTATGAAGACTCAAGTAATTAAATTCCCTTTTGCAGCTAAAGATAACTTAATCTCGTAATCCTAGAATAATACTGATAAAGTCGATTTAGGGCGGAGTCTTATACGACAAAAACAAGAGGTATTGTTATTTCTTGACAAAAACAGCAATAAATTGACGTTTATAAAGAACGCCGATAAAATCTTACTAGCGACGAAAAAAAACTTAAGTTCACCTGCATTTGTTTATACTATTTTCCCCTTACAAATTTGCAGTTGTACGGTATACCATCAAAATTAAAGATAGTCTAAACAGAAAGTTCTAGTAACAATGCAACTGGACGCCTCAGTTTTCTTTCTGTGCTATTAGTTTACTATATTTCTGTTCCAACTTATAAAATTCAGAGCTTTGCTGTTTAACTGTGATTACTGAACAATGTGACATGACTGCATTGGTCATGAAAACCGCAGATGCTTGAAAATATCGTTCGTTCAGGTCGGTAACCGTATTTTTAGCTACACATGCCATTGGCTGTTTGAAAACAGAGAAACATTTTCTTCATTGTTATAAACTTCATCATTATATTTTTTTCCTTGTCGGTTTTTGCAAACTGCTAACAATATAGTCACTGGAAGCCATTCGGCATTCTTTTCTGATATACCACGATCTGTTGACGTGTATAAATCTTTACAAAGAAAATTCCGCCATTTTGTTAAGAAACACAGTGTTTGTACAGAAAAAAAAACTGGAATCCGATGTCAAATAATTCCGTGAAATTTAATATCTGAAAGATTGATGAACGGTAAACTTTAGATCCTATGTGAAATATTCTTCTTGTAAGATTTTATAGAGTACGTACCTGGGCTACAAAGCGTGCATTCTAATACATTCGTCTGCAACTGGATGTGAAAATGGCGGAAGAATTAAAACTCTATTACAAGCTTTGTAGACCAAATTGATTGGTGAAATTTTAACACAATAATCGTTTACCAAGTATCGTAAGTTTACCATATTTATTTCTAATTCTGTAACACTGTAACACTATAAAAGTGACCAGTTTGCGCCATCTTTTATTCCAAAAAGGTCTATTAAAATATGCATGTTACGTGTTGTAATCTCCGTTATCCTAACTCAAGATAAAACTGCTCGGAAATGCTCGGAAATGCTCAAAACGGTATACATGTGTTTATTAAACTATTACTAACAATTCTTATAATTGGTTTATCTGGCCAAGTAGCTTCGTTGTGTCCATATACAAATCATTCACAGCATCACTGAACAGAAGATATGACCACAATGCAAATTAATCCCAAGCTGATCCACTTTCGTTTCTGGTAGGCTTATTGAATGCGTTTAAAGGCTTTGGAGCTATCCTGGTTCAATCGCCGTTTAACCCTTTAACTCCCGAAATACCAGTCAAGAAAATTCCCAACTTTCATTTTGTAAAATATTAAAAAACAAATAGTACCATGCAAAAGGACTGCCGAAGAGGTTTCATTTGAATGGTCACACCACAGGATTTCGTTAAGAGACTCAAAAGTTAGAACTGCATTTATTTATTGATTCTAGGAATGTAAGGGTTAATGCGATGGCGTTATGTTTATGCAGTTGTATCAGATAGCCGGATGATGGATAGATGTTTTCCTCATCGGTCGAAAATGGAAAATCTAGAACTTTTAATCCTTAGCAATCGGACACATATTTCACGACACGTTTTCACAGGAATAAGGCGCTTAATTGTCTATCATTCATATTGTTTAGTTCTCTTTCGGATTGTTTTCCAAGAGCATTATTTTTGCTTAATGTATGAAACATACCCCAACTCAGTTCACCGTTTTTTCGGTGCAAATTAAATGCACAGTTTAAACAATAGTTCGTTTTGTATGTCCGAACAAAAACAAATTTGCTAATTTGACAAAATATCCTATTTGATTCGCGATAGGAGTGCTTTCACGACCTTTCTAAATGGAAGGTCGCGGGACAAAACATGTGCAGTTAAGCAAAACTCACTCCGGCATAGGAGCTTTTCAAGTCTTTTCCGTTCTTTTTTTCCTGTAACTTTACTTCTTATTTTCTTACAGTTATTGTTTTTAGGGCAGTTATTAAAACTGCACTAACTAGGAAAATTCATAAGGGTCTGGTAGTCTGAGGCATAGCTGTAGAACAACTGCAATTTTCTTAAATGTGTTGGTACAAAACTATCTTATAAAAACAAACCCAATCCGTCTTGCTTGGCCTAGTAGCTTGTAATGTTATTCCTGCTAGGTCCAAGGGGCCGCATGGGCATTTAGCCGATTAGCAGTATACATGTACATACAGGTCCAATGGAGTGAACAAGACAAGAGGGGTTCATCAGTACAGGTACATTGAAACGACTGCTAAGAGCATTACTAACTTTAATTAACTTAAGTCTGTATTCATCTTTCCCCCGCCTCGATTAGCCTTATTTTGCTGCTAGCGGTGGGCAAGTATCTCTATTTCTTACTTTAATTAATTAACTGAAATTGTATCTACTGTTGTAATTGGAAGGTGTGAAATAAAATTATCGTGGTCGTTGTCGTTACCACAAGGGAAGTACCTGCCTTTTTATGGCTCGTGTTAGAAACGCTTTTGTTTCTGTTACTTTTCTCGCAATGTTGCCGAAACATTTTCATTTTGCCTCTAAGTACTCAACCGGACACACAAGAGTAATGATATCTGGGCGCGTGGGCCAGCCAAGCCACTGGCCATTTATTTAGCTTCAAGATATGTACAGATAAAAATTGTAAATGAAAGGACCACTCGACAAATTTGAAATACTGGTCCCTGGGAAGGATCTGATCAGCAAAATTAATTAGAAACAAATGAAATGAAAGGCTGATCGTACAGAAAAATATATTCCTTTACTGTACGATCAGCCTTTCATTACATTTGTTTTTATATGTACAGATATCAACTGTGATTAAAGGAAGAACAGATGCACCAAAGCCAGACACGAAAACCCCTAAAAACCAGCAGGTGGAGAAAACGGAGAAGGTGTGCCACCGACCAAGGGTATCCAAATTAATTAACGTTTAAAACGTGCTTTACACTAATAAATAAAGGTCACCATACGAAATATCTGGACACTTGAACAGCGTATTAAAGAAAACTAAACATATTAACCCTTACACGGCGAAGGTTGACCGTAGAATGTCTCACCCTCCTAACGGATGCAAATTACTAACTCTAATCCCACAACTCGCTGCGCACCTGCTACCCTCCCCCAGACCTCTGATACGTGCCGGCAAAATAGTAATTTATGCTAATTTCGGATCATCACAAATTACAATTTTAATGTGACTAAACTGAGAAACATGTTTGAAAGCAAAACTACTTAAACTTGTAAATTAATGCAATAACATTTCCTTATCTCCCGGGGCAAACTAGCAAGCGTCTCCTATTTCCATTCTGCGCGCAGGCTAGGGACAAAAACAGGGGGGCAAGATTTTCTTCGTGTGGCTAAACTGGGAGATATTGCTTTCGCAAGCCGGTGTTGTTTACAATTAACCACTTGAACAAAAATGCCTGGTTTCTTCACTTAAAATGCAGCCATTAATTTAAGTAACCAATGGCTATGGCTATAAAACTGGGAGGGTAGGTTTACAGTACATCAATAACTGTTTATACAATGAACTGAATACTACGCGCTCTGTGATTGGTCGTTGCCTATGATCTATCAGAGTACAGACGCACGGCTGACGTCATAGAAAAATTGTTTGCTTTGTTTTGTCCAACATGGCGCACAATTTTGAAAATGTTTGCGAGATTATTCTGGATTGAGCAAGTGAAAGCCTCGAAAAATGTTTAGCAGGAGCTGTTTGCGAGCAAGAAAAAGAAGAAACCAAGACGAAAAGTGTTCTTGGCGACTTGAAAAATACCTAAACGAGAACAAATCTTCGAACAGTCGAGCGTTACGAGGCAAGTTCGTAATTTTACTCTTTTTACTTTTCTGTTCATTGAAGATCACAGAAGACGTCAAAATGTGGTAAGCTAGAACATCAGTGACACACTCGCCTGCGGCTCGTGTGCCACTTTTGTGTTCTTACCACATTTTGACGTCATCTGTGATCTATAACTGAACAGACACACGACCAAATGGAATCTATTTGTTAAGTAGCTCATATGACGTGTGACGTCATATGACGCGGGAATAGCGTCTTCATTCGAAATGGATTTCCATCATGTTAGAGAAGCACCAAAATTTAATCAAAACTTAATCAAGATCAAAAGAAAATTCTAAAATGATTATAAGAAGGAGCCCAAACATTCTTGTCAAAATAGTGGTTGCTTGTTTAAGACGAACTTTTCAAGAAAATCCTTGATGTAATCGTTTACCATGAATGAAAACAGTAATAGTTTATGACGTTATATCAACATTTTATAATTATAAGGCGCGTTTTAACTTGTATCTATATCAAATGGATGTATCTGGCAATGTAAATTGCATGTTAATGTTAAGAAAGCTATGTACTTGTCCCCCTTTAATTCAACTTATCAATAATGATACAGAAAACCGATCAAAGACACATCCTGGAGGAACGTACTTAGAGAATTTCTCAACTGCTTATCGTTCGGTACACATTATGATACTATATTTTAAGATCCATAATTAAAATATTCACCGCGGCGGGATATATTTAGCAATAAATCGAATTTATAAAATGCTCTACAGTACAAGTCTTACTCATACTGACCTATACCAGAAACCCATAAGTGGGTTGAAACGTGCAACTGTCTCTTGTACGCTTCAAAACAAGCTTCCGATTATTCAATTTGCTAAGAAGTTGTTACAGCCATATTTGGAAAATCAAGATAAAAATATTAACCAATCAATTCGCTAGAACAACTTGGCTTCCAATCTCGAGGGGTTTCCAAATATGGAACTAAGCAAAAAATGAATATTCGGAAGCTGTGAATGCGCGTTACACGTTTCAACCCACTTATGGGTTTCGGCCTCGACCTAGTACTAACAAAGACGAAACAGCTGTCTGTGACTGCCACACAACGAGTTATTGGCTGTGCGCATACTAGAGGTCTTGGCCAAACCGGGAGATGTGTTATTTCTATTTTTTATTTTTGAGGAATAAGTATATATTTTTTTCATAGCGTAATAACTCATTCTTTACCCTTAATATTCGTTGGGATATCGTGAACTATCACACTACAGTTTTTGACTCCCATCATATTTAATTACATTTAGTGTCATCGCTTTAATGACCGGAAACGCCCCTTGATTATAAACTCATCATTAGCTCATAATTTCCTGAAGTGTACTGAAGGTCCAGCGTTTCCTTAAGGTTTGTATGCAACTCATTTTGAAGTCAGAGTGGAAAGATGGTAGGATTTTCCTGTGAAATTGTTTTGAAAAAAAAGTAATACCACGTGCACCTTTGATTTTTAACGAAAGTTAGAGAGTTGATATCATAACTGGTTAAATGGCAAGAAACCGTATACGAGAATCCCGCTGCTTGTACGCTGGATCCTTGAGGATCTGCTTCAGCCAAAAATAATTGAATATAAAACTTTAAAGCATAGCTAAAAAAAAAAAGTATATATTGTTGAGTACAATATTTCAGCTGGCCAGACCAGCCTTCTTCAGGTACAAGATGTTACTAAAGATATCATAGTTTGTCACATTAGCTGCGGTTTTACTAGGTTTTTAACCGATAAAACCGATAAATAAATCGTTTCGATGGCATTTGTCATCAAGTTTTCATTTAACATATGTTATACCCCGTATAAAAATGTCGAAGTTACTCGTCGAAAAGTTTCGAAAAAACACCGTAAACGAGTTACCACAATCTCGTTTGATGGGCGTGGCTCACCTAAGAGGCACGAATTCTAAAACAACACATGCATTGACACTTTATTTTCGCGGTTCAATACCCTAAAAGATACCGTGAAAATTCTAACGGTGAACGTTTTAGATTTTAGCAATCTACAAATTTTGGCCCCTAAATTTTTATATGGGAAACTCCTCTACGGGATTTAATGTTCTGAACGAAACAACCTAACTTTTACCGGTTTTGCAATAACTGAATTTGTCCCTACCGAGCGGGCGTGAAAGTAACTGAGTGTAACCGGATGATCACTTCGGAAAATAGTTTGTGTAGACGCCTGGTTAACTCAATTCTAGAGCTCAGGACTGCAGGGCGGGAGGTCGCGGGTCAGAGTCAAAATACCGTCCAGACTACTTTAAAAAACTGATAAGATCATGCTGGCTTCAGAGATGATCAGGTGATCGCGCCATTGGGCGGCGACGTTAAGCCGTTGGCCTTGTCTCTTACACACCTTCTCGCACTAAATAAATAGCACGGGAACCTTCATCACTTTTTTAAAAGAGTAGGGGATGTAGACCCCGTTGTGGGGTCGTTCTGTTCTTCCGTTCACGTCACATATCATAGGTTTGGTGGGTAACAGTGAGACAAAAATGGACTTATAGTGACAACCAGAGACGCGTTCATATAAGCTGACGTCCGATCATACTGTCAATATGCAGTGTAACGCAAACATACACGTGTGTTGTCCGCTAATTCATTCGCAACATACATTATTTTATAGCGTTTACATTAATTTTTAACTTGTTTATCGTGCATGCATGCATTGTTTTCTTAACAATGGAATTCTGCGTCAATTGTTGAAAACAAGCCTTATCATGGTGACCTATCTCCGAATGGGGGCAAAAGAGAGTGAAAATTCTTTAACAACACTTGAAATCGCTTAACCAAATAAAATTCCTTCAATTGTGTAATTTTATCAAAACAATGGCAACGTCAGGAAAAACATACGGTAATCAATTTTGATTTTGTACAGCTAGGGACACTTTAAAAAACATCCAAGCTGCTATGATAACAAAACAGAAGCAATGCAGAAATCATATACTTTATTTATTTTCGCAGAGGCCTTTATAATTAGAAGAAAGGCTGTTTGTCTTGAGTAACTTCTAACTTACACTGAACTTAGTACATGCAACATTTTTACATTCCCATACCCAACTGCGAGCACCTAGTTAATTGCTTAAAGAAGGATTAAACTAAGTGTAGGATCAATTTGCTCCATGCATTCATTGAAGGCACTGTGTCTCCACCCCTGGAATGACATAAGCGCTGGTGAGGACTTGATTAGTTTCCTTACATTTCACTGACTGGGATTTTGACCACAAATCCACGCAGGGCTTGATTGCATGTTAACAACTATTCAGGAAAAGATCTAGTTAACTTTTCTATAAGAAGATAACATTAAGACCTCCGAGCTGCAATAAAAGACATCTCCGATTTGGCCTTCGCTTCCGTGAGCTGAATCCATGCTTGTTCATGTTTAAAGATCATAGTCTAACTACGCAACTTCATCGCGATTTGCGTTTCAATTTGCGGAACGAAACTCAGTCCATTTATATTTATTCACTAAACGTTGCTAACAAAGCCAACGCAAATAAAAAATAGATGAACAAAAACGCACTTTGACAAGGTACTTAGTTCGCACCAGTTTTTCGCATCGCTATTTGGCCGCGTTTGATTGTTTGTTCAATCCTGTCACTTGGTCCTTTATTGTGTTTACTGAGACATTCAGAACGTATTCAATGGAGTCATTTCCTCGATGAGCGCAATTCGAACTCATCCGATTATTCAGGAAAAATCTAGTTGACTTTCTACAAAAATTTAACGTCGACTGCTCTCTCTGAAAAAAAGAATTTTAAGAGACGAAATCATGCTTTTCCTTTTAAATAGAATGGAATTTTTAGGCGTGAGATCCAACCTTTCCAAGAGGTCACACATGTCTTAAAACTTGTCGCTGCACGATAAATTAAATATCATCTTCTGTTCAACAATCTTTAGAAATTCAGCGATGTATCTGTGGTATCCGGTGGACGGTGCAGTGATTCAAATAGTGATCGACGGTCATTTACCTTTCGTCTAAGCAAATCGATAGTGATAAATTTTATATTTCAGGTTTCCGCAGCTCAACATAAAAGAATGACTTCAGACTGCAACTAATAAATAATACAGGTGTTTTTTAGCTTACTGAGTCGAGCAGAAGTCGGAAAGATAGCTTCTCTAACGAGATTTAGAGAACAATAGTCGGCCGTTTGGGGGAATTTGTAATCTGGTTTTCGTTGAAGGCATGGAATGTCCCAAAACAAAATGAAAACTTGTCAGTGACTACAAATATTTAGGTTTATAACGTAGCGTGTAACAACGTTAAAATAGTTATGACATGCAAGGTGGCATAAAGAACTTACCTTAGATTTCCTTGAAAGTTTCTCTGCCCAAACGTTGACCAAGTGGCGGTTCGTATTTTATCAGAGAGAACTCTTGTTGATTATTTTAAGAACTGTATGTCGTCGGCGACCTCGAAAGACATGTTGAGAAACTTGGTAAACAAATCAAGGACCGAATTTAGGCTAAAACCAACAATAAGGAATCTACTTTGATTGAAAGGTCAGGTTATTGCCTTTCTAGACAATGACAGAAACGTTTGAAGTGGACCAATAACGAAAAAGTAACTGACTTACCGCGAGTAACAAAGTTGACAATTCAGCCATAACATCTGACGTTTTCAATTGGTCAAGGGAGGAAGCCTGTTTCGTAAGATAGCAAATTGGAGTTGAAGAAGGCTGAACGCATAAAAATAGCTCCCTGCCACGAAAGAAATGACCTTGGTTTCATTACAAGCCAAAACAAGCTCACGCGGTAAACCAAAGAAACTTAATATTTGTTTATAGTTGAACCGGAATGGAAAGAAAAATACTTTGACTTATTCGACTAAAGGCGATTTTCAATATGTTGCTCGAAGCGCTAATTTGCAATCTTCCTCAGCATTTAGAAAATCGGTTTTAATATCAGTTCAAATTTCTTTCATTGTAAAACAAATACTTAAGTAACAGAGTGCTTTAAGAATAAAGTTATATTCAGCTGGTATTGTAATAAGGAAAAAAAGCTTCCGAAAAGAATGATACTAAAACCATATGTTTTGTAAGCCAGTTGTCTGGGGCGATTAGAATGGAATTGAATACATCTCCTAATCGTTTTTCCACAGCTCCCGAAAAAAAGAACCGGAAAGAAATTGGATTAGTGTAATTTTTTTCTAGCCAAATGCCGCTAAAATCCATAAATCTGGTAAAGGTTGAAAACAAAACATTTGAACGTAAGCTTAGGCTTTTATATGGATTGATATAAAATAACTGTGATATACAACAGCAAATATAGTGTAGTCTGGTAAAAACCACGTGAAGGTCACGTGAAAGATAGTTTGACCTAGTGTAAACGTGGCCAAAAGGATTCGAACTTGGCTTACACGTACGACGCAAGCATAAGCACAAGAAACCTACGTGTAAACCGGGTGCCCGCGGACGCAAGCATAACGCCTTGTGCCTGTGCTTGCGTAATCCTGGTTAACACGTGCGACGCAACGACGCAAGCATAAGCACAAGCACAAGAAAATAGAACGATTTCTTTTTGCTTGTGCTCATGTTTGCATCATTGCGTCGTACGTAAAACCAAAATAAAGCAGGCACAAGCACGCACAACTCTTTCTCGGCCGCCATGTTGGATTCAAATTTGGCGGCGGTCGCGCGCTAAAATTTGTGACCACTGCGCATGTGTATGTCACATGCTTATCTCACATGTAATTCTTGAGCCTGCGAATACAGCCGCCTCTCATCGCTCCCGCGCCCGGCCGCTAGGGAGCATTCTAGCGACCGGGAGTGATGAGAGGCGGCTGTATTCGCAGGATAGTAATTCTTGCGCTCAGTGCTTGCGCTTATGCAGTATGCTTGTGTCGTATTAACCAGGCTTTAATCTTTAAAATAAAAAAGATTTTTAAAAATCTTTTTCTCTCTGATTTTATTATTATTTTATTTTTAGATTTGTTTTTCAAGGATATTTTTTATCATGTTTTAAATTTTTTTCAGTTTTTTCTTTGCTTCATACAGAGCCATTTTTATTACATGTATGTTTTCAGTTAGATAATCTGTGAATGTATGAATAATTTTTACACTTTCGTGTCATTTTGCGAGCCATTTTGTTGTTCCTGATATGTTCCTTTTCATAAACCATCTGTGATCTCCTCGGCCTGAATATTTGTATTATATGTTGTCTTTTCTACACTAGTATTTTGTTATTACGCTTAAGTTTTCTCTTGTTTTTTTTTTTTCTCAAATGAAACATAAACGAAATAGCATCTTAACTCAGAAAAAATTCCGAGTTCCAGATGGGATTCGAACCTACGACCCTCCGTGATCTAGTCGGATGCTCTACCACTGAGCTACTAGAACTCTGTGGCGAGCAAGGGTGAAATGTGGGCTTTGACTGGAACCGCATCGCGCGGTCACACAGCCAAATAACTTAACACATATGACTCATAACTGCATCGTGCAGTCACATTAAGGCATAACGAGGATGCAACCAACTTATAGTGGCATATGATGCCCGATTTAGGGTGTTAGCTCTATTGTACATTGTACACATTCATTGTATTAGGTAAAATTATGTATTCTAATATATTCTATGGTATTGTATTCTATTGTATTGTCGTTCTTTTGTGCTCTAATATTCTATTGTTTTAACAAAAGAATAAGTGTTACCCCTAAATCGCGCATGGTATATATAGTGGCTGCGATTAAGACACCTCGCGTACCTTCCGGTAATAGTCTTGCTCCTTACCCGTACCCACCCCAGTAAGCTTTATTTTGATTCCAGATAGAGCATGCTGATCAGTTCAGATGAAGTCATTTACGAGATGATAACTGGTAATTAACTGTGAATATTGAGCCGATATTTGTCAGTTAAGCGAACAAAAAAAAATCAAAACAACATAAAATCGTTGACATTTTTTAATTGATACTCACATATAGTTATTCAATATTATTTAAATATATAATAAATGTTTAATTATATATATTTTTTTATTTAAGCACTTTCATGATAATCGTAAATTAAAAAAAAAATTCAATGGTCGGTTCAACCTCTGCTTTTGAATTGCATAATAATTATAAATAACATATACAGTCGAACCTCCCGTAAGCACCCACCCAAAATGTCAAGCCTAGGTGGTCGCTAACGGGAGGTGGTCGCTTACGAGATTTCAGACCATATTGGGTCAAAATTTTGCCTTATTAGCATATGGTAACTGCAGAGACTTATCCCATGTGCCAATGCCCATCTAAACCCATGTAATAACTTTTATAATAACCTCTTACTAACTGAACGCGAGGGCCGTACTGGGGAATATTGGCCCGAGGTCGTGGCAGTGCGGACCGAGCGCAGCGAGGTCCGTACTGCCACGACCGAGGGCCAATATTCCCCAGTACGGTCCCGAGCAAGTGAGGTTAGTAAGTAGTTTATTATATGGCATCATTTTTTTTATGCGAAACAACACTTCCGGTTGTTCATTCAAGTCAATTTCCGGCACGATGTCAGGGAATTTCCCGCTTACGATGACGCAAGCAGCAAAAACCCAGTAGAACAACGTGTAAAACGACAATAAATACGATCTGCGAATTTAGAAAACATTTAATGAGTTGGGAAAAAATCATTATACAATTAAAAGAACATGCATCCGCTGAGGAATGTTTTATGCGGAGTTTGAACTGAATCGAAGTTTTACAAAACGGTACTTCGCAAAGTCAAGTCAACACGTACAGCAGCGTACAGTCAATCATCGTTGCCACTTTCGATAATTACTCGACGCTTCTTTTCATTCTGGACGATTTTCACATTTCCATGAAAAATATACGGTTCTCTGGAGTGAAACTGGGTTGGAGTCGCCGAATTCTCCGGTCTCAAAGAGAGCATCTTCTTCGTTATTTTCAAGTGCCTTGGCAGCTTGCGGTTTGTTGCCTTTGCAATGCTCATGAACAAGCGTCTTGCGTTTCGCAGCAAGAACTCTCCTTGATATTTCAAAGTCATTGTTCTTGAAGATGTTAACTGGAGACCTTTTGTCGGTTCAATACCTTTGAACGCTTCGCTGAAAACCAGATATGGTGTCTGGTTGATCGTACTTTTCTCCGTTCTTCTTGTGGATATTCATAAAAAACTTGGACAACAGGTGGTCAAGCTCGGCCGCAGGTAGGCTTTCGATATTTTCACTATTCAGCCCATTTTCAGTTTCATGTAACGGAAGAGAGTGTTCATGTCAGTCGTGGTCTTCTTAGTAGTGTTGACCGACTTTTCTGGTTATTTATAAAACCTTCAATTTCTTCCTGGCTGTCGGTGATCCTTGTCTTAACAATCGTTTCATTAAAGTTGCGAAGTTCTTCTTCATCTGGATAATAAAACTAGCTCAGTGAATGTTCGTATTCCTCTTTGTCTTTCATGTTATCAATCATGCTAAATTGTTAGAAGGGTAATCTTATAATAAATTAAACAATATTTTCCTTTCCAGACGAGGTTTCTTGCATTTGATTTTATATGCTTTTGTGTTTTCGCGGTTTGAATTTCCTGGGAGCTGAGCGATCGAGAGGAAATATCCAAACGGACCGTTTCCATGGTAATGGTCCGTACTGTAAAATCCCGACCGAAGAATAGCCAATCAGAGCACTCGATTTAGCCTTGAGTATTGCTTGCCATATAATTAGTAGTCACAAAAATATTTAAGCTTTCCAAAATATTTATTCAGAATTTCATGGTTCGCTTCTGTTAATTTACCTAATAAGGCGAATGGAACAAGTTTCACGATAGTTAAAAATTGAATCTTTAATGTTGTCTAAACGTCAAGGGGAACTGAACATGAACTAATAAGGATTGGATTGCTAGCTTTAAATTTGACAGCCCTTTTATATTACTGGTGATTTACATGTTAACAAGCGTAAAAAACTGTACATTAACCCTTTAACACCCAAATGTCCACCAAAAAGACCCTTTTTCAGGCTACAATGGCCATTAGGGACGGACCATTAGAAAAGTGATGGGGAGGGGCGGGGGGGGGGGGGGGGGGGGGGGGGGGGGGGGGGGGGGGGGGGGGGGGGGGGGGGGGGGGGGGGAACAAAAAAAAATTCGTGCAAGGGAAAATGCCAGGAAAAAAAATTCGTGCAAAGTTCAAGGCATTGAAAAAAAATTCATGCAGAAGGAGAAGTCCTATTGTGGTTGTTATTTAATATGTAAAAGCTGCCAAAGTGCCTATTGAAAATAGCGCTCTTGGCGTTTCGCTGAATTCAAAACATTCTTGGGCCTTCCTATACTATTATTTATAAATAGTATTATAAAGGTGACAGGCCAAACACGACTCCCGCTAGTCGCAAAATGTATAAAGAAGCCTTTATAAATGCTTTCCCAAGAAGGTCTACGAGATATTTGTTCCCTTTAGATCACCAATATAGAATTGTGACTAGTCACTATTATCTCTGTCTCAGTTTTGCATGCTCGATATGTATTGTATGACTCTTTGATGATCTTTGGGATAAAAATATCTTAAGTGACAGGAGATTTTCATGCTGTGTAGCCATTTATGGAATTATTGTTTCTCTATGCCTTCGTTATGCTAGCTCTCTTGGCATATGTTAGGGCTTCTTTGGCTAACTTTTGTTGCAAGATATGTAGTGATCGGCTGCAGTTTTTGTTATTGTTATGAATATGCTAGGATCAGTCAATCTCTCAGTCAATCACGTACGCACGTGCCTACCTGAAAAAGTCGGGAAAAAAGAAAGATTTGGGACTTGAGGGTGGGGGAGGAGGTAGGGGGAGTGTTTGGAAATTGATTGTGCGTACCTCTGAAAAATTCCTGGCTACGCCCCTGCCGTGATTTCAGTGTCAAAGTCTGCGGTGTGCAAGACTTGTGAGAAAGTGGATCTTTATCACGGATGTAGGCGTCTAAGATCAAAGTCTGAAGCTGCCGTGTCTCTATTGGAATCATGACTTCTTGCAGTTTATGTTTTACAGTGGCGGATCCAGGGGGAGGGTCGGGGGGCTCCGGACCCCTCCTTTCAGACCTGTGTCTCCCTTGTGGTTCATAAAAATAATAGAATAAAATTGTTTTATAAGTAGTTGTTTCACCTCCACCAATTGACTGATTCTCAATTTTTTGACTTAACAAACGCTTTTCGAGTTTCAGGAGTGCTGGAAATGGCGTTTCAGAGGGTAAAATTGGAAAAATTTCCGGGCAGGCATGAACCCGGAACCCCCTTTCAGAAATCCCTGGATCCGCCTCTGTTTTAGCTCCTTGTTTTATATATAGTTCTGTTTCTGAGAAGTGTTTCTTGGAGCTTGAAGAACCTCCATTGTTTCATCATGGCGTTATTGCATCCCGACATGGCTTGAACAGATATGGTGATCTGTATTGAAAATCTCACGGACGCTAGTGAATTCTTACGTTTTTCTTAAGCAAGACTCGAGTTTCGGTTCTTAGGTGAACCTCATCAGTTGCTCCCATAAGTCGACTGTCTCGCGGAATAACATGAAATTATTCCGTTGTACATGAAATGTTTGCCGCTTTTGTATTCTTGGGAAGGATCGAATGTTCCGTTTTCTCATTGGCTCGTTTAATTGAACCAATAGCATTGGTGTAGTTTCGATCCGACGTTAAGTTGTGTTTCTTTCTGAGGCTTTATTCTTAATTTCATAGCATGTATGATATTTTATGACACAAAGAACAGTTCTTTTAGTGTTGTAGAGAGGAGGTCTCGTGTATGTCTCAATGAATTCAAGATACACTGCATATTTTTTCTACAACAGGCGTGTAATTCTGGTGTCAAGTTGTGTTTGCTTCATGCGTTCCATAATAGGATATAGTCTTGTGCAACGTAGCGGACTATTCCTAATATATATTTTTGAAATACACGTAATGGTCAAAAATGGTTTTTAAGCATTACACCTTTTTTTTAAATTAGTAAATGAAAAACAAAGCAATATTTGTCTGAAAAAAAAAAAATCGTGCAGAGGGTTTCACCTGCAAAAAAAAAATCCTGCACAAGCAATGGGCGAAAAAAAAAATTCGTGCAAGCTGAAAATCCCCCCCCCCCCCCCCCCCCCCCTATCACTTTTCTAATGGTCCGTCCCTCATCTAACCAAATTGAGGCCGAACAGTCAAAAACATCGTTTACAGCTCGGAAACTAAACCCTCCTACCATTTGTAGAAGAATTTGAGAATTTGAGATCGGCATAGGTTTTGAACGAGAAAAATTAAAACAGGACTTGTCTTGAGGAATGCGATAATGTTACAACACCTCATTATCCAATTTCCGCTCTATTATCTGTCAAGTAGCTTCAAGTGGTCGCTTACGCGCGGGAGGTTAAAAACAAAAGAAAATTTCAAACTTTTAGCTCTAAAAGTGGTCGCGGTCGCTTACGAGAGGTGGTCGCTTACAAGAGGTTCCAAATATAGTGATTTGACTTGGAAACTTTTGGTATTTTGGAAAACTGGTCGCTGAGGAGAGGTGGTCGCTTACGAGAGGTGGTCGCAACCGGAGGTTCGACTGTATCTAGAATTTTTTATGAAACGAAATTCGTATTAAGAACGTGACTTGTTTTAAGTGTGTATAAAAGGGAATCGTTTGTAGGTTTAGCCTGTGTACAGCCATCCCCTCCTCTCAAGAAAAATCGATTTTTCTTGAGGGTAGGAGGCGGCTGTACATAGCCTATGGTAGTGTTAGGTCGTAACCGAGCCACAGGGAGCCCACGCGGCGAAAGCTTAACCCAGTTTCTGCAGCATGAAGTATTGCTAGTATTGCTACTACCTAACCCCAGCATCGTATTAAAACTATACTAGAGGTCGAGAAGGAAATCATTTGGACACAGGATTTTCCATTAAAGTAAGAAATTCTATAATCTTGGCATCAGTAGGGAATAATTAAGCGCGCTTAGTTCAGTTCAGTTTTAATCGCATTGTCGCCAATTCTTTTTATATATCTCGCCTAAATTTTTGTTTGATAAAACATATTTTTGCTTGTTTTGGCAGCGTTCCTGAAGATGCATATTTGAATAATATTTGTTTACAAAGTTATATATCAGTATCATATATTTCAATTATTTTATTAAAAATAATTGATAAGATACTTAGATAAAACATCTGTAGCATTAGGCTTATCAAATTGCTTAATAGAATTATTTATACAAACAAGATCTTATATAAAATGGGAAAGGTGGCATCACCCATGTGTTCCTTTTGTGGCAAATCTGACGAATCCCTGGAGCATTTATTTATTCACTGTGAAATCACTTGGAACTTTTGGCTATCAGTAAGAAACTGGTTGGAAGGGCATGATATATCTCTGCAAAACTTAAGTGCTGTTGACATAACATTTGGGTTTGTTCAAAAAGAATACACATTGATCAATCATATCATTCTTTTCTCTAAACAAATAATTTATCAGTGTCGTTGTTTAAATATAAAACCGTCGCTAACATTATTGCTAGCCAAAATAAGGTATACTTATAAATTAGAGTCCCTGATAGCCAAAGGTCAAAATTCTTTAGATATTCGTAACAAAAAATGGCAACTGTTGCTCTCTGTAATCTAGATAGAAGTACTGTATACGTCCTGTATCTTGTTTATTTTGTTTAATTAATTTGTAGGTGTTTTAGTTTATATAATGTAAGTAATGTTAATGAACGAATGAGTGTAAGTGAATTTGTTTTTGAATAAAGGTTAATTTAATAATAATAAAAAAAAAAAATTAAAAATAAAAATTAGGCTATTCCTTCTACATTTTTTATCACTTTTGCTCTTCTTCGAAAACGAATGATACGTGATAATTCCGAAATTGCAGTTACCTTGAAATATGTTTTTTCTTTTCTAACGGCGATGGCCCAAAAGTGTCACGGCATTTTCAATTTGCTCATGACAGTTTCAATTTCAACTTCGCTTTGCCGTGACACTTTTGGGCCACCGTAGAAAAGTGACGTAGCGTGACATCTCGGACCAAATATCCCGGATGTGTTGCTGTCACGTGATCTGGAACGCTGCCAGGTTTTCAGGATAGTATTGGTGACTGGAGCTCGCTGCAAATATCAGCTTCTGGAGCAACTTTGCACGTACTCTCGCATCAAGAAATCTGTGTATGGAACAATAATGTAACACTGGAAAATAACTTGTTTAAAGACGGGTCAAGATGACTTACTTTGGATTCGTTTCTTAAACCGGAAGGCACAAAATGTAGTTTGGTGAGTGATCGATCATGATGTGATGCGAATTTGCGATTTTTCTGGTAGTTTCTTGGTGTTGCGGATGGTGTGATCATCAAATGACGTAAAACAAAAGATTCAAAAGACACTGAACAATACCCACACCACAACACAAAAGCTAACCAACAATGGCTTCCGCAACACCAAGAAACACCCATTTTTCTTAACCAGCCATGTTATCATTAGATACATAGAGCCCTTTCGCTTAACCTGTTTCATGTAATAACACTGACTTTATATTTCAATTTCAAATTATGCGAGGATTTGCAATAATGTGACCAAGTGTTCCGTGAACCTGCCACTTTTATATAAACGTATCCACCGTCTGTTTAGTTGTAATTCATTCGTTTAAAGTGAAAGTGTGTGATTTATTTCTTTTAATACTCGCAATATTCTTGTCAAAATTGCAGGTGCGTTTTAAAGTAATTAAAAACAAAAAATAAATTATATGCATCGTGTTACTAATGCTCAATTTCACTATAAACTCATGCTTGGGTCATGCTAGATCACACTCGACAGTCGGTCGAGGCGCCGCTCTACACAAGAGCCGAAACTAATTCGAATAAAAAAAAATAAACCTGGTTTTCATATGTCGGGAAAATCCCAGACGATCGGAGATTTCGCTGTTTCCCATCGGTCCCAGATTTTGCCGACTTATGAAAACACGAAATTGTTGACATCCCCGATCATCTGCGATGGTCGTGGACAAATCGGGAAAATTGGGAGCGCGGTTTCTATTTTCCCGACGCGTCCCAGATTTTTGCAATGATCGGCGATTTTCCCGACATATCGGCAAAATCTAGGACGGTCGGGAAACAGCAAAATCCCCGATCGCGTCTGGGATTTTCCCGACAAATAAATTAATCATGACTGAATTGATTCAAACACCGAACATAACTAAGCTGAAATTTATTCAATACGGACAAATTTGCGGATTCGGTAGCAGAGGTCATAGCATAAATGTCAGAAAGTTTAGCTCCTTGCTCCAAAATACGTTTTAATATTTTATGGATTTGATTCGGTTCATGTGGAGTTCGGCGTCAGGATCACAGCAGGGTAATGCATATTGATGTCTCTAGCATTTGTTCTGTCTTGTACAGGCCTGGAAGTCGCAGCATAGCAGGGGCGGATCTAAGGGGAGGGTGCAGGGGGTGCGCACCCCCCCCCCTCCCCCCCCTGAGATGACCTAGTCTGCGTTGTTCGCTTTTAAAATTTGTTTACGTCACCCTTCAGTTACGTCATTCCTTAGAGGTGCACTCCCTCCTAAGAAAAATCTTGGATCCGCCCCTGCATAGCAACTATTATACAATTTTCGAAGGCCATGCGCATAATATGTTGACCACATATTATGTAGGTGTTTTCACTTAAGTCATATCAAAATTCAGAAGCATTAAAAAGCGCAGATTTAGATTCCAAAAGTTTATAGAATTGCAAAGAGTTTAAAACTACACATCTGGGCGAAATCTTGAAGCGCAAGAGCATTTCGTTCAAGAGTTATAGGCGAACGAGTATTTAGACATTTTTAGTAAGAAATGTATGGGGCGGCCATGGCGGCCAAAACTTCAAAATCTTAATTACAGCCAAAATCTCATCGCAAAATATTGGATTCACTACAAGCTCCATTAAATCGTCTTATAAGCATCTATAATGCAAAAACTATCTTTCAACTGGTTTAATTTTGTTTATTTTCACGGCTATATCTGAAATAGCGTGACGAATTGCGTGACACATTAAAAATATTTAAAATTCGAAAGCAAAACATCGTTAAAACCTGGAACTTTTTCTGAAGGATTGTAACACTTGTACCCACATACATTGTACCATGTTAGAAACAGATTTGTTGGATGTATAGTTTAGATTTTTTTATATTTTATGACGTAATGGGCAAACCCCCAATATCTGGTCAACAGAGAAAAGTGTTACAGATGCATCACAGCGTGAAAGGGTCACGTGAAACACTTTGACGCATTGCATGTTGGACGAGCAAAGAACATGTGCTCTTCGTTGTATACTTTTCGCTTGTCTGGTTTACGGTTTAGTTTGTTATTTAATGTCAAGAAATTGAGCCTAAAGATCCTTGTCGAGTCATTGTTAATTGAACCTAGAGATCCTACTCGTGGCAAACCCAGCGGATAAGGCGTCCTACATCGTTGCCCTCTCTTAACTCATAAGGAACAGGTGAAATGCTAATTAAAAAAAATGTTAAGTTCAATTCCTAAAAAAGCAGAAACGAATATGTCAATGTAAATAAACGCTCGTAAACGATTTACTTTTGAATGACATATACCTAAGGGACGGACCATTAGATTTTTGAGGGGGGGGGGGGGGGGGGGGGGGGGGTGGGGTTGGGCAAATACCAAAATACAATTCGAGCACGGCCTTGGACTGCAAAAAAAATATCGTGCAAAACAAAAACCCCAGGAAAAAAATTCCTGCAAAGCTTTATATTTTTAGAACAATATTTTATATCCAGAAGCAGATGGTCAGAACACAAATAAATCACACTGACGTTGTAGAATGTTAGCGACTTATATGCACTTGGGGAGGATCAAATGTTTTATGTTTTTAGTTTAGCCAATAAAAATGGTTTATTTTTGACCCGATGTAAGTTGTGTTTTTTTGTAGGCTTTTTAGCTGATTTCATAAGCATGTGAGATATTTTCTGACACACGGAATGGCTCTTTTATAGTTGTACAGTGGCATTGTAGGTACATGTTTATCTCAATAGATGAGAAATACTTTGTTTATGTGTTGTACAACAAGCCTGTAATTGCAGGGGCGGCGCTACCGGTGAGGCAGGTGGGGCATTTGCCCCACCAACTTTCGACAGCTCAAAATGGCGGTGGGCGGAGATGAATAGTGTAGCAACATCCTTTGACCAGATCTGATGGCGGGGCGCTTTAATGCATTAGAGTTTGCAAAATTCCGTTAATTAATCAAAAGCCTACAATTTTAGCATCGGAGATATTGTGACTGACTTTAGACTGGAGATTGGATATTGTGAACCAAGCATTTCAATACCCCTTGAGTTACTCGGACGTCAGCTACGGACTCCAGCTACCGACAAATCCATCAATGCTGTGAGTTAGCGCTCGGCCTCTGCCCTAAGAAGGCGCAAGACATATCTACGAACAAACTATGTCACAAGAAAGATTAAATCATTGCATTATCCAGACATTGCATTAACTGACAAATTGAACATGGCTGATATTGGAAATCAGTTTCTTTCTGCCTCTAATGACAGAGAAAATCACTTTGGAAAATTCGTTTCCAAAGCCTTCCTATACTGAAAAGAATTGACAGAGAATATTCGAGTGACAGTCGAATTTACTTTGAACAAACAACCAAAATGGAGTTACACCCAAGTTTCAGAAAGTGTTTCGTGCACATGTACTTTTCATGAGAATTAAACTGAACTCAAAGCTAGCCTTGGAAACTGTTTCTCCGGTCTCAGGAACGCTGGAAATAGCATTTCAGAGAGTTTCATTTCAAAAATTTCCCGGGGGGGCATGCCCCTGGACCACCCTAGAAGCTCGCGCCTTCGGCGCTCGGCACAGGAGATTCGCACCACCAAAATTATATTTCCGGCGTCGCCCCTGTAATTGTAAGATGGTTGGGTGTACTACGATGGGCTGTGGAAGCGACATCAACAGGGGCTGGTGTAAAGAAAATTGTACGGGCAGTTACAACACCGCGGCCAGGCTTCATGCTATCAAGCTGCTGTTACATCAGATCTGACTTGCTATAGTATTCCTGTCTCTAGTATGGCCTTTCTAGTATTCCTAACACGCATATGTGTCAGGCATTAAAACATATAGACTCGCAAAAAAAATATCATGCAAGCAAATCATGGCAAAAAGAAAAATCCTGCACAGTCTCGAGCGTAGAAAAAAATATCCTGCACCAAAAAATTGCCCCCCCCCCCCCCCCCCTCAAAAATCTAATGGTCCGTCCCTAACTGCGGAAACTTTGACATAAAAAATACCAAATACCAAATGGGAATTGATTACATTCATGATATTCATAGATAAAAGAAGAGAAATTGTTACAAGAAAAAAAAATTCATTCCTAAGACAATTATTCATTCCTAAGACAAAAATTGATTCATTTATTTGATAGAAATTTTTTAGGAAGAAATATTTATTGATAGGTCATGTATGCGAAAGAACACCATATGCAAATATGGCCGCCCAACAATGTTTTGTTTGGACAGGTTCTCAAGAAAAGAAAATCAATTGGATAATGGCAAAGATCGGGTCAAAATAAGTCATTGTGTGTATTTTCAAGGCCATATTCTTATTTTAGGAGACGTTATAGACAATCAATCTATGATATTCATAGATAAAAAAGAAATTGTTACAAGAAATAAAAAAAAACTTTTCATTCCTGAGACAAAAACTGATTCATTTATTTGATAGAAATTTGTTTGGAAGAAATATCACTTATATCTATTGATAGGTCATGTATGCGAAAGAACACCTCTGCGAATATCAACAGTGTAAGCAATTCCTGTTTGGTATTTTGTATTTTCTATGACAAGTGTAAGCATAAAAACAATTCGTTTCCTCATACATGGAATACTACGCTTTGATAAACTGAAAAAATCTCACGAGTTTAAATTCCGTGACTTCGCAGAAAATCTTTAAAAGACTGAGGCCCCGTCCACACTAATCCCTTTTTTGTTTGAAAACGCCTTCCTTTTTATGCGTTTTTAACGATCATCCGCACTAAAGCGATCAAAAACGGAGAATGAAATCGATGAAAACGGAGGTTTTCGAAAACGTTTTTCAAAGTGGAGACTTTTGAAAACGCAGCCAGCTCCTAGTGTGGACACAAATCTTTTTATACGGAGGTTTTCAAAAACGCATTAGTGTGGACGGGGCCCGATGTAAGTTATTATAATAATTATCTGGAATACAGTTGATCAGAATAGAGGGGTCAGCATAACACCTAACATTAACATTTTTCGCTTTACCCCCCCCCCCCCCCCCCCCCCCCCCCTCCAACAAAACAAATACCCAATATAATGTACAATGCCTTGGGGCTTTTTAGTGTCAATTAATACCTAAAATTGCTATTAAAATAACGTTGATAAAAAATTACAATTATAAATACGATTGAGGTTACTTTGAAATACAATGAAATAACAGTAAATTAGCCAAGAACAACTGAGATAAAAAATAGAATCGTACAATTTGAGAGAACTGTCTATTAAATTATTTCATGAAAATAATACGATAAAAAGGTTATTTGTCCTTTGCAAGACAACCATCTTCCTTCAATGACTATCAAATTTCGTTGGAATATATTTCCGTTATAAGCTGTATTCTAGACTTACTCGCTCATGAGTAAAAATCTCCCGTAAATTAACAGCTCTTCTAGTGCCGAGAATAGTCACCTACGAGGTAGCCAACCGACTATTATAGGCAATTGACTGTTATTGAACTATTTCTATTGTTTTTATGACAATTGCAATATTGAATGAATCATTCCATGACAAGCGCTGATTGCTTCTCGATAGGAAGTTGACCTACGAAGAAGCAGGAAGTCACTCGTACTGAATCCCGAGCTAAGAAGATATGGCTTCCTCATCCGGGACATCGCAGGAACAGCGCCGGTGGTTAGTGGTAGGCATCGCCCTTCATCACATCCTCACACCATGCCTCAGAGATAAGATTAAAAACGAAATGACTCCATTCTACCAGTATGTGGTACGAAACTTTGGATTAGACAAACAGACGTTCGCATCATACAGAAAGACCATTCCACCATCCACCATAAACTTGAGCTACGAGAGCATCAACAACAACCACACCACCCCGCATCGTAGTCATTTTGACTATCGTGTAAACGATGAAGTGTCTTTGGCCAAGTTGTTTATGAAACTTTTCATGGCGCAGTTTAATGCATTTGACAGTTCCTTTGACTCTTCAGCAGCTTTCGCCGTGCTTTGTGGAGCTTTGCCATTCACGTTCGTCAAAGGATTTGCTGAGGATGTTAGGTTTAAAGTTCGTAATGAGTGGGCCCATTGCGACTTCACAACTTGGACGGAAGCGCACTACGATACGTGCTTTGATCTCATGGAGGTCCTGGTAAAGAATTTGGGATTTGCACCCTGCGAAGAGGGAAGAATCCTGGGAGACCTTCAGTTGTGGAAGAATCATGGTACGTTCTGGATCAGTTGTTTAAGAAGTAACTAGGGGTGGTTTTAACAAAGGCTGTATCTTGGCAGACCTTTTTGCTGCTGAGAATATTTGTTAGCTATGAAGTTATTAACTTTTGTATCTTATTAGTATTTTATTCAGTATTAGTATAATTTATTATGTGTTAGTAATTACATATAGTGGGGTTTGCCTCGTCGGGACCTCGTGTTCATTCGCTAGCTCCTTATCAAACTATCCTTTTTGCTTAGTAATTTTTTTTTATATTATTATTGTCCATATACATTGTAAGTATAAGGTACGTCTGTCGATATCCATTACTTATATCCATTATATCCACAAAAAAGTCGGTTATTTCTACACGTAGCTAACTAAACATTCATGAAGACTATCCATCTTTTAACCAAAAGGTTACCACTGAAGGCATGACTCACTAGTGCAAGTTACTATTCCACTGAAAGTAAAAGTCCTTTGTCTTATATTTGCTTTTCCTACGTCTCTTTTTTAACAGGACTAGACATATGTCTTGGTAAACCGCTTGACGACACCCTCCTTCATCTGATACGCAAGGAAGTTCAACAACTTTCTGACTCAATGGATGATTATCAAGAACAACAAGATAAGAACATACGCGCGACTCTTGACTTATTTAAGTCTGAACTTGATAGGGCCATTGTCGCAATTCAAGAAAAACTATCCATTCTAGAGAAAACTTGTGAAGACCTCAAGGAGAATCAAGCCATCATGAAAGCAGAGATGAGTACGAAGGACAAAAAACAGAAGATGCATTCGGAAACGACACAGGAAGTGCACAGCCTCTGTAAAACTTTGGATGCCAAAAGCTCAATTATGCAGAGAGATTTAGATATGTTGACGACTGCAGTGGTTAGTATGTCACCTTTAGACTGTTCAGACGATCTCGACGCGACTGTGTTTGATGCACCTATACAAAGTAAATGGTTTACAGGTAGAGAAAAAGAAATTGAAAACCTTGAAAAATGCCTATCATTTGACGAATGTAAGGCATTGAAGATGTCTGCTTTGTGCGGTCTTGGGGGATGCGGAAAGACGACCTTGGCAGCTCGCTTTTCATGGAAACGTAAAGCCGACTACGATGGAGGCGTATTTTGGATCTCCATGGAGGATGACAAAAAGTTTGAAAACTCCGTTACTTACCTGGCCTTGCGTTTAGGAATTCAGGCAAATTCGTTCGATCTGACGCTGTCCAAAACTCTAACGTGGATCTCTAAGCGGAAGAGACCCTGGTTGTTGGTTCTTGATGATGTCGACCAATTAAACCTCTCTGAACAAATGCACAGAGTTGTGTCTGGCCAGTGGAGAAGACAGGCAAGGGGTCATGTCCTGCTTACAACAAGACGTGAACCAAAAGAAGTTTGCGAGACTACGGATCTTGAGCCATCCATTTGTTTTGAGGTTTTCGCTTTTTCAGAAGATGAAGCAAAGAGGTTTCTTGTTGCTCGAAGTGGTGCCACCACTACGGAGAAAGAGGTAGAGTTAGATGAGCTGGTTCGTGAGCTAGGCTGTCTACCTCTTGCTTTAGAACAAGCCGGTGCTCATATCAAAGCCCTTCAGTGCTCAATCAGTAACTATCTTCAGGAGTACAAAATTCAGCGATTACATTTGTTAAGTCAGCATCCGCGGGCGAAACCATTCTGGGATTTCGAGTCTAAAAATCGACTGGCAGTGCACACCACGTGGCTTTTAAATTTTGAATACGTCAGAAAATCACCACATGGAGAAGTAGCATCCAGATTTGTGCAAGCGGCAGCGTTTTTGGAACCGAATGAAATTCAGGAAGAGCTGATCAACTCTCCACTTCTTTCTGCTGAAGTTCCATCTCATCAAAGTGGGAATCTTCCTCTGATGAAAAACCACATCGTAGAAATTTTGACTAAGTTTTCACTTTTTCAAAGGAAGGGCTCCACATCCGGATCCCTTAGCTTGCACCGTTTGGTTCAGGAGGTCATTCGCAACAGAATGAGCGTTGAAGAAACCGCTTCGTCATTGCTTAGAGCGGTGAGACTACTTCATCAGTCCTTTCGTGGTTGCCCTTCACCAGACCAAATCCTTGTGGATGTTACATCAAGTGTACAAAATCAACCATCTGCTTCTGTGACGAACCCTTCTTTGTTCCATTTTTGGTCGAAGTTAACCAGTCATGCTTCTGTGATACAACAACATCTGAAGTCCTTTCTGGATCAGCAAGACATCGGCAGGGATGTTAAAACAGTTGTTTTAACTCACGAGGCTTCTCGCGTTGTGTATGAAAACGCAGTTCAGTTAAGCGTTCATGGCCATCAGGAGGAAGCCAAGGACGCTGAAGGACTTGCATTTCAAATCCTGGAATGGTGTAGAACTGATAGCGTGGCCATTACTGTCGACGAGTTAAGAAAGCCATTTCCTCATACTTTGCCTCTTCCTCAACTGTTACAGAAAATTATTTTGTACTCATCTCTTTCCCAAGTTGAGAATCCGAAACTTACAAATGATGAAGAGCAGCAAGGTAATTTGAAAGATGAGATTCGTTTACAAGGAAACGCCTTTTTCAAAGATGGACGATTCAAAGAAGCCGTTGAAAAGTACACAGAAGCACTGGAAGCAAGTAAGGGGACAAAACATCTGGATCCACGCCTTCTTAACAATTGAGCAACTGCTTATTTCAAACTGCGAAAGTATGAAGAATGTCTTCGAGATTCCGAGGAGTATATCAACATTATGCCCAACTGTTGGAAAGGACACACAAGAAAGGCCTTGGCTTTAAGTGGACTTAAAAGAGAACTTCCTTCTTTATGTTCCGCAGCCATAGCATTTTATCACAACGCAGCATGTTGCCGACGATATGAGGCTTTCACAGGTGTGTTCAAAGATCTGGACGGAAACTGGGCAGATGTTGACTCTACGGAAACTTTGAATGATGCTCTAAGACGAAACCTGAATCCTTTCACAAGGAAGAGCATTTTGTTGCTGCAAAATGGTCAGTATGAGATCAGCCTTATTCCCGGCTCAATATTGGATAGCAGTCTTGTTGCGATTAACAATGTCCAGGATGCTATGGTAACAAGTGACAAGGTTTTGCATCTGGGGAATAATTGTTATTTTCAAAATATAAACTTTGAAACGAAGCGTGGTGTTTCTGTTTTGCCCCGTGCAAACGTTCATTTCAATCGTTGCAAATTCCAGTGTACCTCAGTAGACACGCAAGCCATTAAAGTTGAAGGAACGGCTGTTTTGCTTCAATGCAAAATAAAAAATAGCAAGGGTGGTGGGATAATAGTAATTGGACCTCACTCCTTAGCCACCTTAATAAAATGCCGCATAAGTGGAAACGGGAGCACACCAACACATTCAGCTGGGATTAAAGTATTAGGCGGCGGTTGTTTAGCGGTCCATGAATGTCTTGTTCATGGAAACACTGAAGGCATCCACGTGGACGGTACTCTTGTGGGATTTGTCTTGGCAAAAGCAGCAAAGGTGACTCGTTGCGAAATTTATGATAACAGATACGAAGGTATTATTGTCGCTGGACATCCAGATTCATCTTCAGCTGTAGTTATACAAGATAACAAAATCTACCATAATGGCGGATATGGTATCCGTGTATCATACTGCGCAAATTACGTACTTTTTCAGAGAAATATGGTATTTGAAAACTACTGGTGGGGAGTCTGGGTGCAGTGCAACTCGGGTGGTCACTACGAGGGCAACGAGATTTGCAGCAACAAAATGGGTGGTATAAGAGTGGGCAAACAAAGTCCAGGAAAGCCCGCCTGTGTTGTAGAAAACAATGTCATTCATGATAACTGTGGACCAGCCTTCCACGAAGGACTGCGATACTTTGCATTTTATTCTTTTCCAAGTCCTTTAAAATCCCTGTTTCTAGAGCAATTACTAGACAGTCAGAAGAAACTGCATGCGGGACTGACCACAGATCAGCTGACAGATGAGAGTAACTTAGTGGTGGATGTGGAAATTTCTCTTCCCAATGTGGTAACATGTGAGTTCAATTTCAACAACCGCTGTTTTCAAAATTGCAAAAATCAAAACCAGGTACAGAGAACAGTCTCAAAACCAATCAGCGCCTATTGCTTTCGAAGCCACGCTGCTTTAAAATATTGTCAGCGTTGTAGAACAGCAAGGTATTGTGGAAAGGAATGCCAGACACTTCACTGGGGAAGGCATAAGTACATTTGCCAAGCTACAGGTCAAAGAAACGTCATCGAAGTCTCCTTACTAGTTAATATCCCCCCTGCGGGAAAGGCTTACATGTACATTTCTTCAACTCATCCAGGTCTGGAACCTACTGGCCTAGCCTATGCGTCCCCTCCACCACAAGATGGAACGCGTTTTATTGTTAAAATGCAAACGGGCGAGGGGTTGATTGATCGCGTGCAGTGCCTTGATGGAAATGGATATGTCAGTGATGATTACAATCCGGACAAGGCCAGAATTTTTGTTTATGATCGCAGTCGCCACGTAGATTTTACAGCCACTAATCAGCCACGGCTCTTCCATTTAATCATGGAGTGCGGAATGATGGGCACCAGTATGTACCTCAGCAAAAAGTTGTATTGTTGGGCGGCATTCAAAAACGGCAAAACCCTTCAGATATTCACTCATGAGTTCCCTCCAGTGCAGAAGTGGTGAGGGCGGTGATGTCTGTCATCGTCACGAATAGGTGCGAGTTATTATGTAACTGTCTAGCTCTTGTATAATTCAATTGCCGGACACATTTTGATGGGTCTTAACATTCAATGTTCTTTTCGAAATATCTTTTGAGGAGCGTTTCCTGTCGTTTTCATGGTATGCCTTCCTTGATTTCGGATTCCTCAGTAGCGATGTCTGAGATAATGCTTGTCATGATCAGGAGCTACTAACAAAAGGCAAACTAGCTGAAACAAACTCTCTCTCGTACGCGTAAACCACTTTCAACTTGCAACTGCGAAAATGGGCGAGAAGATTGTACCTCTTTTCTGCCGGCTCTGCTAAAGACTCACGAAAACGCGACATTACTAATACAACTGCTCACGTCGTCGTCGTGGAAGGGGATGTCGAGACGTTGCTCAATCGATGACAACAAAACTAGCAGGAATATCGCTAGAATATCGTTTACTCCTTTCACTCCCAGAGTCAATTGTGGAGACATGTAGTGCTGTTCTAACATTTGTATCTGTTGACGAAATCCCATGATCTGACCATTCAAATAAAACCACTTCGGCAGTACTTTTGCAATGGACCATTCATTTTGTTTTACAATATTTTATAAAATGAAATTTGGAATTTTTCTTTATTTTTTAGCACTCTTGGGAGTTTAAGGGTTAGCAAATCTATCTGTTGCTACAGTTAGATAATGAGTTCCCTGTAACGCAAAAAATGAGTTTCCCCGAACGTTTTTGCGCAAAAATTCCTTCACCACTGACATTTCCAAGCTGTGTCATCATTTAATGGAAAATGGCATTGATGGCAACATTCTAGACAAGAAAGCGATCTATTTAGCTGGCAATCTACTTTGGATCCACCAGGACTAAAATCAACGCTTATCGTTATATTGTGATAGACTAACATTGTTGAACCATTATTGAAATATGTTTAGTTTATTACCTGCTCTCTTTGGTTTACAACATACGGTAACTGTTGTCGTTTGTATTCTGCAGATTTGAACTGTTATTCTAAGTTGTGTGTGTTTTTGTTAACGATAGTTTCCACGGTAGACATACTTCGGAGTTGTTGCTAACCTTGGCGTGGGCCTCCGTGAAAACCTCAGTTTTGAATTTGGCATATTTACAATAGTTTTTCCCGAGTTCCTCATTAGATGTTTTACGCACTCGTGCAGGTGAATTTAGGTTTTCTTAATTAAGCAAAATTTGGAATCCTCCATCTTCGCACGGTCTGTAAACCCAAATATGTGTACAATTCTAGTATAAAGAGATATTTGCTTGGGCTCGTAATCGGTCGAGACTGAAAGCTAGTTGAGCTTGAAGCAGAAACGGAGGCTGGGAAGACAACTACAATAGAGATGATTACCAGTACCTTCGATTCCTTTATAGAGACCCTGCAATCTCTAGTGTGCACGCTTGGAGTTTGTTTACAATTGTTGTTTTGGAGTTTGACGATACGTTACACTTTGTGACTACTCACATGACGCAAATATTAAGTCAGCTTATCAGAAGCTGAATGTCCGCCATTATGGATAGGAAAGCTTGCAAAAGTAAGCTTCCATTCTACTGTCGATGAGTTGAAACGAAGCGGTGCTGAAGCAATTAAAGATCGGACAGTTAAAGATAACATTACCAGCAACACATTAAACGGATGTTTTCTGCAGTTAAGTGGAAGGTAAACTGACATTCCATCGTGTGAATCTCACAAAACATTAGGCGAGGATCATGTGCAGAAGGGACTGCAGGGTATCTTTTAACGAGAGAGTAGATTCATTACACCATGAATCATGTTCACTTTATGTAATTTTCGTTTCAAATACAGTTGTCAAAATTAGTTGATTAAGTGCAAAGTGTTACTTACGAATTGTTCAAAAAAAAAATTCGTCTCAAAAATCGCAAAAATTATATCCCCGCAAAATTAAAAACATCGACAATTCGTAAAATTTGATTCTCGCAAAAATTTGGTTCCGAACGGTAACTGAAACTTAATTAGTCATGGCAAAAAATTGGATGACATTTGCCTCTAATTTTTTAACTCGTCCCCAGAGCCCCAATTTGACCCTTAAAATCACAGCGAAAACGCCATTTTTTGAAGGAAAAATCAAAATTTCGCCCATTTATGAATTTGGGCCTGGTCGCACTTAAGTCAAAAACAAAAATTAGCCCGCGCAAAATGACATAAAAACAAAAACATTCCATAAAAAGCGTGTCCACCGGAGCGGTTTCTTTTGTTTTCCTCGACTTTTGCACGGGCTAATTTTTGTTTTTGACTGTAGTGCGACCAGGCCCTTAGTTTTCGGAAATCCACACTCGGATTCCAGTAATTTAGTTATTATTCTATCTGGGAACGTTAAAATATTTTAATAACTTAAAAAAAAAGTCCCGTCATTTTGACCTTGAATTAACAAATGTCACGTAAAGGCTTGTATGGAGTTCAACCGCGCGGTCATCGCTTTTAGCGGTATAACTCATTTTAATAAGCGTAATGTAAACGACCACACTCGGCTTTGAAGAGACTAGGATCTGATGAACATTTTGGTGGGAAATGTGATTTAGTTGGAGCGAAAAAACCCTGTCATTTTGCCATTTTTTCAGTGCAATATGCTTCGACTGAGCCCATTTTGGCTTCTATTGGTGACTTGCGCGGACTAGCGCCCAGGCCGTTCGAGCTCAACTGCGCATGGGCAATAGTTCATTTTAGTAACGCGCACGCCCGGAGCAAATGTCTCCTTTCAGGGGGCAATTTTTTTTTAATTGGTATGAATAAAGGACTTCACTTATGTGGGGAAAGCGAAATGCCGCGGAACAATAGAGCTCGTCGTGTTAACCAGGTTTTAATAACAAGTTTCTCGTTTCTTGCATTTCTTACTTCAAATGTAAACCTTTAAATCGTTTTATTTTCTATTTTTTTTAATTTTGCATTTCTTCTTCTAGACATTTTGAGATTGTTTTTAATGAGTATGTTTTTTTATGATATTTTATTAGTTTTTTCCTTCTGTATTTTCTTTTCTTTTTACAGAGAGTCATTTTATTACATGTACAGCAGAAATTCGATTTCCCGAACCTTCAAGGGAAACGAAAATTAGTTAATTTAAAGACGTAAACCAAATTGGCAGAACACAGGCATTATAGTTCTACAAAGACAGTCCACTGCATTTCAATTTATGTTAAGTACATGTAGTAAAAAGAGACATACTCAACTGAAAGAATTAATGGGTGATATAACCTGTTGTCTCTTTGCAACCGAAAAAACTTTACTTGTCTATAATGTAAGAAATGCAGTTCTGGTGCTTCGGCGCAGGGATCGATCTAATCAGCTGCAAAAACAAAAAAACTGAATGTGTTGTGCACCCCAATTGCATAGCGCAGCACATTGTGATGGAAGTTTCGGCTCGCTCAACGTTCAGTCCTCGTCCATTTCTTCTTCTTCCTCTTCAAAATCTGCTGATGTAAATTCATCAATGTATTACAACAGCTTTAAAAAAAATATAACTGAACAAAGCAACTTTTGATCATGTGATCCGAGACATTCGATTGTGCAATAGCAACAGTGTATTTCCAATAACAGATGACGAATTTGTCGCTTGCTGTGTAATAAATATAGAGACTACAACTTGTCTAGAAGTGTTTATTTGCTTCAAGACGCGAAAATATCTGAAATCGGCACAGGTTCGAAAACAAGCTAGGAGAGACTGGAGCGAGCGAACGAGCCGAGGGGAAACTGGGACAGAGCCCCCTCGGTTCGCATTACTTTCGCTCGCTCTCCGCTCGGATCGCCGATCGCTTATTTGATCGCCCGCTCAACAATCCAGAGAGGGACTGCTAGCATCAAAGTTAAGACCCCTGTGGTCTGACCTCTCCTTAGCGGCCATCTCCCTTAACAACAACCACCTCCCTTAGCGACCACCCCCTCCCGTAAGCGACCACCTTGGCTTTGTATTTTGGGTGGTCACTTACGGGAGATTCAACTGTATTTTATATTTCAGCACCAATATCGTAATCGTAAATCAAAACAAAAAAACACTTTCAATCAACTTTACAATGGTAAAGGTAAAAACGGCAAACTGATCCTTACGGCAAGAAGAAAAGATAGAGACAGAAGTGAAATAAAAAAACAAACAGTAGAATATATTTGCCCGATATTTCGGTTTGTAAAACAAACCTTCTACGGGGGCTAAAAAACAAATTCATTTATGATTCATTTTTGTTTTACAAACCGAAATATCGGGCAAATATATTCTACTGTTTGTTTTTTTTTTTATTTCACTTCTGTCTATCTTTTCTTCTTGCCGTAAGGATCAGTTTGCCATTTTTACCTTTACTATTTCAAGATTTTTACTGATCCAGGTCTACGATAGATCCGGTACTCTTCACTGGTTTGTCGTTGTGGTTTTACCGTTATTATATTTTTTGAATACGTAACTTTGCAATGGGTGGGTTGAGCCTCTCTGCTGCTGAAATGTATTGTCGTTATAACATATCAAGAGTTTGTTATAAAACGTTTATGTTCACCCAAACGAAATCTATATCATGAACGTAACTTGTTTTAAGTTATAAAAGGGAATCATTGGTAGGTTAGGCCGCACAGGAAGCCCAAGCGGAGGGAGCTTAACCCAGTTTCTGCAGTGTGAATTGTTGCTAGTATTAACCATGTCCAGACCCGGGGGGGGGGGGGGGCTTTTGGAGCCCGCTCGAACTTTGAAGTTGTGTCGTTTCAAAACGGTCACTGCAATGACCACCAAATTTGGTGACTTTTCCTAAAATTTCTCTGGTGATATTTTCCCGTTAGCGTCCTTTGTCCACCGACATTGACGTTTCCATAGCAACCGCTTTTTGACACCTATGTTTTACAAAATAGCATTTTTCGCTTTAATCAAGATTATTTCAAAGTTTTCTTATTGAATTAATATTTTCCACTTAATTTAGCCATAATTGATCAAATTATGCGGTATAATTGTTTATTAATTGAGGTTAATTAACGGTAATTTTAGGAAAACGTGGAATATGAAATGTCAAAATCCAGGATGGCGGATCGAAGTTTTACCAAAGGTCGTTTCTCTCTATAATTTTATTATTGGTTCATATTTTGGATTGTAAAACATTTGCCCACAATAAACTAAGCTTTAGCAGTCCATTTGCTTTATTTTTCGGTGTTTTTACCGAAATAAACACGTTTGGACTAATTCAAGATGGCGGATCCAAGATGGCGGACAATAAAATGGGAAATTATTTCTAGTATATTACCTGTCTGTGTAATTCCATTATCTCTAAACATTTATTGTCAAAATGTCATAAAAATGTCCTTTTCACTTGAGAAAGCTTTTTTGAGTTAACTGTTCCAGTTTTTAAGAAAATGTACACATCACTTCTATGACGTCACATGCTGTTACCATAGCAACAAAGTCTACGAATTCATTAACTTTTACTACTGCATTAATATGTGAAAGTTTGGTATGAACACTACCATTTGTTTCAGAGATGTGCCTTATAGAACGTTTCAGTTGGTTATTTCATTGTATATGACGTCATAATGACCTCACTGTTATTGTTAACAACACCAACAGTGTTAGTAAACATAAGACTTTTATCAAATAGGTAGCTGTTAAAGTCTTGTTGTTATATGTTCAAAATTGAGAAAATATTGATGAAAGACTGTTTTAGCCTATAAAATCGACCATATGACGTCATAATGACGTCACGTTACGTCATTATGACACCAAAGTATCTGTAGTTACTAGAATTCATGACAACATTATCCTGTGTAAATTTGGTGACCATAGCATAATAGGAAATCATTCGGTCAGGATTTTTCATAAAAAATTATATATAATCATGGCAGCATATGAATACAAAACTGAATGCAAGGCTGGCACTATGGCAAATGGTTATAATTCGAACGAACGCTGAACTCAGTTTTGTATCATATACTATATATGATCATATATTATTTTTATCTTATGTTTACAAGTGTGCTGTCTACATGTCATGTATTAGCCAATCATTTATAACCATGTAATTTTCAAATTTGAGGAGCCGTTACAATATTTTCTTTCAGTATAGCCCTGGCCCTGAGGAAGACTAGTTCTATTAGTCGAAATATTGGCCATTAATAAATCTGCCCTTTGCCGTAGTGCCAGCCTTGCATTCAGTTTTGTATTTTTACATTCAAGTGACGCCTGGCACGAGATCTTTCACAAGGAAGATCCGGCAACTACCAGCAAGTTTAATTTCGGCGTCGTGTGGACCTCAGAATTAAAAGGTTTTTCTCATGGCAGCAGTAGGGAATAAATGCACTTATTCGTATTGTCACGTTAAATGAAAGGGACAAGCCATTTTTTATCTCGCCTTTAACTTTTTTTCTTGATATTGTTCGAAAAATACGTTACAATTCATAAATCCTGCATGCGTGACCTGTCTATTTGTGCCGGAAGCCTGACGAAGTATGACAACTGAGACAAAATATCCCGGATGTTATCACCGTAAAGTGATTGCGAATACTTTCTGTTTGATAATGGAGTTCTTGTAGAAACTGTTTAGAAGTGACTGTTTAGAAGAAGTGAACTTGCTGCAAATATCCGCTTCTAAACGATCTCGGCACGTACTCTCACATAAAAAAAAAACTATTTTTGCAACAATGACGTAACACTCGACAATAACTTGTTTAAAGACGAGCCAGGATTATTTATTTTGGATTTGTTTCTTAAGGTAAGTGATCATTAATGATTTATATATGATGCGAATTTTCGATTTTTCTAAACTAGCCATGCTATAATTACATATATATATATAACCCTTTCGTTTTGCCTATTAATAACACTGTGACTCCTGTCGAAATTTCAACTTACGCGAGGCTCTGCAATAAAGTTATTAATGTGACCTCGTGTTCCGTGAAACACATTATATCACCGTCTGTTTATTAAATATTGTAATTCATTCGCTTAAAGTGAAATGTGTTTCTCTCCTTTACTCGCAATATAATTCTCTAGAAATACGACTGAAGAAAAATCGCGAAAAGTGACGAAAGCAAATAAATATTAACTAAAGAGGCAAAATAATAACTAAACAAAGTCAACCTTTGTCTGCCTGTCACAGAACCAGATTTGATAAACTTTAATCCACTTCCATCCTTGCAATCCTGCACTTTATCTCCAAACTACGGCTCTATTTTTCTCTATAGAATGTTTTAAGCCATTGAATTTTGATAAATTCTTAACTATGAAGAGACTTTTCCTAGGAAATTGGTAAGGTGATTGTTATATGCAAATATCAATTCTCGCAAAAACAGGAAGTCTTTAATGTCAATACGTGTCTGACGCAACTAATATATTGTTAATCTAATTATTGTTATGTTTCTCGGAAAAACAGGAAGTCTTGAGGTCAATATGTGTTTGACGCGTCAGACAGTTTTTCGGCGTATCCTTGCTGTTGTTCTGTTATTTTATATGCTTTTAGATTGAATTATTTATATTTCTAAGAAAAAGCAGGAAATAAAGTTAGCAAAATAAATTGTCTTAAGATCATGATTTTATCAATACAGTGGAACCTGGATTTAACGAAGTGCCAAGGGACTGGGGAAATTGGTTCGTTATATCGAGGGTTCGTTATATCAAAAACCTCAGCTCGTTATAACGAATTTGCAGAAAAACAACCAAAATGTTCGTTATATCGAGGTATAGTTAATAATTGTTTTGTAATGGTGTTACGTATTTCCGGATCTTAACAAATAACATTTGCACTTTAATGCCTGTATTAAGCTACAGTACACTGTACATATAATTACGACACTGGAAAACTGTACAGGTTATACCTTTGCCCTATAGAACACACTGTCGGTCTGTTCCGCATTTATCTTTTGTCGCGCGTTGACATTTATTCGTTATATCGGGGTAGATTTTACGTTTGGGCTGTCGGATTGTGTTCGTTATGACGAGGATTTCGTTATATCGAGGTTTGTTATATTGAGGTTCTGTTCCGTACATCATCAGTTTACTTGTTATTTTGCCGGGCTGAAGAATATCGTTTGTTATACCGAGGACTTCGTTATATAGAGGTTCGTTAAATCGAAGTTCCACTGTATGTGTCTGACGCGTCAGAGAGTTTTTCAGATACGAGTAATATGCATTTTTCATGTTAGAAATATTATCAAGAGGATAAATGAAAAGAATAGTATAAATTAGACAGTATGATATATTCAAATTAATTGATAAAGTATAACCACAAGTTAATGGTAATCGTAAACGTATCATTAATATAAATTATGTTTTGAGCCGGTAAATTTTTGAAAATGACTGGATTATCATTTAACAATACATCACTTCTAAAATCGAAGAAAACACTATAATTATAAAAGCATTGGTGGAATCGAGTTTATGAACCAATAAATAAAATCATTCAACGTTGATTTTTTTTTGCATCTTCTATTTCAGAAATGTCAACATTAGGGCATATGTCGATAATGATATCATCCAATAATTTCATTTCAGAGATACAATTTTCGTAATTAAAAATCCCCACCGCTTATAACAGTCCGTAAATAAACAAGGGGTTTTTTATATGTTGTAAAAGAAAATTTACACAAATTCAATTTTTCATGGATAATTTTTATCTCGCTCACACACCGAGGATAATTGGATTTAGAGTTACATCCAAAAACTCTATGCTTATCCCGTAAAGCTATGTTGTGGGGTGTTTTGTGAATTTTTGGGTGATTTTTGGGTATGTTTGGGAGGAGATAGTTTTTCTAGAAGGATTGGTAAAATTAAGAGAAATAAGAAATATTGAAGTTTTAAAATTAGAATTTGTAGTTAATAATTAATAGACGGATACCAAGTTAGTCCACTAGCAACCTGGGGTGCTCTTATGTGGGTATCGACTGTCTGTTGGTGTTCCAAAAATCATTTTCTTACTCCTATCCCTTCTTAAAACCTCATCAAATTTCATTCAAATTTAGGTTAAGTCCCGCCTTAATGGAACCCACGCCAAGCTGCTGGGGGTCCGTGACGTTATCCAAAATGTCCGACAATATGGCCGCCATCTTGGTTTTTATTGGAAAAATGCGGAAATTGCAAATATTTTTGCTAGAGATAACTATGATACGATTAAACATTTTGCTGCTTCTGGTAGCATTTGATTATGTTTTTTTATACCGAAAAAAAAGAGAAAAACGCATTTTCTTTCAAAAATGGCTTCACCTCATGCTACTTATGACGTCATATCTTGTTGCCATAGCAACCAGTTGTCACCAAACCTTACCAAATGTGTTAAAAGGATAAACGAACAGATACTGAAGATGGCAAGTGCCAAGAATAAATGCTCTTGAAAAAATCCGAGAAAAACCTTATGGGGGTGGCATCCACGTCCCCCCCCCCCCCCCCCCTGTACGTCCGAGGGTTAAAGGCAAACACCAGGGTAAAAACATTTTTATTGAGACATTTTCCGTATTCTTACTGTACTATCGCATATAGCGATAATTTACTATTTACAAACATTCAATAGTTGGGGAGAGAGAAACTGGGGAAAGAGGTTACATTCTCTTCGACTCGCAAACTTAAGTTGAATTCAGTAACTCAATAAAAACAAGGAAAGAAATGGGTCTCCATTCATTTTGTCAATTAATCACGCGCTCAAAATAATTGCCATCAAAATTGTTTAACCTGTGTACAGATTGCGGGCTCAGAAACTTCGCAATATCATTTGAACCTCTTCTTGCGACCACCCTCGTAAGTGACCAGCTTTCTTCAGGAGCCACCCCCCGGGGTCCCAAAGAAGGAAGGGTCCCAGTGGAGTCCTGATTATTTTTCTTTGGAGCCCCAGAACCCCATGGAATGTTTTTCCTCTGGACAATGTCTGGAATCCGGTGCCCTGAAAAAGCTCGTTTCATAGTTTGGCATTGAAGCTTTGGAAGCCCGCTATTTTGGGCCTGAGGCCATAAAACCCTTTGGTCCTTGATCCCCCCGAAACCCCCTTTAGTTACATTACATTACATTTACATTATATTACATTACATTACATTTACAATGCATTAAATTACATTACATTACATTTACAATGCATTACAATGCATTACATTACATTACATTACATTACATTACATTACATTACATTACATTACACTTCATTACATTACATTACATTACATTAAATTTCATTACATTGCATTACAATTTAATTACATTGCATTACAATTTATTTCATTACATTACATTACATTACATTATATTACATTGCATTACATTTTCATTCACATTACATTAAAACCCTATAACTAAAGCTCCCGTAATATTCCGAGGTTCATTTGTTTAATTTTGACTTCAACTAACTTAAATTTAACCTTTGGATTATTTCCCAGAAATTGAGTCGTCAAAAAAGGTTTTTGCAAAATGGCGAGCAAACGCCCTCCACCACAGGTCAATATTAACCTACTTGAGACAAAGAACCTTCCGAAAAAGTCACAAACCTGGGATGATAACCTACTGCCAATCGACTTTCTGTTACTGACAGTGAAGGATTGTGAATTTTTAAGTTGTCTTTCACATTTGAATCCAGGATTCTACAAGAGCTATCGCGCTAACCTCGGATACGTGTACTTCGGTGATATAGGTGACGACGAAGAGCTGAATCTAAAGATTGCTTTGATGAAATGTAATGAAGGTGCTGGCGTTGGAGGTGCTACAGTTGTTGTGAAAAACGCCGTTGCAGTGTTAAGGCCCAAGGCTGTTTTCAGTGTTGGTTACTGTGGAAGCTTGAACGGCGAGATAGCTAAGCTAGGAGATGTGATACTCTCTGCAAAGCTAACAACATATGCACCGACCAAAGTCACAGAGAATGGAATTGAGGAACGGGGCCACAGTGTACCCCCGAATAAGCATCTTGCGAAACTCATAAAGCATGCTGGTGAGGGCTGGGAAAAACCTTTGACGGACCCTAGTGAAGAATTAGACGTGCAAGTACACCGTGATGGCGTGTTTCTGAGCGGCCCGGAGAAGGTGGAAAGTCGAACACGATGTGCACAACTCATTCAGCGATTTCCTGGAGCTATTGCTATAGAAATGGAAGGTGAAGGTAAGATTTAAACAAATATAGCTTCAAGGCAGTAAGGCTCGTCATGTTACACACTCGTTGCCGGCGAAGGGAGATGAACGATTGCGTGACGAGCCATATGAACGTACTTCAGCGTATACGTCAGCGTATACCTAAGCAAAAATAATTTTTTCGGGTCTCCTAGAGAGAAAAGTTAGTAGCCTGAGGCCCCTGGACACTACTTTATAGTACAGCCCTGCAACTTCACATAGAGTCAGTGGGTATGAGTTAACAAGCGTTCAAATTTTCGTTTTCATTCGATCGCCGACTTTTACTCACTTCACTTGTTGGCTTTTGCGTGCGCCCAGGGAGTCGTAGTCACCTCAAATGTTCAACGAAACGCTCGCCCTGATCTGACTTCACTATTTTCGTCCCCAAAGTCGCCTGGCCCTCTTCGCCGCCGGAGCCTGAGCACGAGACCTCATACTGAGATTCCCGCGTCTTAGAGGGCCAGGTGGCTCTGGGGATGAGTATGACTACTGCACCTCTCGTGTGTAGTCAATACTAGCTAGGCGCTAGTTTACATATTATCGCAGCTTCACCAAGGATATCCGCAGATCGTACTACTCCGGTCCTTTTCCTTACATTCTCCTTCTTTTTTAGGCCTATTCGCAGCAGCACATGACCTGGGAATTGAGTGGATTATAATTAAAGCCATCTCAGAATACGCAGACGGGAACAATTCTGAAACAAAATCTTGGAGACGATTTGCTAGTGTAATGGCAGCATCTCTGACTGCTAACATTCTCAGTGATACAATAGTTTTCCAAAGCTGGCCTCATTATGAAGGTGAGCCTGAAGATACTAATCATTGAGGGAGTGTTTTGTTTCTTTTTTTCCGGTTGTAATCCTTGTTCTTTCCACCTGTAGATTTCCAGCTTCTTTGCCTCTTATTCCGTCCGTTGTCCCATCAATTAATGCTTTGTTTACTTAAGTTCTAATATGACCTATGTATATGAATGAAACATTTCCCTAACTGGGATGTGTTATATATCCGACTCGGTCACCCCCAACCACTAGTGCTAGGGCGGGTCGGTAAAAATCAAGCATGGTGCGAATCATCAACTTCATAGCTCGAGTTCTAACATTTTCTTCTATCCATTTTTTCCACAACCAAAAATGATGGCCGGGAAGTAGCCTGCTCGCCTCATCTGCAGCATCTGGGCAAAAGGACGAAAAAAAGTGGGGAGCAAGGTGGGGACCCCAAAAGACTTCCCTTTTTTCGCTCCTCCCACCTTATCCCTAGTCAATCGCATTTTGTCCTCTTTACGAAGAATTGATGAATTGGATATTCATCTTTCTAACCTACCGATTAGTTTCCGCGCGGTCTAACACATGTATATTGCATGTTTTTCAACAGGTTCATCTGCCAAAGAACAGGCGTCGGCTGTGAAGCAGGAAGGGACATCAGCGTGTTCAAGTACAAGTTCCTCTGAACGAAAGAACCTTGCATCTACTGGTAACATATCTTTTCAGTCAATTCTTCTTTCAAAATTAACATGAGTAAATAAAAATAAAAATTCTTTTGAAAATAGATCTATATTATCTGTTTGTCCGTCCGTCCCGGTTCATCCATTCATCCATCCATCCACCCGTCCATTCATCGATCCATCCGTACATCCATCCATCAATCCATCCATCTATCCGTCCATCCAAATCTTGTCTGGGCAAATTGAGTTTAAATGTAAAGCTAAAATTCGTTTAAATTTGTACATTTGATGAGACACAGTTTCATCTAATTTCCAAACACCGCGAAGTGGGTTAAAAAACGAGGCGCAGCCAATTTTTTTTTTTAACCCACTTCAAGTTGTTTGGAAATCAGATGAAAAAATGTATCGAATATTTGATATTACTTCTCGAACAAAATGATTTTAGAAGGAGAAATTAAAGATGCAAAAAATGAGGAGTCTTTCAACTGATTTCCAAACAATCATTAAACATTACTTTCCTTCGTATTTTCGTCATGAATTATTAATGAGTTTGAGAAGTGCACTTGAAAATCAAATAGACTTGAGGTCTACTATGGAAAGACAATACAATAGATTTTCAGGCACTGACTGCGCACAGCGTGCGTGTTTAGCTGCAAATTACTTGCGCGCACAAGTTGGTATGCAGTTGATTAGTTGGATTGCATACCTAGCAAGCTATGACCGTTAACGTTTTCTACTTTTTAATTCATAATAAAAATGATTCTTTTGGTTAGTGGGTATTAAAGGCATCTTTAAGATGGCGCAAACGGGCTAACTGTTGGAAAGCGGTGTATTCTGATGAAAATGCTACGAAATTCGCGAAGAAGAATGGCAACCTGCACTGCAGAAACTACAGTACTCGTTTTTTTCTGCAGAACATGCCGGGTTGCTGTTGTTGCGTCTCTGGTCTTAAAAAACACAATTATTTGTTGACACTGTAATTTCGCTCGCGCCCTAAAACCCGCTTGAGCACCTCCAAAGCGTAAAGATTGCAAATAACATGAATTGGATATTCATCTTTCTAACCTACCGATTAGTTTCCGCGCGGTCCAACACATGTATATTGCATGTTTTTCAACAGGTTCATCTGCCAAAGAACAGGCGTCGGCTGTGAAGCAGGAAGGGACATCAGCGTGTTCAAGTACAAGTTCCTCAGAACGAAAGAACCTTGCATCTACTGGTAACATATCTTTTAAGTTAATTCTTCTTTCAAAATTAACATGAGTAAATTAAAACAGAAATTCCCTTGAAAACAGATCTATATTATCTGTTTGTCCGTCCGTCCCGGTTCATCCATCCATCCATCTGTCCGTCCATACAAATCTTGGCCGGGCTAGCCTGTTCCAGGCGTTTAGATTGTGGGGAGCAGCGAAAAGCAGCACGCGGCGCTATAGGGTCGGCGCGAGGAAAAAATGGGAGAGAGGCGAAGAAACGCCTGTGAAGTTAATTTTAAAAAGCTCACGCCGCCCACTTTTGACCGCCGACAGCGGCAAAGTAGTTGTGATTTTCAGCTGTCAATCAAAATCGTTGTAGATTTCATGGGAAATAAGATCCCATCGCGCGTATTCCTTCAACTTCGCTTCACTTCGTTTTCCATGTCGGTAAACACTGCGTCCTTTTCATCGAACGATTTGCAAGTCCACCCTTTTTCGTTTGTAGGTTTTGACAAAAAAAATGTGCACGGGAGCCAAAGTTACGCGAGTTTTCTTAAGCCCCATTTACACTGCAGAGAATTTTAGGCACGGCTCGGATAAAAGTGGTACGCGTACCCAAAAAAATAGTACTGATTAGTCATTTACACGTCCCTTCTTCTACCGTGCTAAACGATGTAAAATTATGTTTTGGTACGGGTAAAAGGCTCAACATCTCGGCCAGCGTACTCGATTCTTGCTTAGTGCGCATGCTGCTAACATGGCGGACGAAAAGTTCTTAGAATTTCTTCTCATAAGAAGACCGCATGTGTTCCAGCAGAAAATACGGAAATCGACGTCTCTCTCGACTGCTTTACAGAAGAATAGAAAAAGGCGGAGGTACAGGTTGTTAATTGTTTTATCAGTTCTCGCTTGTACTTCTATTGAGCGACGGTTTTGGACACTTTCAATAAACAGCCCGTTTTTTCTTCGGCGTTTTAGCGTTTTCTAAACTGAACATAATTGTTTCTTCTTTCATCAGTTCTATTAACTCCTCTACATCTTTGTCCTTCCACGCTATCCCGCGAGATTTTCCTGGCGACTTTTGCAGCGTCTTCAGCTTCCCGCTAAGCGCCATGTTGAGTGAATCGCGGGTCGATTTGCACATGCTCTCTCAAATCGGTGTTGACCAAAGGCGCGAAGGCTCATTAGAGAAAAGTTGGTTCGGCACGGCTAATCGTTTACACTGCGCACCTTATCCGAGCTGGGCTAGATTTTCAGGATCGCGTACCAATTTTATCCGTGCTCGGACTACCTCTCGACATGGTCCGAGCACGGGTGAAAGTTTGGTCCGGCACGGATGGGGCAAAGTAGTTTACACGACAAAATTTATCCGTGCCGAACCAATTTTTTTGGTACGCGTACTTTTTTCATCCGAGCCGTGCCAAAATTTTTCGGCAGTGTAAATGGGGCTTTATTTAGCCGGTTACGAAAAACAAGGATTTGGTCGGTTTTCGGGTGCCAAGAGTTTGGTCTTGCCCGAACTGCAGAAGCAAAAAGGATATAGGCGTCTTAGATCCAGTCTCAAAATGCTGTGGTCTAAAATTCCACTGCAATGAAATCATGAATTCTTACAATAATTTTTAGCTCCTTAGTTCTGTAGTCGAGTAGTGTGTCTCAGTGGAGCTTGGATCAACCTCTGTTGTTTTGTAATAGCGTTATTTGATTTGGCATCCAACAGATAATCTGCAGCATGGTTGCTGTTTTGTAAATCTCACGGATGCTAGTAAATTCTTACGTTCATGTCCTTAACTCGACGAGACGAGTAACCGCAATTGTCGTAGAAACAGCTATTCTTTGCGATGCGATTAACTTTGAACAAAAGTTAAAAGATCAAGCTCTTTCCAAATCCTATTGGAAGAATGGCGGAGACATTTCTTTCCAGACTGCCATAGGTTTTGAATTCCTTTTTTTTCTTTACGTAAACTATCCACATGCGGGAAATCTTTAAGCGCTTGCTGTACTGACACAGATTCAAACCGTGCGTGACTCGATGAAGGATGACCTTCGCACGCCATATCGCATTTCTCGTCTGCGTCAACAACGCTGCAGTGTTGACAACAGGTGTCAAATTGGGCCAATTAGAGGGTATACCAGACTCTGGTATACCGCCACGAGCTTTTTAAAATAAATTTCACAGGCGTTCTTTCGCCTCTCTCCCCAGCCTCCCCTCGTTTTTTCTCTTGCGCCCGATTTTTCTTTCGCGCGCCACAAACTTTTAAGTTTGGAAGAGGCTAGGCCGGGCAAATTGAGTTTAAATGTAAAGCTAAAATTCGTTTGAATCTGTACATTTCATATGAATTTGATGTATTCAATGTTACCTTGTTCATTCCATCCAGGGGTCTATATGTTCTTGGAGTTGATCTACTCCCAACAGTTGAGGTTTTAGAAGCTCGGTTGGCAGAGCATTGCAAACATGAGACACAGTGTTTCATCTAATTTCCAAACACCGCGAAGTGGGTTAAAAAACGAGGCGCAGCCGAGTTTTTATTTAACCCACTTCAAGGTGTTTGGAAATCAGATGAAACACTGTGTCGAATATTTCATATTACTTCTCGAACAAAATGATTTTGTCCGTCCGTCCCGGTTCTTCCATCCATCCATCCATCTGTCCGTCCATACAAATGTTGGCCGGGCAAATTGGGTTTAAATGTGAAGCTAAAATTCGTTTGAATCTGTACATTTCATATGAATTTGATGTATTCAATGTTACCTTGTTCATTCCATCCACGGGTCTATATGTTCTCGGAGTTGATCTACTCCCAACAGTTGAGGTTTTGGAAGCTCGGTTGGCAGAGCATTGCACCGGTAACACGAAGGTCGTGAGTGCGGATCGTGTTGAAAGACTTGAAATTATTTTCAGGCTTTATTTGTAACTGCGTGAATTTGTTAATATTCAGTTTGAAATACCCGGCGTTTAATTGAGAATATATTAGGCCGGTTCACACAAGGAATTAAAGTGCACTTGAAGTTATATATCAAACATTTGACACAGTGTTTCATCTGATTTCTAAACATCGCGAAGTGGGTTGAAAAACGAGGCGCAGCCGAGTTTTTTTTAACCCACCTCAAGTTGTTTGGAAATCAGATGAAACACTGTGTCAAATGTTTGATATTACTTCTCGAACAAAATGATTTTAGAAGGAGAAATTAAAGATGCAAAAAATGAGGAGTATTTCAACTGATTTCCAAACAATCATTAAACATTACTTTCCTTCGTATTTTCGTCATGAATTATTAATGAGTTTGAGAAGTGCACTTGAAAATCAAATAGACTTGAGGTCTACTATGGAAAGACAAGACAATAGATTTTCAGGCATGACTGCGCACAGCGTGCGTGTTTAGCCGCAAATTACTTGCGCGCACAAGTTGGTATGCAGTTGATTAGCTTCATAAACAGTTGAAAAAGTTGCAGGACTAAAGTACGACTATGCATAAAATGCTAAGTCGATAGTAAAATAGTTTTTCTTATCAAGTCAATTTTTATTTGAACTTAATTCAGCACAAAATCGTCTTAGAGCCTGGTGTAACACTATGCTCACTTTCTGTTAGTTTTTGGGAAATTATTCGTGCATGTCTTAAAATCATGTTTTTGTATCTCATTAGTATTGAATGCGCGCATGGCTGTAGTGTTCTTGAGTGGCTAAGCCTGAGAATTGGACTACAAACTTTTTCTCAACGTAGAATTTTTTACCCTAAGTCGGCTTGAAATAGGCCTTTAAATACAACAGCTAAAACTTGAGAGTCTTTTTTGAAGTCACCTGTGACTCCAGAATCGTAAACCATAACGCGGAAAGCTCGTTCCCTGTGGAGTTTAAAGTTACACGTCCACGTGCTTTTAGCTGCAAGGCTGTACTGTCATTGGTCAAGTGCGCTCCCAAGTAAGGGGTTGACCTTACTTTGAACTGCACTTGGATCCTTTTGTTTTACGCTTATCGCCGGGGCAACAAAGAAACCAAACAGTGTGGTCATTAAAAAACATTCACACTCAAAGTACGCGAGCTACACTTGAGTGATTCACAAACCAACAGCACGTGCCATTCAAAAAGATGTCTTTAATAAAAAAGGGGAAATATGGAGCTTATAGAAAACGAACTACTGCAAATTTATTGAACTTTTTAATTACATTCAGTTGATATTAATTTTTACCTCTTTGATGCATTTTACAAAGAGATTTAAACCTGTAAATAAATTAGATGAGTGCTGCTATTGAAACGTAAGTCAGACTTAGAAAACACTCTATAAGAAAGGCGTTCACACTACAAGTACGTACCAAGTGCACTTGAAGTGCACTTAAGAGCTTAAGTGAGAACAGGCCGATTGCATTTGGCTTTACCCTCAAGACCTCCGGGACGCTAGTTGTGCAATCAATTCGGTGTGGTATTTCACGGCAATGTAAATGTACATGAATTCGCGAAATCGTATGGTGTTGCTTGTCATGCTAAAAGCAGAACACGTCAATTTCTGGATAATTTACTGGCACTGCACTACTTCACAAGATCAGTACACTGCTTGAGCCTAATTTTTACTTATTTCCTCTGGAAATGTTACTTAACCCTATTTAGCCTGGGCTTTTTTTGAGTTCCTGAGCCTGGTGGGGGGCACATTGTGCCCCTCCCCCCTCCCCCTTCGTAACCTCAAGAACATTAAGGCTATGACAATGAAACCTAGGGGGTACATAGTACGTCCAAAACTGTCTCCTTTGCGGTCCACACAATGGAACGATGACGTCATATGACGTAGTTATTAGGTAATTACTTATACGGCCGCCATCTTGGATCAGCCATCTTGGATTTCTGAAATTTTTTAAAACCTTTTAAAACCGTCCAAATTGACGCAAAATAAATCAAAACCAATAAATAAACGCTAAATGACGTAAAAATACAAAAGTTATACCAATAAACATTGTTTTTCTTCATTAAAAGGTATAAATATGCAAATTTCAAAATACATGGCTGTCGAAATCTTGTTGCCATGGAAACATCAAGTCACGTGGTCAAAAAATTGTCATATGAAATTGTTGCCAGATAAATTTTAGGAAAAGTCACAAAGTTTGATGGCGTTTGAATACATATTAAAGAAGTTATGAATGTTGAAAGTTAGCGCGGGCCGAATAGGGTTAAGTCACACACATTGGTCGATTGCATTGTCGATTACAAACTTGCAAGTATAATAGGGGAAAATGCAGAGGTTTATGAACCAATCACATTTAAGGAAACTGTAATAGTCATGATTAATGTGGTAATTATTGGCATGTAGCTGAGAGTGAGTACAGCAACTGGTTTAGAAAGAATATCTTTACTATTTATATGTCTTGTAGTAGCGATTTAAAGTAATGAATGCAGTACATTTTTGGTACATGAATAAACAGAATTGTTACAGGCACGCAAATACATGTATACACTGTTGATCGATAACAATTAGTTTCATTAGGTTGGTCTCAAATAAACGGCAGCCTCGATTTGTTTCGTTTTTGCTGCTGTAGGCTCTCTTGGAAGCTCATTTTAGGTTCGGTGAAATCCAGCAGCCTGGCTCATTGTGAAATCCTATTTTTAAAAATACAGAAATAGTGCAATAATGAAACAAAGGAACAGATAACAGGCAACAAAAATCCATCATTTTTTTTTAATTAAGAGAAACCCTGGCCTTAAGATAACTTCCAAGGACCTCAAGACCCTTTTCGCTTTTGCCACAGCACAGGCACATTTTATGTTTAAGGATGTTTTTTTTTACGATCAAACTGACGGGATTGCAATGGGTTCCCCCCTTGCCCCAGTCCTTGCTAATCTCTTTATGGGTCACCATGAAATAATTTGGTTGGAACAATATACATCCTCGAACGTTTTATTTTACAGAAGATATGTAGATGACACTTTTTGTTTATTTAATAGTGAACATGACGCCCTTTTGTTTTTTGACTATATTAATACTACGTTGTAATATACGATTTACCACGGAAAGAGAAATTAACAACAGATCGAAAAACAGATCTTTTAACTAACTATCTTAGTTTCGTTCCTCGTTCCCTACAAACGGCGGACAAGTGAGGACTCTGATAGACAAGGCATATAAAATCAACAACACTTGGTTTGGTTTTCATGAAGACATCAAAACATTCGTTCTTATTTTACGTAAGAACTGTTCCCTTCCTGGGTGATTGATAGGGAAATTTTTAAGTATGTTAATAAGGCCATGGATCCCACCATTTCATTGCTCTAATTCCTTTGTTGGGCCCAACAAAACACCCACATATTTCTACAAACTCCCTTACATAGGTTATTTCTCCAACGTCACTCAAAAAAAGACGGCTCATCTGCAACGACCTTGACATTAAGTTAGTTTTTGCTACAGTTAAACTTAGAGATTTGTTTAGTGTGAAGGACTCCGTTCCACATGGACTCCGTTCGCGCATTGTCTATAAATTTGTATGTGCTGGATGTAATGTCAGGTACATTGGTGACACCACCACTTAGTCAGGGAGCCTGTGTATTCCAGTGGGAATTTTGTGATGAAAGCAAACCACCTATTTAAGCATGTTAAGGGGACCCTAAGAAACAATAAAAACTTTGTTGCCACCCTGGCAACCTGCTCTTATGACTATTATGGGTCCATTTAGAAACACCACTAAAAGCCTAGCATGGAAACGAGGCTAATTTTCTTTATTTGCCCCTACACTCTGTTATTAGGCCCTAAACCTCAACAGACTTTGCGCAACTATCACATTTGGTCTTCTCGTCATTACCCAGGTTAACGCTTGAGACATTTCTGGTCACGTGACGAATCACGTGTCTACAAGTTTAAAATAACACTAATCCACTGTACTCTTTTACAAGTGGTATTCTAAAGGTCCAATAACTTTATCTAAACAAGGGAAAATACAAAGTTGCTGTTCACTATTTGGTGATGAGTTAGTCATGTCAATATCAAATAATATCGTTGTTGTCATCGTCATCATCGCTATCATCCACGAAATCAATCTGCTGTTCATTTTCACATTTCTCCTCAGTGTCAAAGCAGCTGCACAGATCTGTGCAATTAAGGCCAGCTTTTCGACATTGACATTGATTCGTTTCACATCTTCTTTTGACACATCCACACTTGACGAGATGGATTACTGCATCCGGAGCTGGTGGTAGTTTTGTCATCACTGGAAGCCATTGGTTCTCCTCCATCATCCACCCATAGCCTTGCGGCGATGGCAGCTCAGGGTTAGCCACTTTATCATTATTCCATACCATCGCTTGGTAGTGGGCTCGTAATACTGCCTCGTGCAGAGCGGCTTCTGTTGGTGGTAATCGTTCCGACTGTGCCTGTTTTTTTCTGAATAGCCACCACCTAGCATCTTTTACTTTGGTGAAATTTGTCTTAGTTAGATACAGTTGACAGACAAAGTTCTCAATGGCGGTTTCGGTTGTTTCTGTTGGAGTTTCATTTGTGCCAAGATTCGTAAATGCTGTGATGACGTCTGGACCTGCATCCAGGAACGTTTTCCAACACGCTAGTTTTCCCTTCCCTGCAAAGCTTCCGGTGTTGTCTGCTCCACTAAGGGCATGGAATCCAGGTAAGGCTGCTGTTCTGTTAGGGCCAAGAGCTTCAACGATGGGTCGCAGGTGAATGACGCGATGCCTCTGCCCCACACCAGTAACAAACGCTGTGTCCTCGCACAATTCTGGATACCGTCTAAGTGCAAGGACGAACACATCAGTGTCTGGTGAATGAATTCGGATGCTAGTTGCACCAGAAGCTGTTGCATCTAGAGCATGCAGTAATAATTTCGTATCCGCTTCTTCTTGATTACTGACAAGGTAGGACATATCTTTGTAAGTAGCTTTGCATTGACTTTCCCATGCTGCGACTACACGTCTTCCATTTGTCTGTGCAATGTTCGTTATCTTCAGAGAAAGATACGATGTAAGTTCCATTTTTGTGTTAGTGTGAGACAGAAGCCTCTTCATGGGAACTTTAGCTATGTTTGTGGTATCTGTGATGCGATAGGCGATTGGCTGCTGTCCTCCTTGTCTTCTCGCACGAGTCGCCATCTTCAATGATAATGGCATATCATACCTGTCGAAGATGAAGCGCACCTCGTCGCTATCGCTGTATTTCTGCATGACACGGTTGATAAAGTGATCAGCTAGCTGTGAGCAGTTTTTAATACAGTCAGGTTTGTCAGTTGACTGTACCTCTGCCATTGCATCTACGATTGCAACTTTGACCTCCACATGTTCGGGAATGTCACTGTCAGAGCCTGACCATAGTCCACTGTGTAAGGATGGGTTCGTTGTACTATCCCCATCAGCAGGCCTTCTAACAGAGAGCTCCTCAAGGATGTTCATCAAACTGCTCTTCATGGAACAGTGATGCATTGTTCCATCAGCTGCAAACATCGATCTGGGAACCACCGAGAACTCATACTGACCAATTGCTTCTTTGAGGTTGATCTCAGGCCTTGATTTGCATACCACCATCATTCGCGCAAAAAGGGATCTGTCTTCTCGTAGCTCAACAACTTTATCTCCGGTAGAAAGTTTGACTTTCTTACCCATGTCTTTCCACGTACTAAGGTTACGCTTCTTCATCGGCGACCACAGATTTGTCTTCTCTGACTGAATTCGGTCACGAACAAATGCACCGTACAGTTCATGGCCGATCTGACTTTGGTTCACAAGATCTTCTTTAACCTTCTCAGGCATGACAACCTTGGTGACAAGGTTGAATAGATCATAACTCTGCTCTGTAAAGGGATTCGTAAAGCTTCTGAGAGTACAGGTAAGTTCTTCGAGTGCTTTGTCTTGATGTGTAGTCGTCGAATTCGAAAGATCGTGATGTCGATTTGGTGACTTTGAAGTTAAGCCAGCCATCTGCTGAGCTTCTCCAGCCAGTCTTGACAGTTCTGGTGCTATGAGAAAGAACTTTGTTCTTGCACTTGGATTCAAGGTTATGCCCACCAATCCTCCAAAAACTTTCATTGACCGGTTGATGTGCTCCAAAGCATGGTCAGCACCAAGGGCACAGAAGGATACATCTTGGTTCTTGTTGACAATCCAGTTGCCTTCCTTAAACTCTTCATAGATGTCAGGATCTGATTCCTTCAATGATTTCATCTCCGCTAAGTACAAGGGAATCATGCGTGCATAATTTAGTTTGTCATGGGCAAAGAAGTACTTGGTAAATGTCTCAAGAGCTATGAGATGTAGCTCCCAATCTGCTGTTCGAACGGCGCGGATGAACTGCATCATTTCCATTATCATTTGCATGTACTGACGCATCACTTTGAAAAGAGGTTGTTTGGCCTTTGTAGCATCAAATTTGCTCATCTCCTCCACAATATTTAAAGACTCAATAGTGTGAGCCATTTCGACGTGCGCTTCTTCAATTTTCTTTTTCTCCATCCGCTTGCATGCTTGGTCAAGCCTTGAGGCAGCATCCTCAAGACTTTGTTTCAAATGTGGATGTTGCTGGAGAAAGGCCTCCTCGTACAACGTGAACAGGGCTTGAAGAGTAACGATATGGGCTGTCTCCCCTCTTTTGACGTGGCTTCCATCAATTATCTGTTTCACGGTCGTGGATCCGTACAAGCCAGCTTCAATCCAAGATAAATCAATTCCACTGTTGTCGATGTAGGATCCAATGGTTCGTAGCTGTGCCGGAGAATCAGGTTATTAAGGTCATCACGAGCCATCTGAAGCTGCTTTGCAGGTTTATAGAGTCCCATATCGAGTGATACAACTGTCTTTCTGGTTGCACCGACAACTTGTGTCTTGATCTTTTGAGCTTGCATCAGCACTGTTAGCAAGGTTGGCCACTCATGAGCTGGGGATGCAATGAGAGGTGGTGCTCCAATTCGTGTCACAGGCTTTGGATGACTGATCAACGATTGATACCCTGACCATGTGGGAATGTTTCCAGGATTACCAGGCTGTTGTTCAGGCCCTGTGTGTATCGTGTGTATCGTGTGTGCGTGTAAAGAGGTGCCGCGTCTGTTTCCCTGGAGCTAGCAGGAGGTCTGCTCAGGGTCCGACTAAGAAGCCAGACGGAGTCTGGAAGCGTGACATGTAAGGGAAGTTCTCCATTATTCAACACTCTAAAGTTTGGATACGTCGAACATCGTGGCTTGGAAGCAGGCTTGGGGCAGTCAAGTAGTTCTGTGACTGACTGTGGTAGTTCTTTCACTGAGCGAATATGAGCTGGTTCATCAACCACAAGATCAGGTTTCTTGTCTTCAGGTTGTCGTTTCTGATATATTGCCATGGCTGTCCCATGCAAGGTGCGCTTGCCATCTACGGTATATTCTGCAAAGTCAACGTTGTCAACAGCAAAGAAGACATGTCTCCCCTTAATTATATCTGGAGGGAGGTACACGCCTTCATTGTCCAGCATTCTTCTAAGGACGCTTCTCTCAATTTGTGTTTCCACGCGTAGAATTCTATTGTAATCAGGTGCCATCCCAAAGCCATGAAGAATACTGATCATCTTTTTACTTCGACATGCTTGATGGATAGCTAATCCGACGGCTAACTGCTGCGGCATTTCGCGTGTAGATCTTAGAAGTTCGGATGTTTTGTTTCTTACTTGGCGGTCAGACAGGTATAGGGATACTGTACTTTGAGCCAGACTCATGGCACGCTTGTGGACTTCAGAAGACTTCTTGTCAGTGGAGAGCACATTGCTTGGTCCTTGTACGACCCAACGAAAAAAAATATGCAGCTCCTTCGGTAAATGTTCTTCTGTGATGCTTTCTAGTGAACCAGAAAAAACCCAACTTTCACATTTACTGATTGATTTTCTGAGCACAGAAGCTGCATCATATAATGTTCGTATGTCAACATCAGTGTCTACTTGTGCATTTTCTACCAGCTGGATAGCAGCATCCCTTGTCTTCTTGGTAGTTACTCTTTCAGATTCGCATACTCGCAATGGTTTGTGAAACTCTATTTCAGGTATTTCACTCTCTAGTAGTTGTTTCAATGTCTTGCGACTGCACGAAGGGTTATTAACATTGTTAGCAGACATGATACTCTCATATGCATCTTGCAGTATGGAGATGGTTAATACTTCTCCATCCATTAAAGCCCTTTCTGTCATCGTGAGAAATTCTATCTTTGCGGCAATTTCGTCTGCTACAGTAGAGGTAGATTCAGTGCCGGCGTTTGTTGTGTGAAGAACGTTTGCGACGTTATTGGCCCAGCACCGCTTGTGATATCTAATATCAATTGCATGAGCATCGCACGAGTCCACGGCTGTACAGAGTTTGACGTGCAATTTTTTGTCTCCTTTTTTTTCAATGGCTTCGTGAAGTGAATGACCAGCATTTTCTGTTAAAACTTTATGAAGAGGATTTTTTGAAGATGCTTCGCCATCACAAAAAAAAAAACAGACATCTCTGTTGTAAGGAACTGTCTTGGAACGAGTTAATTTACAAGCTTCAGACGAAAGGCTTTCAGACGATTTCCTCTTTGAACCTGCTGTGGCTAACTGCTTTTCATATCGTTCTTTGGCTCTTTTGCACTTTCCTGTAAATGTATTACCAAACACTCTTTAACGTGTGAAACAAGTAATGACATAATGATTTTAATATATTGTTTATTAAAGTTACAATAACGGATTTTTCGGCTTCAGACAAAAATGATCAAAGCTTAGAGGGTGTTTAGTCTATTGAAAAAACTAGAACAATATTATTTTGGATTTCTATAAAACAAAAGACTTCAAGTTTAAATAATTATTTTTAATCGTATAAAAGGAATATGTGCTTTATAACACTGTTTTTCTCAGTTAAGCTTAAACATTTGCGGCATTAAATAATGTTATATTGCGAAAAATTGTATTATTATTACCTGTATGAGTTGTTTCTTGATAACATTTTCTGTGCCACGAGGCAGATTTTGACACAAGGTCATTGCAGGTAACACTGGCTAAACGTTTCCATGTTTCTGGATATATTCCATCTCCATAGGTTGCTCTCACTTTAATATATTCCAAAACTTTCTCATGAGAAACGGGTTTCTCCACAAGTTGCTCATCTTCTCTGTCTTCTTGACAGATAACACATCGTGAAAAATCAGTATCAGACGAACTTTCAATTCTAGCAATCTTTGCCGGAGGCAATTTAGTTAACGATTCCGGCTCCATTGCCTCTTAAACTCAAGATAACGAAGTCACTACAATTCCTGTAAAAACATGGCCGACCTCTATTTTAATGCAAAAAACTGCTGACCGCAAATACTGACTTTGTGGTTTTTAAGCCCTCTCTGAAAAGCGGTCAATACTTGAACTTTAAATTAACTTTCTACAATTTAAAAATGATTCAAATCGGTCGGTAGAAACAATTTTGAAAACAAATTGGTAGCTTGTCTTACTTCGTTTGCTAATTAAGAAAGCTGCTCTCTTTTCGCGTGTATAATCAAATTATGGTCACGTGCCTGTTAACATAACCAAAACATTTTCAGAACTTTCACCTAAAAAAAATCATCAAGAAAACCAAATTTTATAGTTGTGCAAAGTTTTTTTGGGGTTTGGGGCCTAATAACAGAGTGTAGGGGCAAATAAAGAAAATTAGCCTCGTTTCCATGCTAGGCTTTTAGCGGTGTTTCTAAATGGGCCCATAATAGTCATACGAGCAGGTTGCCAGAGTGGCAACAAAGTTTTTATTTTTTCTTAGGGTCCCCTTAACATGTTTAGATAGGTGGTTTGCTTTCATCACAAAATTCCTACGGGACTTCTTTTAATGACATATGCTCCCTGACTAACTCGCCACATTTCTACGCGCGTCCGTGAGCACCTGTCTTCAGAAAAAAACTCACATTTACAAACATCTGAATTCTTCGGAAACTTGCAGTGATGCTTGCTCTGGGGAATGTTTCACCATTTTAGACTCTAGCTGCCAACACAAGTTTCGAAATTAAGTTAAAGGATGCTATGCACATTAAGTGGGAAAAACCGACATTCAACCTTCAAGTTAAACATGCTTATCTTTTTTTAGCTGTGTAACATGTTATATGATGTAATATGTAACACCGTTTGGTCCTTTCACATGTATACAATTTATTTAATTGCAACTTCATTGTTATTAGCTATTTGTATGTATTGCATTATGCAATACCTATTCTTGTATTTAAGTAATGGTCCTAGTAAGAACTAGGCAACCTAACGGCAAGGAATGCAGAAAGGTGTTAATTGTGATATTGTTGAAACTGTCCACCTCATTGGCTAAAACGTGAAAATCTACCATCACTTAACCAGGTAGTGCATTTATTTCTCTTTAGTTTTCTAATTGGTTCCCTTTTAGTGAAAACTATTCTGAGTTTTAATGCAACCAAAATTCTATGTTGGAAACATGTAAAATTAGAAGCCTTTCTTGGCCACTGTTTTGGAGTTTCACGATTGGATGAAATCTTGAAGCACAAAAGAAACATCACTTTAAAATAAAGTTCCAGTGAATTTTGTTTAAAAAACATGTTGTCCATAGGTTGATGCATTCTCAGTAAAAAAAAACCTAAATAATATTATGTGGGGAAAGCGAAATGCCGCGGAACAATAGAGCATTGCCTGGTTCTTACACGCATTGTTACTTAATAGGAAATTCAAACTATAACTTTTCTAACTGAATATGACATAAGTATATGTCGAAACATGTATTACAAGTTGAAATGTGTTGTTTTATGCCTTAAATAAAATGAATGTGAATATATGAAATAATGATAAATGTCACTTTCGGATGAAGCAGTTGAATAAAATTTGTGATCCTTGTGGTAATCTTATCAACTTAAGCATACCGATGCAACGTTCTCTCCATTTGAACTATATCAACCCAAGTTTATATGGGTTGAAGGAATCCCGTTTTAAGCCTGACTTTTTTCAGGTTTATTTGCAACTGTTTAAGTTGCGAACATTACTGCAAGAATTTGGTATGCTCTTTTCTGAAAACTATTTTAAACAACTTTATGTCGTGTTGGTCCGTAATACTCTCTCCATCTAAATCGCCTTTCTAAATCCCCTTTCTCGTTTTATTGCCAGGTACTCCTGCTCAAGGTGTGAAGCGAGAACAAGAGCCGCCATTTACAAGTTCCAGTGTTAAACGAAGAAAACTAGCCACTAGTGGTAAATACAACAAAGTGATAGGCAAAACGTCTTTTATTTACCTACATTACCAATCTTTTTATCTTAATTGGACACAGTTCTCCAGTATTGCATTGGATTACCTGCCTGGCAAGCTATAGCACTTTAGAAATTTATTGCTGAAGAACTTCAATTTTTTGTTGACGTCGTAATTGTATTTTTTCCACAGGTTCATCTGCTAAAAAACAGGCATCAGCTGTGAGGCAGACACGGACATCGGCTTGTTCAAGTACAAGTTCCTGTGAACGAAATAACCTTGCATCTACCGGTAACAAAAATTTCCAGTAAATTATAAAGACAACCCAAGATTCCACCGCCCTAAAGCGATCCACGCGCGACAAATTTATAAACCTCGCTTCGCAAGGAATAAGCGTATGGGTTCCCTTTGATCAGTCTAAGCGTTTTGTTGTTTCACAGAGCAGTCAAAGAATTACCCTGGAGACCAAGGGTTCTCTCGCAGCACGCGTTCGTAAAAAGTCGGGGCCGACTTTTCTCGCAGCGAAAACATAAGAGACATGAGAGGCGTGTAATATGAGAGAGATGAGAGCGCGAGACAAGCCTCTGGTACCCAGGATATCAAAGAATGATGAGTAGACAAATTTAAAATATTATGCCACCCAGTTCTCTATGCGTATTTTTGTCACGCTAAGATATGTTGTTTCATTTGAAATCGTCAGTAGAAACAAAATTTGGAGTATGCCCCCGAGGCCGAGAGCTTGCTCGCAGGTTACACATTAAGAACAAATTTACCGTGCTAGCGTTTACCTAAGTTTTGAAAAATCCGTTTGAAGTCGGCGCTTATCGGTTTTAATTTGCCATACTGAGTTTGAAGTCAAATAATTGATGAGTTTTAAACAGATTTAGGATATTTACATCATTTAGTTCTTTCTCTTATTTCAAACAATGCGTATATGTGTCACGCTAAGCATGTTTTCAATTCATCGAAACAAAATTTGGTTTATTTAAACGTTTACAATAGCTAGCGAAACTGCACACATTTAACAACAACATTTGCCGTGCTGTAGCTTTTTCTCAAGTCTATAAAAATCCAAAAAATTGCAGAGCGCGAAACTTAATGCACTGGTCAGCGGAATTACCAAGAAAAGTTTACATCTGAGTGATCAAGCAAGCGAGTGACTTTTGGTCCCACTGCTATACCTCGTTCGTTACGCTTCACGCATTCACGAGTTAAAAAGGAGTAGGTCGAAGCTATAATCAAATATAGGAACCGACAACAGGCAGCAAAACCCAATTATGTTTAATGAAATAAATGCATTTAGTATATACTGAAACAGTGGATAGCATTGTTGGCGCGCTCTGATTGGCTACTGAAACTCGGAATAGCAAGCTAAGTGCTATTCACCTCCCAGCAATTTGCGCGCCAAAATTGTAATCGTTGACAGGAATAAATGAGTTAAAAAGCATCATTTCTTTGATATGCTGTTATTTATAAGTCTTTGCCTAAGCAGTCATAAAAATTAATCTAGATCTGAGAAAACTACAATGATGTATCTGTATATTGAAATAATGTTTGTGCCTCTCGAGTGAATTGTTGATTTTTTGACGGCGACGGCAATATTTATGATTTATTCGGGTCTTAGCAGCATAAAACTAGTACCGACCACGTGGAATTTTAATAAATCTAATTATATGGCATGCAATACTCAAGGCTAAATCGAGTGCTCTGAATGGCTATTCATCGGTCGGGATTTTACAGTACGGACCATTACCATGGAAACGGTCCGTTTGGATATTTCCTCTTGATCGCTCAGCTCCTGGGAAATTCAAACCGCGAAAACACAAAAGCATAAAATCAAATGCAAGAAACCTCGCTAGAAAGCAAATATTGTTTAATTTATTATAAGATTACCCTTCTAACAATTTAGCATGATTGATAACATGAAAGACAAACTCTCTGAGAGGAATACGAACATTCACCGAGCACGTTTTATTATCCAGATGAAGAAGAACTTAAGAAATTTAATTGCTGAGAAAAGGATCACCGACAGCCAGAAAGAAACTGAAGGTTTTAAAAATAACCAAACAAGTGTCAACACTACTGAGAAGACCACGACTGACATGAACCATCTCTTCAGTTACATGAAAGAAAATGGGCTGAATAGTTAAAATATCGAAAGCCTACCTGCGGCCGAGCTTGACTACCTGTTGTCCAAGTTTTTTTTTTTTCATGAATATCCGCAAGAAGAACGGAGAAGAGTACAAAGCAGACACCATATCTGGTTTTCAGCGAAGCGTTTAAAGGTATTTAACCGACAAAAGGTCTCCTGTAAACATCCTCAAGGACAAGGACTTTGAAAAATCCGGGAGAGTTCTTGCTGCGAAACGCGAGACGTTTGTTCATGAGCACTGCAAAGGCAACAAACCTTAAGCTGCCAAGGCACTTGAAAACGACGAAGAAGATGCTCTCTATGAGACCGGAGAATTCGGTGACTCCAACCCAGTTTCACTCCAGAGAACCGTTTATTTTTCATGGAAATGTGAAAATCATCCAGAATGAAAAGAAGCGTCGAGTAATCATTGAAAGTGACGACGATGATTGACTCTAGTACGCTGCTGTACCTGTTGACTTGACTTTGCGAAGTACCGTTTTGTCAAACTTCGATTCAATTCAAACTCTGCCGTTGTGCGAATAAAACATTCCTCAGCGGATGCATGTTCTTTTGCTTAATTGTATAATTCTTTTTTCCCAATTCATTGAATGTTTTCTAAATTCGCAGATCGTATTTATTGTCGTTTCATATGTAGTTCTGCTGGGTTTTTGCTGCTTGCGTCATCATAAGCGGAAAATTCCCTGACATCGTGCCGGAAGCCGGTTGTTTCGCATAAAAAAATGATGCCATATAATAAACTACTTACTAACTGAACTTGCTCGGGACCGTACTGGGGAATATTGGCCCGAGGTCGTGGCAGTTCGGACCTCGCTGCGCTCGGTCCGTACTGCCACGACCTCGGGCCAATATTCCCCAGTACGGCCCTCGCGTTCAGTTAGTAAGAGGTTAGTATAAAAAATTATTATTTTGCATCAAACGAATTCTATTTTTCATGACTGCTAAGGTAAAGGCTGTTAAATATCAGTATATCAGAGAAAGTTACTTTTCGAACCGTAATCATTGGTCGTTCCTTAGGGAGACAACCACTTACGTTTCCACAACCGCTGCAAGTAATCTTCTGGTCATGATCGTTGCTGGTCCGATTAGAACTACACTGAAAGTATTCCTTCAAAATGATAATAATTATACATACCCGAGTTGGTTTGCTCTTTACAACCTGTTTCTTTTTGTTTTGTTTTCCATGTCAGTTGTTCGCCCTGGTTATCACCCAGAAACAGATCAGGTGTACAAAATGACAGCATCACCACGCGGAGTAGCATTAATCATCAACAATGAAAGATTTGACCGTAATCTCGAGAAGAGTCATACAACTCGCAGTGGGTCTGAGCACGATGTTCTTGACATTCAAGAGCTATTTAAAGCCCTCGGATTCGAGGTGCAAACGAAGCAGAATCTTACCAGACAGCAACTGTTGAATGAGTTGGATTCTGTGGCCTGCCAAAATCACAGTGAGTATGACTGTTTTGTTTTGTGGCTTATGAGTCACGGAGACGAAGGCGCAGTCTACTGTACTGATGGCGAAAAGGTACTTATCGAGACGGCTCGTGATATGTTCAGCAATGCAGCATGCACCTCACTTAAGAGCAAACCAAAGCTCTTTTTTGTACAGTCATGCAGAGGCGGGAGAGAAGATGAAGGGGTTGTGGCAGACAAACCAAGTCTGATACCTCAAAAGGTTCATCAGCCAAACGCTGAACTTAAACCTACTGCCTCCAGAATTCCTGAGCAAGCAGATTTCCTCATAGCAAATGCAACAGTTGATGGGTACGTTTCATACAGGAATGAAGTTCACGGAAGCTTGTTTGTTCGCAATCTTGTGGAGGTTTTCTATGAACGTGCTGCGCATGACCATCTTGTTGACATCTTAACTAAAGTCAACAAGAGGGTAAGCGAAAAGCAAGGACGCTCTAACATCGAGGGTAGCGTCAAAGTCGTTAAACAAATGTGTGAGTATACTTGCAGGTTGACAAAAGAGCTCTATTTCTAGGTACATGTACTAGTATAAACTTCTTAACAAGAGAAAAGAATCTTCAGACTCTCTTTAGTGCTTCTGCCGTGTTCGACGTGTGAGCGCCAAAAGCCAGCATAGGAATTTTAACAATTGTCAATTTAGTTGTCATGAATCAAACTAAGCTAATACTTTAAATAACTCCATTTTTTCTTTTGATCATTTATGGACAACATCGATGATTCGGAACCTAATTAACCGTACAAATCGAAATCAAATCCTATCAATGTCATTACTTAATATATGGCAGTTCTACACGAGGAAAGAATGCAGGGGTCATTTTGGCATTGTCTGTTTAAGCCCGGGTGGTCAGATAGCGAGGATCGAGAGCGTTTAGAATAAAAGCGTGCTTTACCCGCCTTATCCGTCAGCACTCACAAAAAGTTTTCCTTTGCGCGCCGCCTACCCTTCGTTACCCTGTGTCTATCATGCACAAGATAGATGCTTTAACACGTGTGAACTCAGTCACAAAGTCTTACATCGTTTTTGAACTTGTTCTAATCTTCAATACCGAGTATAGTCGAACCCTGTTTTATAGACTGTTTTGTGGACTGTTTTATGGCTTAATGCGGACACACCGTTATTACGGAGAGTTGTGTTGGTCCAGGCCGAAGGCCCATACATTTTCTCTAAAATTTAACCGATTAATACGTTAATAGGGACAATGGACAGTTTTTTCCCGTCCCGATTAAAACAATCTCATACAAAGTTGTCCTCCTTAATACGGACAATTGGCTAATTCTGAGCGATAAAAATATTCTCATGCAAATGCGTTAAGTCAGTCAGTTACACATATACTATCAGTTTGGTTAAAAGAAAATTAAGACTGACGTTTGTCTAATCGTAATCTTTTACTTTACTGTTTCAGTGGGGTTTGAAATGGCAATTTTCTGCATTTTTTCTTAAAAGCGTTGAAACATTCGTGGTCCCTTCGGAGTTTGACTGTAAAACTTATTCGATTTATATTTCTCACATAGGTCACGTGACAATACGTCTCCTCGCATTTCGCAACCGTAAAAAGCACGGTTTTTAGTGACCAACAATTTTCTAGGAGTGAAGAAATCAAATTCACTGTTAATATTGGCTGCCATGATATATACATATATTATCTTTTTTTAATTTATTTATCTATTTATTTTTTGCTAAAATTTAATGTGGTTCGATCGGATTTTTCAATGGTGATACCATCTCAGTTTGAACACAAAATACAACGACGTAACAAATCAACCAGGAAATGGAGTGCTATACTTGTTCATGATACAGATTGAAATTTCAGATACCGATGTGACAAATTGGCATATATTTGGTTAGGCAATCAAGTGTTTTCCGATATGGAAGATCTTTTGGAATTTACACCAGTATAAAACATCTGGTCCCGGTTGTTCGAAAGCCGACTAACGCTAATCCCGGATTAAAAGGTAACCGAGGATTCCATTTCTCTGTTTAAAAATGTTTTCAAAAGGTCATTTATAGCTAGTAGTGAAGACGAGTTTAAGTCAAAACTGAAGGGCAGAAAACTTTGGAAAATTTTCAATTGTTGAGTTATTTAACCGGATTCAAAATTGACGCTAATCCTGGGTTAGCTTAATCGTGCTTTGAACAACCAAACAATCCCGCTCCAATTAAACAAATACATCACAAGTGCATTGGAAATATATTAATACGAATGCAATGTTTCCTGAGTTGATTTCAATATCTGGCAAACTAAAATTATTTCAATGAACTTCAACCATTGGAAGATCATTTAAAATATTAATTAAATTCAAAGCCTACAGAGTTTTGAATTGGGTATCAGAAAAACCTTCAATATGTATGAGTTTCGTCTTTGCGGCATATCGGGTAGTGACTCAAATGTAATGGGATGACTATAAGCGTTGATTTATTTCTTAAGCGGAAATGAGTATGAGGACCCTACAGACCGGCCCTAAAATGTATGTTTCGTTTTCTTCTCTAGCTCAAATTAGTTGTTTTTGCAGAGATTCCGTAAAGTCGTATAATTTTGGCATTGTTTTGAGCGTGATAGTTGTCTTGTTTCTACAGTAATTAAGTAAGAAATGTCATAAACATTTTTTTAGTTGATAAATACATTTTAAATGTGTGTTTATCCATCTTCAGTTATAAATTGAAGTAAGAGCTAATACCAATTACATATAGTTAATGATAGACTGTAAGCAGTTTCTATGTGACCATAACATATATTCAATAAGATATCTTCATCTAGCAACAATTCGTTAAAAGGCCTTCCTACCACTGACATTTGGAAGGATACAGGTCGCGCCAGTGTATTGTAATCTTTTTAAAAATAGCTTGAGTTCAGTTGGATATTTTTTAAGTATAACTTAACCTTTTTTACACTTGATATATTTTAAAAGCGAATATCGTTAAGGGTTGAGCAAAATTGAGAATGGGAAATAAAACCTCCCCTTCATTTTTATCTCATGAATACGCGATGCGTTCGACGAGATATAGTAGAACAGATTCACTCGTTCCATCATTTGTAAACTTTTTTTAATTCCCCAGTGTATTACTGTTAAAAGATGATTGCTGTAATTGGCCGAAAGTACTTACTAGGGTAGGGTAATGCATGATCTTGTACTTTCTTAATTCATTTCTGAAGAATCATGATCACTTTCTGTTATTGTAACAGAAAATCCCATAATTGTTATCGGGGCATATCGAGGCGAGATAAAACTGGAGAAAAGTTACATTTTCCGCCTACTTACCAGTTTTCTTAGGGGAGGGGAAAGGTTTTAGTAAAACGAACACAATTTTAGTAAAATGTTTACGGCATGCACTGATTACAAGACCTCAATGCCCCAATACTCTGACAAATTTTAAAATGCATAGCATTGTAGTGTAATACATTGTGTTGTATTGTGCCGTTCTGGAATGTATTGTTAAATTATTGTTATGGTCATATAATACAATACAATACCATGCATAAATTTGTCCGAGTATTGGACAACCCTCCCCACCAAGGAAGGAGTAGTAATCCTCTCAGTCTCTTCATGCTACAGAAACCGGGATTAGCTCCGACAGTTGTGAGCCATAAGGCTTGTGAAGACTTACCTTGCGCATGTCTTTTAATTAACCAATAAATACTCAAGACAACAACATGTTACCAGTGCTAAGCGCGGGAATCCGTGCAACCGGTGCCAAGCGCGGGAAACATCCAACCCAACCAGCTCCAAGCACGGGTAAACATGCAACTGGCTCCAAGCGCGGGAAGCATCTAACTGGTGCCAAGCGCGGGAAATCATCAACCGGCTTCAGGCGCGGGAAAACATGCAACCGGCTCCAAACGCGGAAAACATGCAACTGGTTTTAAGTACGAAATAACATGCAATCGGTGCAAAACGTGGGAAAACATTCAACCTCTGCTAAGCCGACGTGGGAAATAATGAAACCGGTGTCAAGGGTGGCAAACCATACCATTGCTAAGCGAAGGAAAATGTGCAACCGGTGCTAACCGCACAAAATATGCAACCAATGCCAAACGCGGAAAAACTTGCAATCGGTGCCAAGCGCGAAATGATAAAGGTTCAATCACTAGAATAGAACCAAGATCACCCACTCAGTGTTTCACTCAATTTTTTCGGCTCTCTCTCTCTCTCTCTCTCTCTCTCTCTCTCTCTCTCTCTCTCTCTCTCTCTCTCTCTCTCTCTCTCTCTCTCTCTCTCTCTCACTCTCTTTACAGACCCTAGCAAACCGGTTATACGGTGTAATGGCCTGGACCATTCCAATTCTCGTCGCTTGTTCTACGTTTGGCGCTGCTAATGGCAATGCTTTCGCAGGAGGAAGGTAGTATGCAATATGGCATGCTTTGAGGTTATATTCCAAAAATATACAAGCATTCAATGTAATGCCTTTTCAGATTGGTATTTGCTGCTGCTAGAGAGGGACATCTTCCCCAGTTCCTCGCAATGATTCACACCAAGAGACGAACGCTGCTTCCAGCGATGGTGTTCTCGGTGAGTTGCAGTTGCTAGAACCATTCTCCGCCCCTCCAATCAGAGGACCTCGTCTACAGGGCCTACTGCGAATGTCACCCAGTGGTGCCTTACCATTACACATTTTTTCTTCTACTTTTTGCAGAGATTTTATTTGGGTATTTCTTGGTGATACAGAAATCATTGTTGGTTAGCTATTGTATTTTACACAATACAATATACTAAATTCTATGTGCAGTTTGATTGGTCATTGCCTATGATCTATTAGAGTACAAACGGACAGCTGTTGTCATGGAGAATTTATTTTCTCTGTTTTGTTCAACATGGCGGACAAGTTTAGAAATGTCGATAAGATTAGGTGCAGTTACACACACCACGGTAAATAGCATTTCCCATGGTAGATCATGCCGCGGTGCATCACACTTGGGTTTAGTATACCGTGTTAACCAGCGGTTACACTCGATTTGTGATTTGCCAAAAAAATGTCACGCAATTCAGTGTATCACTTTTGCTTTGCGGTTAAGTGTTGATGTCAAACAGAGCATCGTGATTGGCTCTTGTACCTTGGGCATCAAAACACCATTGCAATTGACCACACGTTGAATGTCATGGGCGCTTCGTGTGATCTTTTTTATGTATTCATGGATATTTACCACGGGAAATTTACCTCGGGAAATGTCGGTCACACTCACTAAATGCAATTTCCCGTGGTGAAAGGGTCATTTACCACGGTAAAAGTGCCCCGAGTAACTGCACCTATTATCTCAAAAAGGGCAAGTAAAGTCATCGAAAAAGGAGAAGAAGTTTGAAGTTTGTCCCCTTTGAATTAAGAAAATGACGAAACCGAAACGAAAACTGAGTAGTTTTGTTGACGTGGAAAATGCCGAAATTAGAAAAAAATATCCTCCAACAGTCAGCATGATCATAGTCGAGTGCTACGAAGCTAATATTTCTTTCCTGTTATGGTATAAACAAATAGATTCCATTTTGCCGTGCATCTGTTAAGTTGCAGATCAGAGATCATATCTCACACCAAGGGTGGAGAAGCAGCCCATTTTTAAATCGTGGTGGTATGCTCGGAGTTTTTAATTGGTTCAATGAGGGTGACGCCTTGGTTTTATTAAACACGGACCCGCGCTATAAAAGGGATTGCTCCGCCCCCTCTTTGTCACACCATCACTGCTTCAGCGGCTAATCAAAGATAGCTGACACTGCGAGCAACACAACATTTTTAATTGGTTCAATGAGGGTGACGCCTTGGTTTTATTAAACACGGACCCGCGCTATAAAAGGGATTGCTCCGCCCCCTCTTTGTCACACCATCACTGCTTCAGCGGCTAATCAAAGATAGCTGACACTGCGAGCAACACGGAGGAACACCGTTGCCCCCCAAAATAGGTCTAATTCTACCTTCACCAGCTCAATCTTGTATAGGATTTATCTTTCACGAAAATAAAACTAAAAACATTATTTGAATTTGTGCGCCTTTTAGCATGAATATGATATTTTAGCTTGCCAAATTTGAATTTCGCGCCGGTAACGGTTCTCCATTGGCGAGCGGATGCACGTGATGTTGACAGTTCGGTGTCAAGTGTGAAATGACTGGCGGCTTGGCCAGGCCAAGGTTCCTTTTATAGCGCGGGTCCTTGTTCAAGTGAGCTTTCGTTAATCTTCGGAGTTTTCGAGACACTATTACTTCTTATATTCGCCGTATCTGAATACACTATCTTCTTTATTTTTTCTTTTCTTGTTTTATCAGAGTATCATTTCATTCCTGATGTTAATTCCTGACTCCACATCTTTTGAATCGTTGTTGAATTACTTCAGTTTCTTTGGCTGGTTGTCTTATGGACTCACAATCTCTAGCTGCCTGGTTTAGATACAAAAGGCCTAATGATAGAAGGCCTTATAAGGTAAGTCAGAACTTGACTTTCCTAATGTGGTTCTTACGTTTGTGTATGTGGATGAAAATCTAAAGCGTGAACATTCAAATGAAAGCTATTGCTGAGCAGTACTTTCCTGTGGTGCTGTTTATTGTGCTGTACAAGGTGGTTCTAACTTTTGATTCTGTGGATGAAATCCTGAAGTGTGACCATTCAAATGAAAGCAACTGAGCAGTACTTTTTTCCTGTGGTACTGTTTATTATGCTGTACAAGGTGATTCTAACTTTTGAGTTTGTGGATGAAAAATTAAAGTGTTACAATTCAAATGAAAGCTACTGAGCAGTACTTTCCTGTGGTGCTGTTTATTATGCTGTGCAAGGTGGTTTTAACTTTTGAGTCTGTGGATGAAAAATTTAAGTGTTACCATTCAAATGAAAGCTACTGAGCAGTACTTTCCTGTGGTACTGTTAATTATGCTGTACAAGGTGGTTCTAACTTTTGAGTCTGTGGATGAAAAATTAAAGTGTTACCATTCAAATGAAAGCTACTGAGCAGTACTTTCTTGTGGTACTGTTTATTATGCTGTACAAGGTGGTTCTAACTTTTGAGTCTGTGGATGAAATCCTAAAGTGTGACCATTCAAATGAAAGCTACTGAGCAGTAGTTTCCTGTGGTACTGTTTATTATGCTGTACAAGGTGGTTCTAACTTTTGAGTTTGTGGATAAAAATCTAAAGTGTGATCATTCAAATGAAAGCTATTGAGCAGTATCCGTGTCATCTAGTATATATTTTTTTTTTCGGTGGCGTAACATGATAGAGATCATCTCTATCAGTTTACCGGTGTATAGAAGGGGTTAAGAAAAAACTGAATAATTTTTTTGGTGGTGGTGGTGAAAACAATACAATTGTGGTGGAGGCGGAAGAGGAGGCGGAGGATCAAGGGAGAGGAGGGAGGTAGAAATTCAAGAAATCATTCTTTGTCAGAGCGGAGGAGGGAGAGGAGGATTCGTCCCGGTGTGAATTAACAGAGCGTCATAATTAAAATCGGAAATGTTTCATTTCATGTTGTCTGCGATTTCTCGAATGTTGTTTCATTTTTTTTTCTATCCCCTTCTGAAGTTTGTTAATCTTAGCGAGGGCGCATCAGACTACAAAAAAAAGATCATAACTTTGGAACGGGGCCGAAATTTAAAAAAGGCCGACACCGTTTTGCATTTCAATTATCATTAAACATTTCTGCCAAATTTCAACTACATTTAGGCTTAGTGGTGAATCTGGCTTCTTTCTTAGACGTTTCTTTTTACGAAATTTACAAAGATATGAAGCGATTTTACATTTATTCAGCTTTCACAAAATGTATAGGTTGTGGAGGTTTTCTTGTAACGCAAGCCCGTAAAATCACGAAAACGTAAAATTGTCACTCCACCTATGCTGAAACTTTTTGATACAGGTTTGACAGCATTTCTTTCCCTTTTATAGGTTTGGATAGGAATTCCCATCTTCGTGGTTTTGGTTTCATCTTACTTGGTAATTGCACCGATTTACCAAGCACCACTGCAATCGTTTTTCTGTTTGCTGTTTATTTCAACTGGGATTCCACTGTACTTTATTTTTGTACGATATAAGAAAGCTCCAGTAAAGTTTCTTTGCTTTGCGGGTAAGTTTTGAAATTTATAAATAGGAAGTACAGCAGTTTTTGACTGACCATCATGTTTGTTTAGCGTTGAAATTACTTTGAAAAAACGTCAACCATTCAGCAATATATCCCTCTTATATGGTGTGACTTGGCTTAGCGCGTTTTCCCGTGCTTTCTATCGGTTAAGCTTGGTTCCTACTAGCGACGTAAAGGCCCGTTTACACAGGCGATTTTTTGTGCAATTTTAGTCGCACTTGTCGATGCAATTTTTGTCGCGCGCTAGTTGCATCTTCAAATCGTATGTGTAAACGGGCGACGATTTCAATGCGATTTGGGCACGATTTGTCGCGCGATGTCGCAGAGGTTTCGACCATGTTCAAAAGTTGCATTGGAGAGCGCGACAAAAATCGCATCGAAAATTAAGCGAGGTATAAGCGGAATCGCAATTGCAATCGCAAGAACCTTACGATCTAGTGGAAATCAAAACGACGTAAGCGGACAGTAAGCTACGAAAGCAAAAGAGGAATCGGAAAAAAAGGAATCCTTCTGATCCTTCCGAATCCGATTCCGGCTAGCTTCCGATTCCGATTGTGACTCCTTATTTTGATTTACACTAGACTTGAACTTGAACCAGAATGTAAAGGCCCGATTACACAGGCGATTTTTTTGTGCAATTTTTGTCGCACTTGTCGATGCAATTTTTGTCGCGCGCAAGTTGCATCTTCAAATCGCATGTGTAAACGGGCGGCGATTTCAGTGCGATTTGGGCGCGATTTGTCGCGCGATGTCGCAAGAGTTTCGAACATGTTCGAAACCTGATGCAACTTGGTGGCAATTTTCGGGAAATCACAGCAAATCAAAGCAAATATCGCATCCGAATCCCACAGGAAATCGCCGCTAATTTACACTTGCGACAAAAGTTGCATTGGGGCGCGACAAAAATTGCATCAAAAATCGCATGTGTAAACAGGCCTTTACGCTTCCGACTCCGACTCCTCTCGTCGCTAGTGGGAACCAGCCAATACATGTTTTCCCTCGCTTGGCACCAGTTAAAAGGCAGTTATACGTTTTCCCGCGCTTGGCACCGGTTACATGTTTTCCCGCGCTTGGCACCGGTTACATGTTTTCCCGCGCTTGGCACCGGTTACATGTTTTTCCGCGCTTGGCACCGGTTACATGTTTTCCCGCGCTTGACACCAGTTACATGTTTTCCCGCGCTTGACACCGGTTACATGTTTTCCCGCGCTTGACACCGGTTACATGTTTTCCCGCGCTTGACACCGGTTACATGTTTTCCTGCGCTTGGCACCAGTTACATGTTTTCCCGCGCTTGACACCGGTTACATGTTTTCCCGCGCTTGACACCGGTTACATGTTTTCCCGCGCTTGGCACCAGTTACATGTTTTCCCGCGCTTGGCACCGGTTACATGTTTTCCCGCGCTTGACAACGGTTACATGTTTTCCCGCGCTTGACACCAGTTACATGTTTTCCCGCGCTTGACACCGGTTACATGTTTTCCCGCGCTTGACACCGGTTACATGTTTTCCTGCGCTTGGCACCAGTTACATGTTTTCCCGCGCTTGGCACCGGTTACATGTTTTCCCGCGCTTGGCACAGCTTCCATGATTTTCTGCGCTTGGCAGCGGTTACATGTTTTCGCGCGCTTGGCACCGGTTACATGTTTTCCCGCGTTTGGCACAGCTTCCATGATTTTCTGCGCTTGGCAATGGTTGCACGTTTGCCCATCCTTGGCAACGATTGCACTTTTCCCACGTATGACATCCTTTGCACGTTTTTCTGCACTTTGCACTTCGATAGCACTGGTTGCATTTTTTCCCGCGCTTGGCACCGGTTGCATTTCTTTTTTCGCGTTTGACATCAGTTGCATGTTTTCCAACCGTCAGCACCCGTTACATGCAAATTTGTTTTCTGGTACATCAGCTGCATTTTCGCTTGTTGGCAATGGCTAGATGCATGTGACCACATTGACTTTGGGTTACACACACTCATTGCCAGGAAAATCGCTATTTCCCAGCACACAGCAGGCCTCACTTTAACGTCACAATTAACTTCTCTTCCTTTCACTTGTTTTTGTTTTTAGATCGCGTCACTTTCAAGTTGCAAAAGATCTGTGATGTGGCATTTTCTGAGAGCGAGGAAGACATCATTTCATTCTAACCAGAATCCATTATCATCAAGGGATTGTAGCCAATACCATGTTGTATATATGCATTATAAACTGTGTAAGCTAAGCCATGATATAATCGCTCAGATAGCGCCCCTTCAATGGGTTATTCAAAATACATTTTGGAATAATAGGTGTGAAATTTTTAAAATTAACTTTTTCTTTTAAAAATTAGAACATATTATCGAATATATATTCCGATGAATAGCACATATTCTGCTCCCAGAGACTATATTCTCTTGTTTGCTCTTATCATAATGACATCGGATTGTTAATTTTTTCCTGGGAATAATAAAATTCGAAAATAATCACAGATTAACTTATTCAAGTCACTGCTAAGTCTGCTAAATGCCTTCTTTAGTCATTTAGCAGTGGCTGTACTTGGTATGAGAAAATTAGTTAGAATTATAGGTGGCTTTTAGAGCCAACAAAAAGAGAAATAGGTAAAATTTTGGAAATAATTTCGAAATTGGTTGCGCGAGATATGAAATTTCCCGCTGCACTCTGATTACTCGTTCATGAACATGCTAAAACCACAGGTTCACCATCCTCTGTTTGTGTGGTGTGCCTGTAATGGCCGTATCGGCTTATAAAACTAGCCTTCCTAATGGCGAAATTAAGGGCCCTTAAAACTGCTAAAAATAAAAAAAAACTTTCAAAATCACTGTCATGCTGTTTAACTTTGTTTTTCTGTATTCATTTTGGCGGTTTGAGGCTCACCTTTTACGGTATTGAAGCGAAAAAAAATATGACAGAATATGACATGTGTTGTTCTTAGGGGTAAAAATCCATTTGAGCTACGCCCGTCAAACAAGATTCTGGTACCTTTTAGGATGTTTTTCAAAATTTCCGACGAACACCCCCGTTATTTTTATATGTGAGTCCCCCCTCGGGACGCGAGGTTCATCTAAAAGATAAAGCGATTCTTGATCCTTGTGGTATACATGTAAATAGTATAGCTAAAAACGGCAAACTGATCCTTACGGTAAGAAGAAGAGATTGCGATAGAAGTGAAATAAAAAACAAACAGTTGTAATGGAACATTTCGTGCTGGATATATAGCGTAGGATTAGGTTGTAAAAGCACGTGATTTCATGAACGGGTCGCTCTCGGTACTCAGAACCTTGTATGCTCTCGGCTACGCGATTAAAACTGTTTAAACGACTTCAGAATAGTCTGGACCCTTTTTTGTGTGACGTTTATTACACAGTTGAATATATTTCGGTTTGCAAAACAAACCTTCTACGGGGGCTAAAAAACGAAAATGCATACAGATATAAAAGGACCGTTACATATAAAACTTTTGAAATATGACATAACAGAATAACAGAAAATGATTGGCGACAAAGAAGCTAAATGTAACCAGAAACACATAAGTTATAATTTTAAGAAAAACGACAAAACGTTTTAGTTTGAAAAACATGTTTCGACAGCAACTTCTGTCATCTTCAGTTAATAAGTAATGTACAAAGCGTTGACAGTGAATATATAAATGGGAACAAATGTTAATTATACTAGTAACAACAATGTAAATAAAAGCGTGGCAATGTGAGAATTATAAGGATAGTTTCAAATTTACATGATATAATTGTTGATTCAAAGACGGTTTTTCTCTATGAATATGAAAAGCCTCTTTTATCTTAAGTTGGAAACTCGTAGAAGCGTGATCTAAAATATGAAAGCAATCTTGTGAACACAAGGTACGACAATGTTCAGAATTAAGTAGATGTTTGAAAATGTGAGAGGTCCTGTCATTGACTAAGTGCTCACGCACGCGTGTGGAAAAATGCCGGGTTGTTTCGCCGACATAACAGGCATTACAGCCCGCACATACAAACTTATAAACCACACGCGAACGAAACCCGTCAGGGACAGGGTCTTTCACTTCACCTACATTTTACTTTAAGCTGCCCTACACAGGACATTTTTCTGTCGTTACTCAGAAAAAGATTCGTCACTTTATCAAGCGCTGTTGCAATGATTTGGATATAAAATTATTTTTTTCTTCCTTTAAGATAGGCAACATGTTTAGTGTGAGATAAAAGAGGCTTTTCATATTCATAGAGAAAAACCGTCTTTGAATCAACAATTATATCATGTAAATTTGAAACTATCCTTATAATTCTCACATTGCCACGCTTTTATTTACATTGTTGTTACTAGCATAATTAACATTTGTTCCCACTTATATATTCACTGTCAACGCTTTGTACATTACTTATTAACTGAAGATGACAGAAGTTGCTGTCGAAACATGTTTTTCAAACTAAAACGTTTTGTCGTTTTTCTTAAAATTATAACCTGCCTGCTAACATCAAGACCTTTTGGAAACACATAAGTGGGTTGAAACGTGTAACGCGCATTCACAGCTTCCGAATATTCATTTTTTGCTTAGTACCATATTTGGAAACCCCTTGGTCCCTCGAGATTGGAAGCAAGTTGTTCTAGCGAATTGATTGGTTAATATTTCTATCTTGATTTTCCAAATATGGCTGTAACAACTTCTAAGCAAATTGAATAATCGGAAGCTTGTTTTGAAGCGTACAAGAGACAGTTGCACGTTTCAACCCACTTATGGCCTATGGGTTTCTGATGTAACTAATTAAGTTAATCACGTCTATTTGTTCCACGAGGAAAAAGAGTCATCGCTTTATCTATAAAATGGGCCTTGATCCTCATCGTATAAATAGACGTGATAAACGAGGCCCATCTTATAGATAAAGCGATGACTCTTGATTTACGTGGTATAAATAGACGTGATGAACTTAATTAGTTACATTTAACTTCTTTGTCACCAATCATTTTCTGTTATTCTGTTGTATGTCATATTTCAAAAGTTTTATATGTAACGGTCCTTTATATCTGTATTCATTTTTGTTTTTTAGCCCCCGTAGAAGGTTTGTTTTGCAAACCGAAATATATTCATCTCTTTGTTTTTTTATTTCACTGTCAAGATCTCTTCTCCTTGCCGTAAGGATCAGTTTGCCGTTTTTAGTTGTACTGGACTATACTATTTACATGTATACCACGAAGATCAAGTATCACTTTAACTTTTAGACGAGCCTCGCGTGCCTTTCTGACTAAGGGCGCTTACCATTTGTCAGAACTGGACGGCCAGACCGGTCCGTTTGTAACTAGAATGCATCTTTTGGAAGACTTGTTCCTACAAGTCCATCAAAAGGGTGCATACTATTTCCAAATTGACCAGTCTGGCTGACCAGTTCTGGCAAATAATGGAATAATATTACGAATTGAGCGATCCGGCCGGCCAGTTCTGACAAATGGTAAGCGCCCTAAGATGCGGAGCCCGGAGGGAGGGGGGGGGGGGGGGGGTACCCCTTATATAAGCTATATAGGTATGTGTGGCGCCAAAGAGTACGGTTTTTAGCCATTTTGGTCTGAAATAGGGCATCGATTTTGACCATTTTTGGTCAGGAATTGGGTGTTTTTTTTTAGAAGAAGCTACGTTTTTTATCATTATTCAATTCAATTCAATTAATCAATTCAATCAATCAATTAACTTTATTTCAACACGGTAAAACGGCTCAGTAAAACTGTTTTTCAGACATGCCGTGCCCTTAAATATAATCTAAACTAAATGATAACAAAAAATATATATGTATATAGTAGCAAAACTGTTACACTATACTAGTGTAAATAATACTAATAAGATTAATAAAAACACCAACTTACATCATAACATCCTCTATACACACATAAAAATTTAGCCCCTCCCTGAGCCCTTCTCAAATGTTTTACGCCAGCCGCAGCAGTTCCTGGGTCTCGGGTCAGCTGCGATCATGTATCTTCTGGTCTGAAATAGTGTATCAAATTGCGGGTCAGGTCTGAAATAGGGTATGAAATTAAAAATCACTTATTTTGGTCTGAAATAGGGTAAGGGTTTCAAGAAACGTGCTTTAATTTTAATTTTAATTTTATTTTTCAACATTACATTATTGAAAGTACAAGTCAAATCTGCAAAGGACCGCAAAGCGGTAAACGATACGTAGGATCTACGAAAGACCTAATCAACCAAAAAAATGAGCAAACATAACCGACAAACTGCAAGGCTGATCTGACTCCGTAAAAAAGTAGACTTTGCGAGACGGGTCATTGTGCAATGTAATCAGCCAAAAAAAAACATAACCGACAAACTGCAAGGCTGATCTGACTACGTAAAAAAGTAGACTTGCGAGGCGGGTCATTGTACAATCTATTTACGACTACATTCTTTTGGTCGTTTTTAGTTTGCTATTGTAAGTTCGATTGTAGTTTTCATTAGAGTGTAATATTTTAGGATTTAGAAGTATATAAATATGTATTTAGCCTTATTTGTGTATTAGCCTGATGTTTACCCGTGTATAAATATAAATGTCGATGATGATGACCCAATTTTCGGGGAGTACCCCCCCCCCCCCAACCCCGGGGGGGGGGGGAATGACTAGAAATGGAAACAGGGTCTCAATCTCTTCTCCTTGCCGTAAGGATCAGTTCGCCGTTTTCCTTTCAACATTTTTATTGATGCAGGTCTACGAACGATCCGGCACTCTTCACTGGTTTGTCGCTCAACGCTGTAATTTTGCCGCTATTTTAGCTTGCTCGAAGACCAGGACATCTTAAGCTGAACACGCGGTTCATACAAAAGTTTGTTGTTGGCTGAGCGAACAACTATTTATTTTAAGTAAATAAGAAGCAAAGGACCGCGAACGAAAATGCTGCCGTTGTACGTAGGATCTGTAACAGATCGACTAACTATTATGACTACGGCGTATTATGATTTATCCCCTGATTAGTTACATTTATTTACGTTAACTTTTTGTCTTTCAAGAATTATTTTGATCCCTGATCCCTTATCACACCTCTTTGATCCCTGATCCCGCGGCAGTGATCTTTGATCCACATTTCACACCTCGGTATTACGACCCTGATTTATTCGATTTCATGTGGGATCACAGACTTGCCATCCTAAGTTTGCGGCGTGATGGTCGGTAGTAAGCCTAGCCTCGGGTATAGTAGTAGTATCTATAACTAACATGCCAGGAGACTTGCGGGGCTGAAATTCAAAGATTTTTTGTTTCTTGTTGGTGACAACTGTTGTCAGTTTCGAGAGCCATCTTTTATTTTCCCGGGTCACACGTTGTTAGTTTCATTCTGTTTAACCAATCACAGAGCAGTATTTTGGCACGCCTTTCCCGGGTCCCCTTGAACGTAAAAGACGGCCATTTTGTATTTGACGCGATATACTTGTGGTCACTCTATATAGCATGTTGACGGTTTTATTATTTTCATTTTGTTATATTTTAGACTTCAGCAACGATTGTAGTTGTTGAAGTAAAGCTTTAATGGTTTTTTAGCTATCAAAATAGCCCTTATGCACCAGTCAATGTAAACCCCCGCACCCTCCGGGCCGGGACATAGCGGGGCATTTGCCTGGCGCTCACTGCAAAAGTTGTTAAATGCCCCGCACCCGGAGGCCATTTTTTTGCTCTAATCGGCGTTAATGACCCCGCTCAAATGCCCTGCTCCTTTTGGGCAAATTTAATTTTAGACATTAGCATTATAATGTAAAAAAAAAAAAAAACTGACAGCGAAAGCGGTAGAAGACACAGCTTAATGTAAATGCTTCAAACTTACATGAAATTTCAACATCACACACCGTTGCAAGGAACTGGCTGATTTGGCAGTCTCTGATTTCACATTTGGAGAAAATATTCCACCTGTTTGCAATTTAAAATTGTAGGACAAATAGAGACAAGCGAACAACTCACTTAAACGGTACTATTAAAATACAGTTTTTAAACTGTGTTAGATATAACTTGAACGAAAAAAATGCTGGATATAATGGGTTGATTATTTGAAGATCGGACACTCCACATGCTTGTAACCGAACAGCTACCCTGGTTAACCTTGGCAGTCATCACAGTACCAGTGTCCTGTAGGCTCTCTTGTGATTCCCACGCAAGAAAAGTGAAACCATTCAACTGGGCACTGTGGATTATCACATGCAATCATATATATCATGGCCTAAACAAAACAGTCGCCAGACTGTGAAACTCATTACAACGTAGTGAAAAGAACACTGCACAAATTAAATGACAATGGAGATAAACAGATTCAGAGAGCTCCGGAAAAAAACATTTCTCAACTACAAAGCGGAGCAGTGACTGAAATGCGCTTGATTTATACTCTCTGCGAAACATTACATAGCTTTATAAAAAGCTGCAATTATCTCTGAAAATTAATTAGGACCAACATATCACCAGTCCATGAAAATACGACCTAGGCTTGCAATAAAAACACTGCTGGGCCCAACCGGAAAAAAAACTAGTTGCAAGAAACCATTGACGGTCGATAATTTCGAACTTAAGATCCGACTACCTGAGAGATTCAAAGAGAGTGAAGAACCTTACATTGTTTGTAAACTTCTACTCAGAAAATGGCTACATGAGCACAGCAAGAGGTCAAACAAAACTGAAGAAAGTCGCCGATTGACTAGAGCTCCAGAATTGAAGAAAGCCGCCGAGAATACAGCATAATTTCAAAACGACCTCCAAATCAAAGCTTGCTCAAAGCCTACATGCAATATCAAAAGGTTTTACTGCAGAGCTATTCTAACGAATGCCACGATGGCATCAGATAAAAGCCGACACAAACTGCCATCGCTATTAAACACTGACGCCCCGTGTAAGGAACAGAGCTCTCAAGTTGATTTGCTGGGAAAGAGTGAGTTTTTCGACGGCGTAGCCGTCGATTGTGACGGCGCAGGCGTCACCTCCCTAGGGGGGTCTGGGGGCATGCCCCCCCAGAAAATGTTGAAAAATTTAAGTAGCTAAGACGCGTTTTCCTTTATTCTGAGCGGAAATGTGACCCTTTAAAAGTGACTATTTAGATCCCAGATTGTTCTTTTAATTGGACTAATATCAACTCTTTCCTAACATTCTGACGTATCCAGAAGTAAAATAATAACAATTTCATGAATTTTACACTGTTGGAAAAAGTTCGAAGCGAGTACAATGGAAACAAGGACTAATTATATCAAGAAATATAGTTAATTCACGCAGGTACTTACTTAAAGCAGCAATTTTCTACCTCAGAATCAACTGTTTTAATCAGAAACCTTAAATGCGTGAGAAATATAAGTTTTAGCGTGAGAGCGTGAGATTGGATTCGTTTGCGTGAGTTTCACGCTCAATGCGTGACACTTGAGAGCTCTGAAGAGGTCAAAACTAGCAGACAGCTTAAAAACACAAATGACATCGAGACTAAAGTCTGTATCATTTTGCGACGTTTAGAAGACTTTTAATTCAGTCACCTCGAAATCTCCATATACCCGCTACAAATACAAGAAGCATCATTTTGCGAGCTTAACTATAAAATGGCTAAAACACTCGAGAGGGAGTCGCGTAGCTTGTCACTCTTTATTACACCAACACTGGCATCCGGATAAAACAGCAGCCATTACTAAACGAAATATACGAAGAACCGCCCCTAATATCATACAAAAGGGAACGTTCTCTAAAAGATATACTCGTACGAGCTGACCTTCTTAAACTTAAAGGCTAAAACACGCGCGTGGGAGCGAGTGCGTACGCATGCCACTCTTATTCACGGCCGCCATCTTGCTGGATTTACGATTCTAGTCCCAGTCCGCCTCGGTGGAAAATGCCCCGGTCCATGCCCCGGCTGATTTTGGATGCCAATGCAAAAGTCGTCAAAGCCCGCGATACCCGCGGCCCTTTCTCCTGTCAAATCGTGGAAAATTCCCCGCATATGCCCCGCCATGTCCCGGCCGGGGGGTGCGGGGGTTTACATTGACTGGTGCATTACGCTTTGGTCAGTCGTTCGTTCTGTGAACAGCAAGATGCCCAGCACTCCCCGGAAAGTCCACGGCAACAAAGAAGGTAGGATTGTATTTGGCGCTAGAAACAATATTTGAGTTAAGGGCACCTCTATTTTACGTGGAGAAATGCTTCACTGATAAATACAGCTAATTTCTGGCTATTTTAAACGCAGGCATGTCGAGGGGAACAGCTAATATGACTGACAGTGATAGCGATGATAGTGATTTGCCATCGTTGATTTCTTGCACTTCTGATGGCGAGGTAGATAAAAAACAACACATAATTGATTAGAATTTTTGTATTTTCCCTTAATATAATGACCATTAAAGTCTCTCATGCAATTTAATAACGAAGATTCTTGTTTTCTTGGCTCGAAGGATTCCGACGATGAAGAAGATTATCGTAAAAAACCCGCAAGTAAAGCGAAAGGAAAGGCAAAATCTACAACAAAGACAAAAAACAACGGTTCGTTCTGTCTATGTGGTATTATATTTGTCTGTTTACTGGTAAACGAATGAAAGGAATGTAGCTTTGTAGTAACTTTGTTTTACTCATTTAGTTAAAATATCCCTACTGTTCAAAAACTATTAATTTTCATTGATTTTGCTTTAAAGGACCCTAGTCATCCAAAATGCACTGCGCGCTCAAACGGTGAAATCCGCAGGGAGTACTTGTCTGCCATTCATTCTCCAGTCCCATTCTTCCAGTAGCATCCCCTCATGTAGACCCTGCCATTGTTTGATTTGCAAAAACACTCTGAAGCTATGGTATTTGGTGGCGGCAGACGTGGGGGGTAGATTCTGTGGCTGTATCTGACGGCCTCTGGTCGCTACTTTTTCGTAATACCGTTGGTACCGCATGCGGTCGAGGCCTTCTCCAGGTTTTCCTCCATACAGCGCCACAAGCACATTTTCTCCTGCTTTAGCGATGTCAACTGGGGGCGAACGAAAGGCGTCAAACACTTTCGCCTGATCTCTGAAGTATGCGCTTTCGCTGTACTTCTTAAGGGATGCCGTCTTACCAAGCCCATAAGGGCGAGACGTGGTGTCGCAGCCCATAACTGCATGTAGAAAAAGCATGTTGCGACACACTGCCTCGCCGAGCTCCGCCCTCACTTTCCACACTTTGATCTCTTTGGAGTTAGCCTTTGGTTCTGGTCGGAAGAACAAATCGCATCCATCTGCTCGAGTATACACTGTAGTAGCATGAGGAGATCAGTATCATCCCCAACGAGTACAGAGGGACGTTCATCGGCAGAGTCAATGGCTGTTTCGACGATGAGAAGATCTGCACCCCCCTCTGCTTGTGTAGTTTGACAACCAGCTTCTGATAAGTAGCGTCTCAACAAGGTTATGAAGCGCTTCTTGTTCTCTATGTTTGAAAGGAAAGCGTCTTTTCTCATCATTACTTTCATCCCATCCTGGAATGGAATCACTAAATCAGAGACTGTTAATTGTTCATCGTCATTGTCCTCTTAAGAAAGGCGTCGTTCAATTCTTCATTTTGCGGACGTCCAATTTTTCGTTTCTTACAGCTTGGCTGGTCAGGTGCAAATTGACTTGACATTTGCATTTTGGTTCTAAACTTAGTGCTGCATGTGTGATGGTAGATAGCGTCGGACGCAGGTAGGTCATGAACATGCAGAGCACTAGCGCGCACTGTCTCTGCCCAGGCATCACCTCCTTCCTCACACGCACTCAGTACGGCTTTCTGGATGTCTAACGTGCGTACCTTGCACACCTGTCTAGATCTTCTCCTTTCTAATTCCTCGTCAATCTCATTACCGCAGAAAAAACAATCAGTTTTGAAATCAATTGCCGATTTGTCAAACTGTCTCGCGGGTGGAGCAGTCGTCGTGGGGTATCAGTACCAGCATGGTTAGCCTCCTCGTCTGATCTCTTGGCTTTCAAAGCCAAAGTCCTGATGCTACTAGGGCGACAAAAGCTCCGCCTGCACTCCTTGTGCACAAAATCTCCTAATTTACAAACAATCTTGTCTCTCCTCACTGGCCCGATTCACCCCGTCGAGGCCTTTACTGGTGAGTTCTATTCCGTCTTCTTTGACTATCTCTTTGCATATTGCGCAACAGATTGACGCGTCCATTTCTTTCCATCTACAGAAACATGAATATGAAAGTTTAAATGCGTCAATTTTTTAGTAAATGCAATTACAACATTAGATAAAACAGTACAGATTTTTGATGAAGGTTCGTAAAACGATTTTCACATTATTTGATAGATTTTACTATTAGGTTAAGACTAAACACTTTATTATTAATCAGCAGGGGCCCAAAACGCTTCCAAATCATATGAATATTCACTATTCAGGTGCGAATTCTTCGCATTTTTTTCACTAACAACAATGGAAGATGAGAGAGATGGGGAAAAGTCAACTTGGAATGAAGGGTTGATTGAATTGAATTGAAGTAATTGAATCAATGCTTGTCCTATTTTGTAATTCAGAGCGATTATGAATAATTAAGGAAGCTCAATTACTGCACGGACCGATGCAAATCTAGCAAAGTCATTCAATAAAATCATAATTCGCTCACCTGTTAATAAAGGACTGGCTGACGATATTTTAAGTTTCAAGAAATAGAACTTTCCGAGTAGTGAGCTAGTAGGGACTAGTGCGTAGCGGCGGGCGCTAATTGAAGTATGAGATCCGTGCGATGCATTTCGTAACATCAGTCGCGCCACGCCTGTGTTCACTTGTCGCGTCTTTTTAATGGTTTCTGGTCTTTCTTCCTTGAGAATTATTTTTATGTTATCTATTTTCAAAGGGATATTATTGTTTTTTCAATTTTCTTCCTGTACAAAACGGATTTTAAAATAATTTTAAAACAGTAATGTAAAACAGCTTTGCGTGTCGGTCCCGCTTTTCTGTATCTTACGAATCGTGCATCGCAAACAAAATAAAAAACACATAAAATACCCGTAGACATTCAATAAACCTTTATTTTCTTATGAAATGATGAAACAAAGCAACAATGATTCGATTGGGGAAGTTTTAGGCGTTATTAAGAGCTACTTTGAGACGAAATTCAAAAGATCCGTAGCCAGCCTCGTTTACATGCAGTGGAATTATTGCTTGTCAACGGCCCTAAATAAAACCCATTTTTCTGCATGTTGCCATGCTGGGATTTTTGGGGACTTTTAGTATGTTATCAAGCAATAAATTCTGAGTCGAAAACCGTAAAAATTTCTTCTGTGGGAATTTGTTCCGGGTTAGGCATATCTTTCACGTAAAATGACTGGACTAATAGTGAATCGGAATCTTACTGCATCGTCCCAAGTTGTGTAAATGAAAGTCTGTAAATGTTATCGTAGCTTTTTTGAATTATTAGTCTATCGGTTTGAATGATTTTTTTCGTAGTTTTGCGCTACCGATGGACAAGGTTTGACATCCAAAGTCAATGGTCTTATGGCCTCACGGTTTCCCAAGCGTGGACGGCTGAAGGCGCCAGGAAATGCAAAGAAAACTATTCTTCGCGAATCGACTTTCCACCTTTGGATTACGAGCAAAAGTGAGATTGGAATCGTATGGCTAAACCATAGCCAGTTCGCCGAAAGTTGTTGTTAAAGAATGTAGAACAGTTGCATCCGGCCGTGAGAATTATGAAACAGTAAACATGCTGGAGATTCAAATATTTCCGACAAACTGATTTCATGATGGATGTAATAACGCCATACGTTTAACAACGAAAGTACAGCCTAGCTCCGAGACACGCAACCTAAACGCAGAATAAACTCTGAGGAGTCGAAAAAAATTGTAATATGCCATTATTCTATGGAATCATTGATGAAGAAACTCTATCTCAGAAGCCATGCTAACCGCAGACTTGCACTCACACAAAATCACGGACTGAGAAATTAACTCAGTGATCCTAGCATTCAGCGACTACTGATCTTGCAAACTATGCGCTAAAGAAACAATATTGTTATGCCGAGAACTAGCAAACAGCGATGGCATAACTAAATATTCTCATAGTAAACGGCTCTGGAAAGCGTAAATATCTCCTGTCAGTATCAGAGACTTTCCTAAGATCAAAGAATCGGCAACATTGAGAACAACAGTCCTGTTATATCTTAATTTTGATCTATAAAAAGAAAACAATCTCTCAGACACGTACTTGGGGTAACCCTATTCTAAAGCCGGGCTGAAATGCTTTTTTGCGACAAGCAGGATTTGTGCTAGGCCTGTCACCTTTTATAACGATATTTTTATTAATATCTCGCCTCTGACCTTTCGCAACGATTTCCTTACTTTTGGTCACGCGCCACGTGTAATATAATACCGAAACTCCCGCATGTAGACAAAAACAAAGGTGTGGCTGACTAGGGTCCTTTAAGCTTACATTCATTGAAAAATAACCATAACTCAACATGGTTTACTTGTGAGGGGGGTGATGGGGTTTTATATGCTGCTGGTCAAAAGGTCGTGATTTGACACTATTTTGTCCTTATGCCCATGTCATCAGCTTCCCCGGGGATAGACCCCCCGCATCAAACAAGGGAATATGTTGGGAAAAACAAGCGAATAGTACATTCTTTGCCCCTGAGGAGAGGAAAATTCTAGACATTTTTTCAAGTTTGAAAAAGAGGTGATGGAATTGCAAAAATGTGTCATGTATAATCATGGATTGCAACTACAGGAATACCTTATTATTGAAAAATTAATGCAAATTTTTAAAATTTGTGTTAATTTAAGTTACGTTAGTTTTTGTGAGTGTTAATTTCTATGACATTATTTAAGTGGAGCGTTTATTTCCAACACCTTCATTTCACCCCAAATTCTGGATACTGTCCGAACACATATAGCAACTAGTAAACAATAACCTCTTTTTTGCACACTATTTTTCAATCTTTTACAATGTAAAAGCGTTAAAGATATGTCATCTGCAATATTTCCAGTTCATTCTTGCTTTCACAAGAGCGGTTCTCGATATCCGTTTTTTTTTCTGTACTACAGCCAAAATATCTTAGAGACATCAATGATTGCGTTAATTTTCTTCATTTTGAAGATTTGCCCGCTCTCTTGTGTTAATTTCCTTTATTCGAAAGAAATTTTCCCTCCAGTTTGCTTTAATTTGAAAGACCTTAATTTACAGGAGCGTTAATTTCCTATAATAAGGTAACACATGGTTATTTGTGCTTACTATTGTTAGCATATTTTACCATTTTTTTAACAAACAAAAGTAAGGTGTGGTGTGGAGTGTGAAATGTTAGATTGATATCGCTGCTGTTTGCTGCTTGTTTTTTAGTTTTACAATTCCAATAAAAGTATTCATCTAATTGGGGAAAAAAATCCATTTCTTCTATTAGCCTTACTTTTGTTGGGTTGTTTAGTAGCGTTGTGTTTTTATGTAGCAAATTATCGTGATGTTTTTTTTGTAGTTTGTTCGTTTCACAAGGTTCTTGGATCGGCTTGTAGTGGTTCTCGTATATAATAGGTCAGCTGCCTTTCCCTATAGTAGCAGTTTCCGGTTCGGGTCATGCCCATATCAGCATGTACTTCCTTCATTCAGCATAGTTGTCATGTGGTGGTAAAGAAGTAATTTTTCTGAACACTGACATGCGTTACGGGTGCTCTGGGGTGCATGAGGGTGGCTCATGGCTGGGTTACGTTGCAGGCTGTGCCAGGTGGTCGGTCTCACCACTGTCCTTAGGTTTATCGCAGGTTGCCCAACCTCTAATTGCAACGAAGTTGTCAGTAGTTCACTCACATAAATTTGTTTTGTTTGATTCTACCAGCTGAGTGTGCCGATATGTGGTATAAATTGAGTAAAGATGAAAAAGAAAAACATATACATGTCATGAAGGTTTATTTACTGTCACCTTTCCTGTTTGGCCAAGTTTACCAAGAGGACAAGGTAATTCATAAAGGAGTTTAGTTTCTTTCATTGCCTTTGAAGGCTCCTGGAAAACTCTATTTTTCCCTGTATTCTAGGGCCTGGCTGCATAAAACAGCTGCAAAGATAAGTCAAGGTTTTGGGCATCTGATTCTCCTTGCCAGAGGGTTTTTTTGTGCATACATTCAAACATTCATACATGCACAGGGATGTAGCCAAGAGCTGGCTACCAGCTAATTTCACCAGATGAAAGAGAACTTATCACCAGCTGAAATTTGACAAGAAAACAAAGACTTGGGGTGATTTTGAAGTTGCACAAGCCAGAAAAACTGGCTGGGCTTGTTAATGAGCCTGCTCAGTTTTTTTTAGCTACACCCCTGCATGCATACTTTATTTGAAAAGGTTGGATAAATGGTAAATGTCAGTACAAAGCTGATGTGGACCTTTAAATTAAAGTTCAAAAGAATTACTATTAAAATTAAAACTTATTTACATTAACATTAATTGTTACATTGCATATAAAAATACATTCAATAAATTATTGATACGAATAGTATACAAAATTGTCTAAGTTCTTATTTAAATTAACACATGTTCCTTTCATAAAACAAACTTGATCCAAATTACAGAAGTTATCTCTTTAAGGCTGTTTTAAAATGATTTATGTTATCAAGTTTTGCAAGATTGCCATTAGTATTTCTTATACCCAATAATTGGCCAAAAGACCTACATAAGCTTTATTTATTGATAGTTTGCTCAATACAAAGTACATGTACCCAGTGCTGCAAATCGAAACAGTTTTTTTTTTAATAATTTAATTAAACAGTTACAAGCTTTTACATTTACATTTGCGTAGAAAAACAAAAAACAAGTTAACAAGGTAACAGAAAGAAACAACAACAGGGTAACTATAGATAAAGGCAATAAAGTAAACAAACATATAAAGGATAATTAGAAAACAAAAACCGGTAGTAACTGCTTGGATCAAATAGAAAAGTTGGATGTGATGGCCAAAGGCTGATTTTGAAAACACTGTTATTTTAGGTTGTTTTATGCGATCTGGTCCAGGAAACTCCTGAAATGCTTTAGCTCTTATCATTTTTTTCCTTTTGTTGTATTTGAAATCTGACAAGCTGTTCTTTTCTTGTTACTAGTGGATAAACTGGGCATACGAGTGTGGACTGTTGACTTCAAAGAGGTATGGTGTCCAAATTTGAACTTAAACCCTTTAAGCCCCAGTAGTGATCAGCATCAAGTTTCTCCTTGTAATATCAATGCTTTATCAATCAAAAAGGTCATGAGAATTAAGGATATGATCACCCAAGATGAATTCTCAAGATATTTGAGCAACTTCTTCTCACTACTGCTGCGATACATGAATGGGGACAAGAAAGGAGAATTTGTATTTTAATATTGGGAATTAAAGGGTTAATGTACTTCATCAAGTTTGAACAAACAATGATAATCATAATGGTGGTTTGGAAACCTTATCTCACTGTAATAATTGTATCAATAACAAAATTCTGGATTGTGATTGGTCATCCACGCGCCTATTTTTTACGTAATTGGCACGTGGTAATGTGGGTGTCCAATTACAGCTATCCAATTACAACTTTTTGTAATTGGATAGCTGTAATTGGACACTTACGTTGTGTGCGCGTCAATCAGTTTTACTTAAATGGGTTCTTTTTTTTTTTGCTGTCTTCCTCTTACTTTTAAACTGATAGAAAATATCCTAGACGTTTTGAGTACAAAAGAGTCCACATAGACTTTTTAATCTCAAATTTTGTTATTGACGCGATTAATTAGTAATCAAACTTCGCGTCGTACAATTCAGGGGTAATCATGCGTGTAATCTCAAATCGTCTACGTACTCGGCCAATTTGAAATTACTTGCCCGATTACTCCCTGAATTGTACTTGACTCAGTCCAATTACTATTATTAAGCATAGATTTTAAAGATTTTATTCCTTTTATTTCTCAGTTTAAGAAGCTTCATGCATATCAAACACTCAAAAGAGTACATTAGGTATCCAAACACCTGGACATAGATTAGAAAAACTCTACTGTGCCTTGTTTTTTTCAAGCCACCACTCAGTGTTTGGAAATTCTGATGAAACACTCTTCCTTGTGTTTGAGCGCACAACAATTATTTTTATCACTTGTCCTACATCTATGACATTTTTCCACATCCAACCTCTCTAACTACAAACAATCACATCAGCATCGCGCAATTATTGCTGATGTGATTGTTGCATGAAGTGTTGCAATTGGTTTTGCATGGTGTGGCTACACGTACCTCAATCATGCAATGTTGCATGCGATATTGCACTTTGTGTGTGGTTTTTGTGTCTTCTCTTTGTACAGAAGCAAACACCTAACCCTGTGTTTTTTTGTTGTTGTGCTTTTTAGCTCGTTTGAGATCAGAGCTCTAGATGATAAACATTTTGATGCGGTGGATTTGATTGAAACAGCATTTAATAAATTGGCTGACCATGCGGTGAGTTGAGGAGGCTGATTTCACTGCTCACTGGGGCTTGACTAGCTCTTTAGCTTATTTACTCTTTATCATAAAAACCTCTTAGGAGAACATCTGGCCCCGGTTGTTCAAAAGGTGGATAGTGCTATCCACCGGATAAATCACTGTCCAGTGGATAGGCATTAACAAACTCTTTTGTGTTATCCACTGGATAGTGATTTATCCACTGGATAGTGATTTATCCTGTGGATAGTGATTTATCCTGTGGATAGTGATTTATCCGGTGGATAGTGCTATCCACTGTCCAGTGGATAGGCATTAACAAACTCTTTCGTGTTATCCACTGGATAGTGGTTTATCCTGTGGATAGTGATTTATCCACTGTCCAGTGGATAGGCATTAACAAACTCTTTTGTGTTATCCACTGGATAGTGATTTATCCTGTGGATAGTGATTTATCCGGTGGATAGTGATTTATCCGGTGGATAGTGCTGTCCACCTGATAAATCGCTGTCCAGTGGATAGGCATTAACAAAGTCTTTTGTGTTATCTGCTGGATAGTGATTTATCCGGTGGATAGGGATTTATCCGCTGGATAGTGATTTATCCGGTGGATAGTGCTATCCACCGGATAAATCACTGTCCAGTGGATAGGCATTAACAAACTCTTTTGTGTTATCCACTGGATAGTGATTTATCCTGTGGATAGTGATTTATCCGGTGGATAGTGATTTATCCGGTGGATAGTGCTGTCCACCTGATAAATCACTGTCCAGTGGATAGGCATTAACAAACTCTTTTGTGTTATCCGCTGGATAGTGATTTATCCGGTGGATAGTGATTTATCCGCTGGATAGTGATTTATCCGCTGGATAGTGCTGTCTACCGGATGAATCACTGTCCAGTGGATAGGCATTAACAAACTCTTTTGTGTTATCCGCTGGATAGTGATTTATCCTGTGGATAGTGATTTATCCGCTGGATAGTGATTTATCCTGTGGATAGTGATTTATCCGCTGGATAGTGATTTATCCAGTGGATAGTGCTGAACCTGAACACTGATGATTCTTGTGTTTTTGACCTCAATTAAGCAACCACTTGCCCATATTTCAATGTCATTATTGATGCAAATTGAATCATGTGTTACGGTACAAGTCCAGTAAAATGAAAATTATGTCCCTTGCATCAACACTTCAATATGAAACAATATTTTGTGCTGATGGGTGCTCTGTACATTGAAATTACTACATGTTCATAATAGTTAAAGACCCCCCCACCCTCCCCCTGTGGTGTGACCTCTTGTAAGCGACCACCATGTCTTTGCATTTTAGGTGATCACAGGAGTTTTCAACTGTATGCGTGTTAATTATCCTCACTGTTCTCATTTTATAGTTAAATTTCTTTTACATTTTACAAATGCTAGCCAGGCCATTGAGGCTAATAAACAAACATACGTGTGTAAAAGAAAAATAAATCGGCCGCGATTTATGAATAAGGTGTATGGCTTAAAAAAAAACATGCCTGTTTCTTTTGCAGCTTTTGAAAAATAAAGACGCACTGGTCAAAACGTTTGATATCATTGGAAGCTCAGGGGTGTCTATGGTAAGTATAAGAGTAGTGCAAAGCTGCTAATGACATTGCAATGATGTTGTTTTACATGTAACTAATTTCTTGAAATTATCCAGTCGCAGCACCTTGATAAAGCTGTAACCTGTGCTGAAAGTTTTCTGGCCTTTACAAATTTAAGGTACTTGTGAAAGTTCGTAGTTAACTATCTCTGCTTTACTATTAATAATTGTCAGGTTAACTGATTGACAGAGTATCAATTCTGTCATGGATTAATTTTTTTTTGGTTTCCAAATTTCAAACTAGTTTTAAGAAAAAGGTCAAAACTATTGTACTTGGACAGAACCTTCCCCACTTAAAGTGACAGATATTTTTTTATTTGCTTGATGGAATCTACATGGCGTTCAGATAAGAAAGTCGAAAAAAGGTTTTCGATATCGGTTTTTCTTGTCCGTGATTTAGCCGTCTAAAAACATGAAATTTCATTTCCGGTGGGTTACAAAACCGCGCAAGAAGAAAGACTGGAAATAGTCCGCTGTGACGTCAATACAAGAATGCCGGTGTCGCGGTTTCAAGGTTCCTCACTTTTTTGGTGCGCCCTGAGGAAGAAACATGGTTCTATTGAGGTGTGTTGTCTATGGTTGTAATAACACGCACCAAAAAACGGAGGAACTGAGAAACCGCGACACTGGCATTCTTGTATTGACGTCACAGCGGACTATTTCCAGTCTTTCTTCTTGCGCGGTTTTGTAACCCACCGGAAGTGAAATTTCACATTTTTAGACGGCTAAATCACGGACAAGAAAAATCGATATCGAAAAACTTTTTTCGACTTTCTTATCTGAACGCCATGTAGATTCCACCAAGCAAATAAATATCTCTCATATACACTTTAAAAAAGATGGTCTCTTGTTGGGTTAGCCCCCCCCCCCCCCCCCCACCCTTTCTATCAGGAGTAGAAACTGAGAAAAAGATTCAAAGTTTCTTGTGTCGTTTTACTAGCAATGCAAGCTTCATGCACATGGAATGTTAAAGTCTCATCTCAAATTTTTAGGCCAGTAAATTTTGTCCATTAGGCTCATCAGATAAGTGGTATCCTGTATAACTCACCCCACCCCCCTACACAAGGTGAGTCCTGTTCGAGTACACTTGTCATGACCACTTCCCTTAGTTTTTATTTTTCCTTGTCGGGAATGTAAACTTAATTTTGACAGCACTTGCCATTTGGGAAAGTGACTTTCAGAACTGCACCAAAAAATGTAAAATTTGTACTCACCCAAGAAAATTTGACACTCGCCTGGGAGAGTGGGCGAGTGCTAATTTCCAGTCTGTCTGTCTCAGATTCATTTCGATAATCCGAGACAAAGGAAAATATAAATTGAACTGGTTTTTCAAACCAAACCAAAAATATACCACATTGTACCCTCAGAGTAGCTTTCATTTATTTGCTTTGACCATTGTTCTCAGTTAAACCCATAACACCTGCAAGGGGTGTCACTAGTAAGTGTTATGGCCGTGAATTGAGGTGTTTCAACACAAAGTTTAGTTAGACCTCTTTCCCATGTGCCACATGTGCCCAGGTGGAATTGCAGTTTTGGGCTGTAGTTTGACCTTGGCAAAACCTTGTCTAACTTCTCAGAAAAACCCGGTGTCACCTCGTTTTTTTTTTTTGCAGGTAGAAAAAACTGCTGTAAAAAATAGGCCACAGTCGTGTTTGAATAGTGTATTGTTTCCTTTGTTTTGAAGTTTTGTAAACTTAAATCATGCTCCAAAAGATGAGGTCTCACTGCATCCCTTTGAGTTTTTACCTTCGATTGGTACTCAATAATAGAAACTTAATTTTGACAGTACTCGCCATTTGAACAAGTGACTTTCAGAACTGGAACAAAAAAATGTACAATTTGTACTTGCACAAGAAGGGGAGTGGGCAAGTGGGACTTGGTTATTTCCATCCCTGGGTACATCTGTAGCTACATGATTTTCTTTTGATCCATTTACTAATGTCATGGACATCTTTATAGGGATAAGATTAAATTGAAGCCAGGAGCAACCAAAAAACAAGGAGATGTTGCATTACTTTTAGCACATAATCAAGGTACTGGTGACATATCTCCAAGGAGCTGTGACATGAGAATGTTGACATTTTTAGGTCCAAACTGCCCCAAATTGAAAATAAGAACCTTTGTGACAGTGATTTTGTTACCCCTGCACGTCCTTCCTCCTGTAGGACGCAAAGAACGATCGATCAATCTTTGTGTGATTTTAAATCTGGAATAATACCTACCTCAGGTCAAGAGAGTAATATCGTTTGCCTATAAAATAGATCAAAAAGGAATTTCTTAATGAACAAACAGAAGCATTTCTATGCAAATTCTCCAACAAAATGTTTTTATTTCAAAAGCTGCCATTTTAATTTACCTAATGGAGTGGTTACTCATCATGTTTGCCATATATGGAAAGCACATGGGTAAACCAAGATGGTCAACGGTGATTCCAAATTTTGCATGTAGATACGACATACAGTTTACCTTAGCTTTTATTGCTTCTTAACGCTGAAAAAAAAGATAAAAAAATGCCACCCAAAAAGATTTTGCAACCTCTGCCAGGGTAAAAAAAAGTAAGTTTCGGAGAGCGGCTGCTTCATACAGCTTCAAATGACGACAAGGGCATCTATAATATAGGACTCATTGGCTTTTGAACTGGGACTCGTTGGTTCTGGACTCGGACTCATGATTTTTCATGAAATGAGTCCCAGGACTCGCCATAGCAATTTGTGACAAAAATCACTGTTGTGATTATAATATGTCGTGGTTCAAATTTTTCTTGCATTTGAAAATTTTTCAGCCAGTTTAATTTTTATTTTCCTTTATTATATTCTTAGACAAAGGAAACAAAAATCAAACTGGTTTAAAAATTTTCTAACCACAACATACATGTATATGTTGTGGTTTAAATTTTTCTTTGGTTTGAAAATTTTCAAACCAGTTTAAATTTTGTTTTCCTTTGTCTTAGATTATGATAATGAATCAAGGACAAAGGAAAATAAAAATTAAACTGGTTTGAAAATTTTTAAACCAAGGAAAAATTTGAACACAACATATACAACATGCTTATAGAACACAAAGATGAATATATTAAGTGAATTTTCAAAGAGAGAATTAACCATTATCAGAATTTTAGCAAGTTTTCCAAGACATCAGGAGATAAACTTGTAAAAATTGGCCCAATTTTTCAAGTTGAAACCCATTTCCATCCTGTCTAACTATGGCCCAAGACACTTATTTTTATCCTTAGAGCACTAGAAGAGTAATTTTAACCCTTTAAACCCTAACGGTGATCAGCATCAAATTTCTCCTTGTAATATTAATGCCTTATCAATCAAAAAGGTCATGAGAATTAAGGACATGATAACACAAAATGAGTTCTCTTGATATCCAAACAATTTCTCCCCACTACTTCTATAGGAAATATATAGGACTAGAAATAAGAATTTAAATTTTGATGTCAGGGCTTAAAAGGGTTAAACAAAAACGGACCATTGTTTTTGGGTTTCTACCGAGATAAATACATGTATGTCATTTGGCTTTATCTTCAGAGTCAAGTAAATGGGATATATCTGTTGCAGGTAAAACCTGTACTCAGGTTGAATCAGTATTTAATATTGGTTAAATGTGTACCCAGCATTCAATCTACATGTAGGAAAGCTAACCCTAACCCTAGCACAAAGCTAACCGTCAACCCTAGCACAAAGCTAACCATCAACCTTAGCACAAAGATGCATGTTGCCAGTGGTGTGATGGTTAGCTTATGTTACATGTAGCTAGTGTTAGCTTTGTGCTGGGGTCGAGGTTAGCTTACCTAGATTGAATACTGGGTACACATTTAACCTAGATTGAATACTGATTCAACTTGAGCCCGGATTTTACCTACAACACATCTTAGTGTTGTAGAAACTGTTCTTAGTTAGCTATTGTGGTGTGGTGTGGGTATTATTTAGTGCCTTTTGAATATTTTGTTTTACGTCATTTGAAGACCGCAACATCTACTGCCAGTAAATGCTGAACGATCAGCTCTTGTTGTGACAATGATTACATTATAGACACGATTGGTCATTTTAAGTGATAATGTCATTGGCTGTGAAGACTCAAAACAGTTATGGTGAGTTTTGTTAGTTTTCAACTGTCTATTGTATACAATCAATTTTGTGATTATGGCCAACAGTCTTTTCTCTTTAACCTGCAGTGTCGGATCATATCAAACAGTGGGCAGCAGGTAAAAATCTGGTGGAGAACTTTATCAAGAAGTGCAAACAAGAGGAAGATGTAAGTATCTGCAATATCTTACAGGGCTCAAAATTGCGCCTGTATCAGGCGCATTTGCGACTAAAATTTGCCCATAAGATTTTGTCTGTTTTACGGCCTAGCTAATGAAGGAATTATATTCAACAGTCTTGTGTCTTGCTTGTAACTGGTAGCTGTAATTTTATCCGAAAATCCTGCGAAATTCACATTGAATGTTGCGTGACTTAATGTTTAAAAGGTTTTTAAAAGCCGATTTTAAGTTACATTTGAAGACAAATCAAAGCTGAAACTAAAGAGCAAAAATACTTTGGAAAAATCTCCAATGATGAATCATTTAACTGGAATCAAAATTGATGCAAACCATGGGTTAGCTTAATTTTACTTTCAACAACTCCAGCCCAGGTGGAAAGACTGTGTAACAGGGCTAGGCCTTGTCTCACTGTGTTTTTTTTTTTAATTCATTTTAAGCAAACTGCTGATAAAAAGAAGGAAGGCAATAAAGCATTTTCAAAAGGCAAATACACAGCAGCCATTTCAGTTTATACCAGGGCGTTACATATGAGGTAAGTGTGCATTCAAGACAGGGCTGACATTAGTGGCCAGTAGCAGGCAGCCAGCTATTACGCAGGGGAAGTGTCATTGGATTTTTTTGCCATTTTAAAAACCAAAATAACGGTCCAGTGGTTTGATAAATTACTACAAAATGTACCAAAACTGTAGATGAGTGCCTCTAGTCAATGACGGACTGCGTCTGACTGAATTGCGACTTGAAAAAAGTGAGCCTGATGTTTTTCAAGTTCCTACATTTTCGTCTCCAAAATGGGCTAGAACATACCATAATTTATTCCTCTTTCAAGAATTTGTTGATTTTGCTCTCTCTTGGTGTTTTAGTATTATTTTGTAAACAAGTGAAGGTTTTGTAGCATGGCTTTAACCAAAAAAGGTCCAATTCCTTTAAAGGTGATCAGATACTCAAAGTTTGAAATTGGCTAAAAGACAACAAGCGTGGAATACTCTCTTTGTTTTATGATTGGCTACTTTTCTTGAGCAGCTGGCTTCTTCACAGCTTAATGACAGTCCTGTTAATGGTACAAACAATCTGCAGTCCTCAAGTACTTTGTCTTCATAATTCAAACTCTTGAACTATTGCTCTTGAAATTTCATTTTGTAAAAGGCTAAAAAATGGACATTAAAAACATCTTTTAAACAACTGAATTCTGACTGTATACTATAGTTTTAAAACTGTAAGACATGAGTAAATTTTTCTAATCGTTCCCACCTTTATTTGCAGCTCCTACAATCATGGTCTTTATGGCAACAGAGCTCAAAGCTACCTTAAAACTAAGGATCTATGGTTTGTTAACTTGAATTAAACTATGTCCTTACTTCTAACCTTGTATTTCTGTAAAGGTTATTAGTTTTAGAATTTGGCTGAACATAACTCTAACCTTGAAAACTCCTCGGCAATGGAAGAGTTTGGGATAAGAGGTTGCTGCATGGTGGGAGGAGGTGAAGGGGGGGGGGGGGGGGGGGGGAGGAGCCAAAGAGACTTCTGCCAGCCCAAGGAGGTATCCATGGCAACCCTGACATAGCCCACCATAGGCCACTTCGAAAAATACCATAATACTCTTTGAAGTGCAGGTTTAGGTGGTGCTTGATGTAAGCCTGATTTTTCCAATTTCTTTTGTTTTCAACACGAACTGCACGTGCTTTGCTTCAACTTCTTGGCAATTTGCATATGGTGCACATTTGTGTACCAACACACAATGCTTCGTCCTTGCATTCCTACATGTATTCTGAGTTCCATTGTGCCATTCTAACAAAGGAGACTTGAATAATTACACCCCGGTGAGGCTGAGCCTACACATAAAAGATTATTATGGTATTTTTCGAAGTGGCCTATTCAGGCACCTGTTGTCACACTAAGAAGCTCAGTGGTAACACACTCATACTTACCTGAGTATACACTTACTATCTGAGAGGGTAGGGATTGGAGCAAAGATCTGCACAGAGCGAGTTAGTAGAGAACTACCATGATCAGTAAAATAATTAATGTGACCAAAATAGCACTGGTATAAGCAAAACATGGTGAAGGGCCCAGCAGGATACTAGGGGAACCCACACAGGTTTATAGTTGAAGAAATCGTGAAAACTTAAAAATGTGCATGTTTTATACACGTTGTTTGCTGCAAGATTTGTTTAATTGAGTTGAATGCAATTAAAGTGTCTATAACCCCAGAAACTTTTTTTCATTAGAACAAATCTTTATATTGAACTGAGTAAAATGCCGCAGAAATTTTTGCTTTTGCTTAAAACCTCGATTTTTGACGAATTTTCAAAGTCTGCGAAAATGACAAAAATAAAAATCATGACCGAGTCGCAGAATCATTCAAAAAGGTCTGGGTCTAGCACAATATGTGACGTCATTTCAGGATATCTTTCGCTCTGGATCATCGAAGACAGTCTCGCTGCGGTCAGGAACACAAAAATACCTGAGAGTTGTGTAGTATTTGGCTGTAGCAACCCTTCAAACGAAAAAGAAGGCATTGCTCTCCACCCAATACCTTTTTATGGTAAAGAAGAGGCGGAGAAACGAAAAAGAAGAAAAAAGAGGGTCGATTTTGTTAAACTGAAGCGAGCACATTGGGAGCCCACCAAGTACTTGTCGGTGTGTTCGAAGCACTTCACAGATGAGGACTTCACTGTCCGGTTTCTGAATTATCAAAGGAGAGTTTAACCGAAACTGTAGAAAGTAGAACCGAAACTGCAGTCTTGCTTGAGATTTTCTACTAAAGATTTTCTATGGAGATGTCAGATACTCGACAGCATTATGGCCACCTTGTGCCAAACCAATCGCCACAGAATAGCCAAACAAATTAAACGACACCGAGATGAAAGACGAAGGATTGAATGCACCGCTCCCAGATTATTCAAGTTCTGAGGAAGAAACAATCAGCAATGCTCAACCACCGCGCAGAGAAAGCGGTAAACGCTACCGTAAAACGCAGGATAGAAAACAACATCACAGCAGTGAATGAAACAACGGCGACATCAAAAGAGCTAGAAAGCGTCCACGCTCTTAGGAGAAAACCACCCTGGAAATGTCGATTGACAGCTGGATAAAGGCATCGCAAAAATCGATCGGCAAACTAGAGACACACATAGAGAATATAAACTCTTGCCCAAAAACACTTGGTTACGATGCGAGGGCAAAGATTAGACCCGATCCAGAATTCAAGACCGATATTAACAGGATTAGAAGGGAAGCAGACCGTAAACTGCTCGGAGCATTAAAAACATTCCACTACCGAAGCATAACAAAGTGAAACTAAGAGACCTTGAGCGAAAATCATGTTTCAGTCTTGAATCTAGTGAACCTAGTACATCAAGAAATACTGATGTAAATCTAGACCGAGCTAAGAACAAACAAAAGAATGTGACAGCTAGCACTGATAATGTATCACGGAATGTACAAATGTCAGCCCACAACATTCAAGCACAAATAGATAAATTAAGAAAATTATGGAAACTTTAGAGAAAGCAAATAAGAATAAATGAAGTGCATCCTATCCTTGTCTATTATCTGAGTGTACAGATAAAATTAAGAGGGAAAAGAATACAGAGAAACGGAAAATACGAAACAAGAAACACAATACGCGCAAAAATATAGCGCGCCAGAAGCGACAGATTAAAACTAATGAGTCGAACAAAGGACACATTAAAATAACCTTTCCGCTAAAAACAACGTGCACAACAACGTGCACAACAGATCGACAGACAGTCAGCACTACAAACGCCACAGAAGGAAGAGAACGAGAGAATTCCATTCACCCTCACTTTCCACCCACACAACAACACAGTCAAAAGCATCATTTTAAAAAATTTCAAATTACTCCAAAACGACCCCGAAACTGGCAGAATTTTTTCACAACCCCCACTAATTTCATTCAAACGTGACAAAAACATAGGCAACTTTCTAGTTACGAGCGCACTGAAATCTGACGATGTACCGGGAACTTTCAAATGCACACGCACACGATGTAACACTTGTCCTTTCATTCACAACGCGGACAAAATAACAGGACCCAAACGATCTATTAAAATCACTGATCGTTTTACATGCACCTCCGTAAATGTTATCTACTGCATTACATGTACTTTTTGCAAAAAGATATACATTGGCGAAACAGGGAGGAGACTGGGCGACCGTTTTCGTGAACATCTCCGAGACGTTGAAAAAAATGACAAAGACGCATCCAAACCAGTCGCGCGCCATTTTAATCTTACTAACCATTCTAAACAACACATGACAATCTGCGGCCTTTCCCTACACCAGGGTAACACAGAAAGCCGTAAAAACCTAGAACAAAAAATCATCTTTCAAATCGGCACTCTCAAACCCCACGGAATCAACGAACGCTTTTCATTCAACTAATCTACATTTGTTTTTCACGTCACCAAATTTCCACCAATAGCGTAGCTCCACCGCTTACTATATAAAACCACACACTACCCACAATTCCTTGATTCGCTCCGACGAAGGGCTAGCGCTCGAAACGTCAGCTATTTGAATCTTTTTACGGTGGTCAATTTACCTTATCGACTCAGTCGATAAAACTAAATTCTCGTGTTTCATCCCCCCACCGACGCAGCACCACAGTTTCTCTAGAAACTAACCCCATTCTTTCCGCTATAGAACTCACAACTAATCAAATCAACTTACTTTCAAAAGGGCTTAAGTTTATCCCTACACCCGTGACAAGAGAAAACCACAAAAGCATCAACTGATGCAAGATTTTAATCAATTCGCAAGACGAACGCGTACGCGTCTCATATACATTTAGATAGAACACAATACCCCTTTCGTGTTAGATCAAACTAGAATCTGCCAGTTCAACCATCAGTTGCACTAGAAAGCTACCTAGAAAAGGTGAAATTACAACTCGTTGAAATAGTGATTGCCAAGCCTAAGAACAAC